>JAODKC010000001.1:26817240-26832394 GCA_026777985.1 Mormyrops attenuatus
TTGTGTCAATAGCCCACTTAGAAATCCCCTTACTGATAAAAATGCTGATGTGTCAAATACTTATTTTCCCTGCTGTATGTAAGTATGTGTGTGTTTTCTGTTTTTTCAACAAAACAAAAAAGTAAACACTTCAATTCAGTGATAAATGAATTGCTATGAATTTCTTAACTACATCATTTATTGCCGTTTATTTCAGAGGCCTTGTTTTCCTCCATATTTTGTAAAATGCTCCAGTGTCAAACATTTTAGGGTCAGAAACTGTCCCACCTTATTTGTTTATATTTTGTTATGTGATTGCTTTCGAGTTCATTTTAAAAGAAATGCACTTCAACCTTGAATTACAAACAGACATCTACCAATATCCCAGAGTCCCCTAGTTTTCTGTTCTTATTCTTTCTTTTTATCAGTTTTCACTCATAATTTTGTCCTGAGTATCAATTTTTAAAAAAAACAATTAAAATGTGAAGACCTTTAAAGGCTACTGTTAACAAATGTATTTCGAAGATATTTGGAAATATTTGTATTTGGAAAAATATACTTGGGGAAAAGTAAATGTTTTGTAAAATTTTGATGGTACATCATGTAATTCTCAACACATATCGCATGGCTTGTAAACTGTTCTGTGGAGTTGTTTTAAGAGAATTAAATGCTCTTTTTGAGAGAATTCTGTACCTTCCATCTCAGTACTTTTTAGATATTCAAATAGATTTTCCATAATCCCTGGTAAATATGAGAACTTTTTAAAGTGGACAAATATGTTTGGAGAAAAAGCTGATAGGTATAACAATTGATTAAATTCTGACGAAAACCACTGCATTTGTTGGAAGTTCTGTTTTAATGTGGGATGATTTAGATTGAAATATAATTTAAGATATCATTCTGTCATTTTCCAATTTCTGGAACAATTTTGTGTTTAATTGTTTCTGGGTTCATGCCCTAGGCAAGACTATTTTATAGTCAAGGTCATATTTGACACGGTACAAAGCAGTTCTGTATTGAAAGCACAATAAAAGAATTTCAGATACATTTGGGATCAAACAGTCCCACAGCTAACATTTCTCAGATTTCATGTAATTCATTGGTCTTCTTCCAGTGAATGAAATGTAAGGACTAGTCAGTCGTGTTTATTATTTTAATTTATTTTACAGTAAAGGCTGCTAAATTAGCATACTGTAGGATCAACATGGTTATTTTTGGTGATGGTTTAATTCTAAATCACAAAATGATTTCTTCAATCAGTTGGCTTATTGATTTATTAGCTTAATTCTTTGATTAAGCAGTGGGCTTTTCATTTTTTCAGACAATTGGGATGCCTCCCCACAGATGTATCTGTTTTTGGATCAAGGATCATTTTGTCATTGTGCAAGTGGGTTACACAAGTACAATGCAATTAAGTAGCTGCCTCTGTAATGACGTAACATATTATACTATACTATAGAAGCACAGGACATTAAATTACTATACAGATACTACTATACAAACAGAGAACACAGAAATATATCTGTGGGAATTCACTTAGAAATATTTCATAATAAGTGTTTTTGTTCTTGTCTGCTGCAGTTGCAAAAAACTATTTGTCAGTTTACTGAGCAATCATGGTCATTTCTTAGCAATATAGTCACTTAAAAAATCCATAACTACTGCAGTCTTGCAAGTCATAAATAGAACTCTGTTTTTTCGAGAACATTCTGAGTTGAAGAATGTTGAATGCAATATCTCTTTGTCCTCGATATCAAAGAATAGAATGAAAGGGATCTACTGGTCATACAGTGTTGCATTGAAAGTATTTGGTTCTTTGTGTAGCCTGTGTCTCTTCTGGAGCTCAGGCACTCCAAATTGAAGGCTGAGCAGCAAAATCATTAATACTTTTTGCACACTGTAGGAGTTTTTATTGATCACACAGCAAAATGTCACAAGTGAGTTGCAGGCAGAGATAAGGACACACTAATATAACAAGTTCCTATACATTCTCACGTTTAATGATGATTATATTTGGTAAATATTTATGTGAGGTATTCAGATTAGGATCTAAGCTACTTATGAGAAACTCATAAACCCAATTGAAAATCTTGACTTTTGGGCAGATGTCTGAGTAACAGGAAAAATCAAAGGTTAATGCGAATGAGAAACGTTTGCCCGTGGCTGTGGAATTATAGGAACAGAGCTGGGAGTTTCAGCAGCTGCTGGCTTCTGTTTTCAGGATCTGGCAGTTCCCTTTGGGGGGGGGGTGACTGCCAATCCGTCAAGCAGAATCATCTTGCTGATGTTTTTCGGGTGTCAGAGGCCAGCATGCCGTATCTTTAATATTACGAAAAGCAGTAGCACCGAAAGCTGAACGAAAATCACAGCGACATCTTCAGTCTTGGAGCCGCTTGTTCTCTAGACACCTTTCCTCAGTTTTACTGACTTAAATGAGTGGAATCGAGAGTTCCTTACATTAAAACACTGGTAGAAGAGCAGCTTCAGTTTATGGAAATTGTAATTTTATAAGATAAAATCGACCTGCACTGTGCATACCAATAAATTATAAATTATAAATTATTTGGAAATCCAACTTTTACTAAATACTACATTTTTGTTTCGTACATCAGATGCGTTTGTTTTCTTATTTTTTCCATTTTATTACGGGGTAGTTCTCCAGATTAAAAATGAGAATGTAAAGCCTTGAGCATTGAACCTAAATAAGACTGAATCGGATGCCTTTCCTAGTACTGGCAGTTACTGCCTAATTAACCATGTACCGAAAGAGGCACATGGTTATATTTCACACCCTGCGCAACATCTTTTCATTACAATAACACGCTAATCATGCTGATCACTACCTAAATATTCACAAAATGTTAAACATGTACAGATGTGAACATATTAGGATTTCTTAATACAGCAAACGTTATCATGATTACATTTGATGATGATGATGATGATGACCTTCAAATAATTAAAGTGTTAGATTTTGTAGCACTTTAAATAAATGCTAAGCAAGTTGAAATTCACCTAAAATTCATTGACAGCTCATTAATACAGGAGAACAGTGGGTAGAACTGGCTGAGTGTATAACAGTTGAACTTATTACTTATTGTCTTGCAATGACCTTTGTGATAAATAGCAGTGAGGCGTGGGTTCTTTCATATGTTTAATTTACATCATATTACTGCATCTAGGATATAGAAACTCCAGCTACTTTATATGGCTAATTTCATCCTGTGACAG
Source organism: Mormyrops attenuatus (assembly GCA_026777985.1). Taxonomy (NCBI): domain Eukaryota; kingdom Metazoa; phylum Chordata; class Actinopteri; order Osteoglossiformes; family Mormyridae; genus Mormyrops; species Mormyrops attenuatus. Next base: position 26,820,451 of record JAODKC010000001.1, read on the forward strand.
TTTTAACCAGACATATTTTAGAAATGAATTGTGCACTGTGCAGTTCCAAAGTGACAAATGGCAACATTAAAATTAGCGAATCACACACAGCGGGGAGGTTATGACCAGGCAGGTGCGTCAACACTGCAGTGACCTCACAGGCTGGGCTCGCAAGACCAGCTGCTTCTGACTTTTAATAGACAATCATCATATCAACAATATAATTCAAGGAACATTATGCACTGGTACTGAGATATGCTTGCATCAAAAATCTACAAAATATGCAATGTATCCTTAAAATCAGCACATTCTGACTAGCTTAGAAAATTATGGTATATTGTACTGGGCCACTAATCACAAATACTGGCATTATATTATTCAACATTAGTAATTTGTTCTCAACAAACTAAATCCATTTTCTTTTGTTTGTAAACTTACTATTTAGTAATGGTTAGATGACTTAAAAAAACAGAAAAACAAGAAAAGAACTGATATACTGCTAACCTATGTACCCTATACTGTACCCTATAAACACATAAGCTAGTTTTTAAAATGCATTTGTTAGTTGTATATAGCTACATTGAGTGGAAAAGGAATATATAAAGCTTGCATGCAACTGAAAGGGAATGGATTGGGGATTTCCATTATGTGAGCAATGCTTCTACCAAAAAAGTTTGAAGTGTCACCTTACAAAAGTATTTATAGCTATGAAGTGTGTATCACTTCAATGATACCGCCTTCCTCAGCTCCCTGTTCACTGAGCAGTACTGCTCCCATCTTGGACGCAAGAAGACCAAGCGACCATACTTGGGGTAGGCGGAGTCTCTGCATTTCCCGAAACAGATTCACATCAGCACTGAGTGACAACGAGACTCTCTTTGGAAGTGGCTTGTTTTGCGTGCAAGCTAGAGTCTCCCACAGATCGGACAAACTCGTGGCCCAGACTCAAAACGCAAAGTTTGAAGAAGACAAGGCAGGTGACTCACATCCTTGATCAGATCTTTACAGGGCGCAGGAAGAAGACGGCTTATCAAAGCGTCTTGCGTTGCTCTTCACATGGATCCTCAGCAGTACCGCATGGCCAAAATGGCAGACAGACTCCAAGTGTCAGCTGCTGAGGAGGAAACGGGTAATCCCAACAGCTCCCTCACTATCCTATCCCTGCTGGAGAGGGTTGCAGGTATCATTGACAATGTACAGGCCTGCCAACAGCGCATGGAAGAGCGTCAACTGGAGCTGGAGAACACCGTCAAGATCATCCAGGCTGATGTGCTCAAGCTGACCAAAGATCATGCCACTACCAGCAGCACAGTGGAGAAGTTGCTTGAAAAGACCCGCAAAGTCAGCACCCACATCAAGGATGTCCGGGTCAGGGTCGAGAAGCAGAACCTGAGAGTTAAGAAGGTAGAAGAAACACAGGGGGAGCTGTTGATGAAGAACAAGTTCCGGGTCGTTATCTACCAGGTAAATCAACTTGCTAAATCTCATTACTTTAATAAATACATAAATCGAGGGGTGAAATATGCTACATGCATTGTGCAAATTGGAAATAGTTTGCCTTTCAGATTGCCCACTAGGCTTTAGTCACCTGTTTCATTTCACTTAGCATGTAACATGAGAGTACCCTGGATCTGACAAATTGATTGATTAGCCTTCCATGTCTTAAAATAACTCTCCATAAAATGTCAGCATTCGCCCTCTGTGCACGGGGTTTAGTTTTGAAAAACAAATAGGAATGTATCATTGGAAGAAACATATTGCAATGTGTTGCCTTATTTATTTGTTTGTTTGTTTGTTTATTAAGTTGCATAAGCCTAAGTACATTGGTATATATTGATACTGTTGTATTTGTAAATTATGGTATTCAGAAAATGTACCCGGTGGGCTTCTAATAAATGATCTAGCATGACTGACCTGTATCCAGGAGTACGAAGTCTTGAAAATCCATTGAAATGAAAAACCAAAATGTTTTTCAGAACACGGTAGTGTTTTGAGAACATGGTAGTACGTGGCACTTGATGTTTAATGTGGAAATAGCTAATGTCTTTAAGAAAAACAGGACGTAAAATTTACAAACCTGTTAATTCCATTAAGGGATGATTTACGCGTGAGCTTGTTTTGTGGTAGGAGCTGGCGTGGAGTTTAATGAAAGTAAGATTTGACTAGAGTGTGATGGCTCTCTGCTCCAGAAAAGAGCTGATTGGCAGCAGTTTCAGCCTTTAAAGCCAACAGCTGCCAAACCTCATCACAGCCTGATTATTCTTAGCATATGACTGGAGCTGATGGAAGTAAGGATATGAGATGAACTGCCGCCCACTAAAAGGTTATGCATCGCACCTATGAAAAGCAATACGCGCCTCACAGCCAGTAGCTATTCCACAGTAGGGGCTCGGGTTTCACACTGAAAAAGCACAGCTCTCTGGATGGGCAGTCAGCACTAAATTCAAATATAAGAGAGGGAACTACTGTAGTTTTTAACAAAGTGATGAACAATATAACCCTCAACACAATTAACTATGTATAAGAGTAAAACATCTATAAATATTGATAATTATGCTAAATGTGCAAATGGAAATTTAACTTTCAGTTTAGGGATTTTCCCAGACAATGTCTGGAATTTCCAGGGTACTATTTTTAGGATAATCAAATAAAATGGTCTATATATTTATATAGAATTATATGTCTATTTGTATTTAGGTGTGCATATTGATGAATTGTTGACTATACATCTGTAACATTTTAACGTTTCATGAGTTTGTTTATGCAGTTTCTTTTTTACAATCAAAGACACAAAGGATTTTAAAACTAAAATTGCAGAAGCATCAGTTTTGACTTATGATTAGACCATGCTTAACACACTTTACTTAGCAGAGGCTTTTAACCAAACATATATATATTTTGTGTGAAAGCATAGTCAGGCCGTCTCTGAAGCAATTAGGGGGTATAGGCCTTGGGGAAAGACTCACTGTTGAAATCACCCACTGCCGATGCCAAGAGTTGAACCAGCCCCCTACAGCTTACAAAGAAAGTGCCCAAACCCATTGAGCCACACACCACAACACTTAGCAACTAAGAGAAAACCCACACAGGCAAATGATGTAAACATGATACATAGTGCATTTACACATACCAACTGCATTTTGACAGTCCTGACATTCATACCTGTAGCCTAACTCTGTGAGTCAAACCCCTGAACGTCGGCACGGTTTAACAGAACAGACTTTACACCATGCTTGCACTTTTCTTAAGCTCTAATCTGTGCAGAGAATTTTATTATGAGGTTTTGTTGTTGGTCATAAAGTACATCTTTGTATGATTCACTTAATATTAAGTCCTGCACCAATTCCAGAAGGTCTACATGCCTGATTATTATAACCTGATTAGTATAGCTTATTATCATTGTTTTTGAAGCATATATAATTATTATAATATTAATAATATGATCCATCACAAAAATAAACATTTATCAGATGCCATACAAGTAAAGAAACGAAGTGGTAAAATAATCCCTAATGCTGGTCATTGATGAGTTGATTGCATTAATAATGTATGGTTTCTTGCATGTACAGAGAATAAATGATCCTTTAATGTATGATTCGACTGCTTATCGGTGACAGTCAGCATGTTGGAGTACAATGAGCAAAAATTAGCTAAAAGAAATCCAATGAGAAGTATTATGTAAAATACATATAATGCTCATTAAGAAATAATTTTATGATGACAGTAATCCGTGCTCATTAAAATGTGTACTTACCGAGTAAATGGTCATTACTGCAATCTCAAACCATTTGGAACCAATCTGACATGTCCTACTGCTTTGGAGAATCATTTTATAATTAGTGTACAGTGTTGCTAATTACCTGGTTCTTTTACACCCTCGGCTTTTGGCTCTGCTGGAAAATCATATGTAAAAAAACGGTCAAGGTTTACTGAAACATTATATTAAATAAAAATGAAATCTAACTAATGAATCAATCCTAAAAATAGAATTTTATAAAAGTGACAGAAAAGTTTATGGCGAGGTTCATACAATCATTATAATTTAGCAATGATGCAGTGAAAATAACTAACCCAAATCCAAAAGTCCGCTTTTCATTTGCCTGGTCACTGCCGATTCGACACATTATGGTTCATTGTAAGTAATCTGACCTCATATATAAAATGGCTGGATGATTTTGTTTCCAAGACTGGAGGAAAGCCTACAATGTAGCAATGGAAATGTGTAATGGACCAAAAAAATCTATGCACTGTGAAGGCAACTTTTACATTGGAAAATTTCATTTAATTCTACCCCTATTAAAACCTGGAAAGTTCCGCTGAATTGAGCATTAAACACCATGCAAATTATTCAGATATGTAGTTAAGGGAGGTACCACTGTCGTCATATACACTACCAGTCAAAAGTTTTTGCACAGACTGTGATTTTCTACATTTGCATATTCCTCACTCAACATTTACTGAAAATAAAGTTTAATAAATATTGCTTGCAAACAAATAAATTTACAGTATGTTCATAATTTCAGCACCTTTATTAGGAAGAAAATGTCTTTGATTCATCATAGTACCATTCTCTAGCAGTTATAATACTGGGACATTAAATACTGTTCTGTTTCATGGGATGAAACAGTTAACTAGTGCATTTAAAGTTAAAGGACAGCCTACAATTTGACAATCATCACACAACCAATTAATAGGATGTCAGACATGCACTGTTACATACTCTTTCCATGTTATAAAGGAAACTTGTTTTATTTGACTTAAATTCATGTATAGTTGTTCACTTTCCTGTGCTGAACAAGAGTAAAAAATCTGCAGTTAACAAAATAAATGGAAAAGTGGTAAAAACCTATGGTGTGCAGAAATGTTTTACTGGTTGGGTACCTACTCAGTAGCGGGTTCGAATCCTGTGCAAACCCATGGCCTTTGGGCTTGCATGTTCTCCCTGTGTTGGACAAACTTTCTCCTGTATTAGTAGGGCATGCCCTGTTTTTAACCAGCATGCTCACTGCACTAAGCTCCTGTCTTACAATGATCACGTATCACGTAAGCTGTTGGAAGGTGAATGGACTCCAAATTAAGATACAATGTCAAAAAAGTGCAAAACAGAGTGGTGACATAAATGGGGTGCAACAAGTGCAGAATTAAAATGGAAGAGGCAGAAGTCGATGTATAACCAGGGTCGGATCTACCTTTTCAGGGCCCCTAGGCAAAGGCCCCCCTACCAAGAAAACCGATGATCTTTTCACTTAGTCTGCAATGCAGGTAATTCAGGGGCCCTAGGTAACTGTCTATTCTGGTTACAGTTAGAATTGGCCCAGTCTATAACTGTGTATAATAACTGCTGAAGATATACAATGACAATAGTTGTTCTAGAATTTTTAAAAAATGCTTTGTTACCGTAGACTCCAGATGGTAAATATATCAAATTCAAACAACTAGCTAATTGTCTTTGAGCAGACTCCGTGGGTTCTTAATGACTGCCACTCCACACACAGTAGTAGCTGTCGATTTGTTCTCATTTAACATTCAGCAACCAGCGGACATACTTCTGGTTGTGGTTTATGTGCGTATTTAAGAAGAATCCCAGCGCTGAGCATCATGTCACTGAGACGGTCTTTTCTTTGTGAAAATCTTTTGAAAGGTGCGAGCTGAGAGTGCTGAAGAGAGCAATCTGGGAACAATTCCAGTGCTGCCAAAAGGAGAGTGAACAGAAGGCATAGAAACCATACAAAATTTAAGAAACACACACACACACATAATTTATATACTCATATATCATCAAAGTCATAAAAATGCCCATTTTACAGTATACTACATTATTTATATTCTATTTCTGTTTATTTCTGAATGAAGTATGTGTCACGTAAATATAATGTGTCACATATATGTTACAGTGATGAAATATTCAGTTCTAGTTAGGTTTATTTAAAGAAGGCCTGGGAAGATTGATATGATCTATGATAAGAAGCTGCCAACTAGCCCTGAGACTGAAGGACAACAAACAAGAGCTACACAGACTTACGAAACAGTAAAGAATGACATTGTTTCTTTGGGAAATCCATGCTGGCCACTCAGTGGGGCCTTTTAAAACACATCACATTATTCATAAACATTATAATTCAAATAGTGATCTTACGTATAAAATAGAAGGTTCGAAAAATATCTCCCCAGTTTCATCCTTTTCAGTTTTTATTGGTATAATAAATGTATTTTAACTAACTATCCTGTCTCCTGTGCGTTTATCCAATATTTTTAAAAAATAATTTGTAAATCTCTGATACACTTACTGTGTACATATGGTGCAAGATATCTGAGACTACTGCTAAGCTCCACCAGAGGTTGCAAAATCTAGCGTTGGTTGTAGGTGCATATTAGCTAGGTTTTAAGACTGGGGTAAGTTAAAACTTATAATAAATTATGCAAATAAATTATCTTTGCAGTTGCAGTTTTTCTAAAGACTGGGCTTTGACATAATGCATTAACATTTAGGACATAAAGAAGCATTATTATAAAAAATGTTTTATTCGAAAAACGATGGGCAGTGAACATAATTGCCAAGGATTTCTGATTTGTCTACTGTCACTACAACCTGTAGTACTAGTGCAACTCTTACAGCCAATGTAGATATAATAATAATAATAATCATATCATCATCATCATTGTCCCACATCACTGTTTCATGCTTCACTGACAGGTTTCTAGATGTATTTTCAGTGCTGCACCATAATGACCCACAAATGGTTGTATGCAGTAGTGCTGTACCGTAAGTAAGGTCCTTAAAACACAATCCATTGAAGCTGTGGTAAACAGGCCTGGATAACAATACCTTCCACCTTAAATCATAATTATATCGTTATGTTATTCCTGAGCGCAAAATGTGCAATAAAATCAAGAACAATTACATGAAAAAAAATTATTATTATTTTTTGTGGTCAAGGACAAATAACACAAGGTAAGCAATGATACATCTATCATGATATCATCTATCATTTATCAACATACAGTAAAATGTCATTTTTAAAGAGCAAAACTTTCACAATATTCTGAAGCAGCAGTCCAGGAGGTCCCTTATCTATTGTGCATTTCAGCTTTATTCTCTTTAATTAATTTCTCTGTCTGCCCTTGGACCTTAGGCATGGGGAATGGATTGATAGTTAGCTTGAAAGAACAACATGTGGGTAAAAGAAAGGAAAACTTAGAAACTCGTCTACAGACTGTTCTTTGTGGTTTTGCTTTTGCTATAGGGAGACAAGGAGGTCCCCGCAGTGGATGCTTCCAAGGCGCCGAAAGAGGCCGGATCATCAGGGGCCGCCGTGGAGCCGGACACCTTCGAGGTTCCACCGGACTCCGACGAGGAGTATATGGTGGTGGAAGAAGCAGACTCCTCTGCTGCCGCCCGCATCAAGAAGACAGGCCTTAAGCGCATTGAGAGTCTCAAGGCCACGTTTTCCCGGGAGAACCTCTCCAAAACCAAGGAAAACCTGGGCACCAAGGTCAGCCAGCTTGGAGAGCGCATCGTACCTCCGGAGCGGCGGGAGAGGATACGGCAGTCGGGAGAGCGCTTCAAGGAGACCATCACCAAGACCGTGCCGGCCAAACTGAATCTGAAGAAGGAAAGGACCGTCGCTGAAGGCCAGGAGGGGGCAGAGGGCGCCACTGAGGCCACAGCACCCATTCCTCCCCCAAAGGGTCGCAAGGCCAACCCTGACGTCACCTACACGGAGGTGGTGACGGAACCCAAAGGAGTCTCCATCTCAGAGTTTGGGGCAAGGAGAAGAGAGGGAGCGAGGATGGAGTCTGGTGTAGCCTCGTCAGAGACAGGCAGGGCGGACGAGGTCGAGGTTCCTGTGTACGACATGAAGCAACTTTCTTAAGCTGCAGGCACAGCCGGTAGTGAAAGAAGATAAACAATTGTTTGAAGTTCAGATTTACATAGATTTTCATACTTTTTCTTTCTTTTTTGTAATTCACACCGAATACAGGATCAAAGGATTTGTTTAGAGGTCTTCTCTGGGGTGATTTATTGGAGGAGAGTATAGGAGAACCAAGTAATTAGCAATACTATACAATTATTATGAAATTAAATGTTCAAAGGGGATTTGTTCTGAAATATTTGCTTCTAATCTCATTAAAAAGATAGATGAAATAACTGATGTTTTCTCTCCTCTATGAACATGTAACGCATTGTGTTAACATAAGTGTAAGGAATTTCATTCAGATAGTATACCTGCTCAAACACTGAGCGACTTCAGATGTTATCTTGAATTTTTGGTGTAACTTGAACTGCCAATCAATTGTGCAAATAATGAAAGTAAAGAGCCTGATAAAATGTATGTTTATTCTGGTACTGCAATGTGGTTTTGTCTGGCTATGGTGGAAAAATGCATTTTGAAGAAGAAATTGATACATGAAAATGGGAAAGTGAAACATCTGAATGCCATGTTAAAGTAAGCCTCATATCGTAAAAAAAAATATATATATATATAAGTATACAAAGCCAAGGCAAAGGTTGATAAAAGAACTCAGTCAGCTGGTCTCTGAAGAGTATCTTTAAATTATTTGAATGAATGCAGAGTAAAGTAGGTGAAAAGTTGAAGCAGTGAATATGTAGATCTCCAGGAAAGTTATTAAGAAGCAGGTTACACTTATAATAGAAAAATCGTGAGTTTACACGTTTGCCCAGTGATTTAGTAATGTGATATGTTTTATTTAATTTGCAGTTATATTCAGATTTCAGTTAAATATTTATTAGTGCAAAGCCTATCATAGTGTTCATTATTGCAAATTGATGGTAGTAATTTGCACAATATGTAAATGTTTATACATCTTGCTAAAGCTGCATGATATATTAATATAATTTAGATTTATTAAAAATGTGTTGCAAACTAAATGCCATCATAAATAAACTCCATAATACTGTACAGCTTAAGTTTATAAATGTTCATTAAAAAAAAAACAAGAATTTGTTTCATGTGATTAATAGCTAAATCCGTTGTCTGATCTGAGCAGTTTATTGTTGATGTGATGCTGAACGGAATACTTTATCACTGATTTTAAAAATCAGGCATGAAAAATTAATTGATATTCCTACTCTGGGATGTTAAATTTATCAATCTATTTTAATTTAATGTTTTCTGTTCCTTAGCTTGGTGTAATGTACTTGATATTCTACATTTATAATAGTTTAAAAATATTCAATATAGCAGTAATTACATTATAACCATAGCAGACTTCAGATTGACAGTGGTATTTATCATTCTTCATTCCAGCAGAACACAGAAGTCTGTGCATACTCATTTCTCATCTGTATTTTTCACTTTCATGTTTGGAAGACTAAATTAAATAAAAGAATACATTATATTCTGTCATCTGATATTCTAATAGAATATTCTTGTATCAACACTGTAGAGTAGTGATAGATATGTTATCAATTTGTATTTTTTATTCTTGTTTCTCTACACAGAATTAATGCATGACATTTTTTCGATTTGTTTATACAAATTAGAGTGAATGCATGAATAATTTCTTCTGGTATAATTAACAATAAAAATATTTTTCATAAATATATCACTGCTGTATTATGTGAAAAATGAGAAATATATATATATGTAAAAAATTACATATATGTATATATATTTATATACGTATATACACACATATATGTATATAAATGTAAATATATGTATATAAATATATGTACATGTATATAATATAAATATACATATAAAATACAAAACTGCTGCTTCACATTACAGAAGATTAATGATCTAATTACTGTTCAGTTATCCCTTTTTATACCACTGAAATGTAAAATGTAGCCCAAAAACATTTGGGTCATTGAAATATTTGGAAATGAGAAATACTTGGAAATAAGAAACGTGATTTTCAGGCATTCAGAATCAATATATTTTGTTTCTCGAAGTTCTGGAGGGCAAATTACACGGTATGTTTTTCCTTCTTCACGCAGTACCTCATCAAAATGTTTGACAAGAAGAATAAAATTACACTATTTTAAGGGCACCTGCAAAACTGGATCAATCACTAATTTAAATGACAGTATAATAAAAAAAACACATAACAATAAAGTTTATTAATTTATTAATAAACTTAATATTAATAAACTTAATATTATTATTCTGCTGACAGAATATGTTAATCCATGCATTTCCTAAATGCAGGAGAACCTAAATGCTATAGTGTCAGATGCTCTCATTCCACATACATGTTACTATTTTGTTGATGAAGGTTTGATGACTGGATTGAGCAATTTCACGAGACCTCTCTTAAAGACACAACAGGTCCTATCCTTATGGATGTGAACTGGTTGAACCCTGATTTCTCCCCCTAGAGTCCAGAGGTGGCATTGCAGGACATGGCCTCTCATTTAGAGTCGCACAGAAGCGCCACACCGCGGAGCGTCCAGTGGTCCGACGCCTTCGATGTGCGCAAGAACAGGGAGAAGATGTAAGTGAGGTCAGTACGTCGAGGTTTCTTGTAGACAGGGCAGGAGTAGAGAGTTGCCACCTGCTGATGTTTTGGATCCTGAGATGAAGCGGTACTGATAGCATAGACATGGACCACTGGGAGGGGGGTGAAGAGAACCTGTGGGGAAGCAACCATACATTTACTTAGCAGAACTTTTTAACCGACGCAACATATATTTTTAAGAAAGCAGGGTGAGCTGGTCCCTGGACCAACTGGGGATTAACCTTAGAAATCACTCTGGCAACCCTGTGATTTGAACCGACAACCTTCTGATCACAGGCACAGCACCCTAACACGCTCAGCCACACACCACTTCCACATGCACTTTCACATGCAGTACGATAAGAACTGAGCCAACTAGCAAGAAAAGACTAGCAAAAAATGAGAAAGGTAGGAAAACTGCTAGCTGTTCAACCCAACCCACAAAGAGCCCACAAAGTAACCAAAGGGAAGTGGGTTAAACTAACGAATCAAAGTCCATTTTCTCTCATTACTACAGTACTCTTCGCACTTCAGTGATAACATTGGACTTTGACTCTGAACTGCCACAGCTGGCATCAATCTATTCATCTGGCAAGCAGACGCTGAATAAAAAAATATCCATATTCATTGTGATCTCAGTCTGGGCACAAGAGCAGTATAATCACTAAAATGGCATTAATTAGGAATTACACAAGGGTTCTAAGTTTCTAAGATAAAATGAGCTGAGATAATTATTTTCGCATAAATAATTTTTCGGCAATTTATGGGCTGTATATTTAGCTGTCCTAAAATGATTATGTCATAAGTAGGGCTGCTGCGGTTAGTCGATGACGACGGCGCTGAAAATATGTCGATCAATATTTTAAATTGACACTTTATTTTAATGAAAATATCTTTATGATTCCTAAAACACTTCCATTCATTTTAAGATTTTTTTTTTCCTCAATATCACTACATAATTATGGGAGTAGTTCAAATTATCACAAACCAAGAAAGTTGGTTTGTACACTGCACAAAGTATGGAATACCAAGGCGGCAGGAGCGCTATACACGAGAGAGAAAACACAGGCGCTATTCTGGATGATGGGCTGGCAAAATCACCCTAAGTGTTGTCTATTCATGTTTGTTAAATTCCCATTAGTATGGAGAGCTTTTTATTATCTTTTGTCCTTGTAGCCACTAAATAAACCATTAAGAAAGCTAAAAAGTTGTCCACCTGCTACCTTAGAAATTCCACTGAATAAGCGTTTGAGAAAATGTTTAGGCTAAAATCTGGGCATATTTTCTACGTTGATTGACAGTGCTGGTGTGTGTTTGTGCGTATTTGGCCTGTTGGGACTGGTGTTGTTATTGTAAACTAAAACTGAAAGGAAAAAGGACAGTAGATAAAAAAAATTGTGAACTGAAATAAAAATGAAAACTACACTCACCTAAAGCATTATTAGGAACACCATACTAATACGGTGTTTGACCCCCTTTCGCCTTCAGAACTGCCTTA
>JAODKC010000001.1:26837063-26860944 GCA_026777985.1 Mormyrops attenuatus
CATAAGGGAAAAAAACAGATATTTATCACGTTATGGGGACATTGTGTCCCCATAAGGATAGGTATACCCGCTCACACGCACACACACACACACACGCTCACACACACTCACACACACACACACACACAGAGCAGATGACGCATAAACCCTGGAAGTGTGAAGCATCGTTACCCACCAAGACACCATAACACCCATGGACGGAATAAGCTGACATTAAATATAATCTGTACGCTACTTAAAATATGTAAGAAATGAGTACAATTTTAATGATGGAAAGATGCCCAGAAAAAAATGTGGCAAAGACTGCAAAAGTATTTAAAAAAAGATTATAAAACTTAAATTAAACTCAGTGGAACAATACAACTATAATTACTAAATTACTTAAAAAATTTCAGTATATTAAAATGTACTTTTCCATTTTATGCTTGAAATGTCACCTTTTCTCTAAAGCATTCAATAATTAAACAAATGAATTGAATAGGTACACCGCATATTTTAAAGACCGTCTGAGAATACAGGGAAGCATCTTTCAGGGACTTACCATCGATAGCTAGTTTGAGGTCGCTGAGGGTGCTCCGGACCCGCGCAATAATGCGCTGCATGCGGTCAATCTCCTGGCGCAAGAAGATGTTCATGGGCTGGAAGAGGCCCATCTTCTGAAGTCTGCCTCTGACCTGCCAATGGAGCAAAGCGTCTTGAGTTTCACATTGCACTGGAATTTTTACTTCCTTCAGTTTAGTCAATAAATGCAAAATAGTTTATAATCATATACTACAATCATACATTAATTATATGGAAAGAATTACATGGGAAAAAAAGTTTTAATAGTTTTTAATGTGCTCTTTTCATGTTCTCCCTTCATGTGTCCTATTGCCTGGGTCAGTTTTAGGATTTTTTAAGGTGAGGGGGCATGCATCATGCATGGGGGGGAGGGCAAGTTTTGAATCGCTGAGTGGCAGGGAAGGGGCACTCCGGTGACCAATCAGCTTTCAGCTGGGCCCAGTACCCACCCCTGCCTGTTGTACATTTTGACACCCTGAGGGAGTCGCTACCTCATGCGGTACGTAATCAACTGGCAGCTTCTCCAGCATCTCGTTGGCGAGCCTCAGCACGGCTGCCTCCCGTGTCTCACCGCCCCCGCCCCCGCTGTCCTTCGGCTGGATGTTGACAATGGTGCTCAGTGTCTGATTGGCCATGTTCGTCTGATAGGTTATGTCAGCATTCGGATGGAGACCAAACACCTGTTGGCAAGAAGCATCAAAAAGACGCATCCAGTCAGTTAATTCTTGGATGTTTCCATTTAGATAAGTGTAAATGAGGGTTGAAGAGATAATGGTATTTAAATTTTCATAGCTGACAGACCCTGAAATAATGAATACTTACTGTCTGAGAAAACGTGTTTATGATGCATTAGTACTTCAAATAAAATTGATTTTAACATTTAAGCCTTCTTAATGAAAACTAGATTGTGTGAAAATGCTATTTATGAGCAAGGGACTCCTGATTAAAAAAAGGAATTGAATGATTAAAGTCATATATTAAGTGACCTCCAGTACTGAAAACGAGGAAAGCACGATGGCTATGAACACCTTCTTTGTATGTAGGAAAACATAGAAAATACTTGAGATGGCCAATATTGAAATGGAGGCGGAATCAAAGGCTAGTGTGAATGGTGCAACCAGGAACAGAACCGAGAACAAAGCTCATTAGGACAAGCTGTAGGTCTGTATACCAGCAAAGAAGGACAAGGGCAAAAGCTCAATTAAACATCTGCGAGGAACTTAGGAAAAGCGAAAAGGCAGAAAATTAATTAAGGGAGATCATCAGCCCAGGACAACAATGAAAATGATTACAGAGCATGTAAATGGTACATGGAGAGAAGTTTGTGCAGATTATAAAGAGTTTGCATGATATAGCAGAAGTAGCACTGGCGGATGGAATAGGAATTAAGAGAAGAGGCAGTCTGGCACACTTCCTTTCATCAAGATGGATGCAGAAGAATGGGTTTAAAAACTTGGAATGGCGAGGTAAAGGCAGAGGGAACCTAGTCCAGTGGCAGTGATGGGTACGGCATTCTTACGCAAGGTAACATCTGCGTCACAATGTCCTGCTGATCCCTCCACACTGGCTATCATCCAAAATATGAGTAACTGGACTTGATTAAAGTTTGATTAAATACCATCTATAATCCCGTGTAACAAAGCAGGATGGATGATGCAAAAGGCAGCAAACAAACGAGATGGCCGACTCAAAAAGGCAATTTTGTAAATGAAATGATTTATGCTATTAGACATAATAATTAAATCGTTAAAACAGTAGAGGCGCAGAGTGAAAAGTCAAAAAAGCTGGAGAATAAAAAAATGAAAACATTAAAGTTAATGAAAAGTACTGTGCAGTCATACTTGCTGAAATTATGCTACAAAACATAAGCGAGGACAAAATGAGGGAGTTCTTGGTGCAAATGCCAAGAGGAACTGATACAGAACTGATGTAGAACCTGAAACTCTCAAGGTGAACATTCAGCTGTATAATCAGCCACTTTAATATCATCATCCAAATCCATGTTTAGTGTCCGGTAAAGTTCACTTCATTCTAATGCAAAAATTGCAATTATATTAATGTCACCTAACCAAATTAACACTAAAATGGATGTATTATTTATTTAAAAAACTGAAATGTATTGTCATATAGGTCAAGGCCAGGCAAATATAGTGAAAAAGGATATAACGTGTGTTGGTTATTTTTAGATAAATTGTTTAATTAAAGCCAGTTCATTGTATGTGAATTGGAAGCAACTTGGAATTTAAGACACTAACTCAGCACATCAGTGGTACTGTACTGGGATTAATCACCCCTGCTGACGTAACAATTACATCTTATTTACTGAGCAGATGTTTCTCTCCAAAGCAACATAAAATGTCGGGGGCAGAGCCAGACAGTCCCAGGAGCCCTTCTAACCCGTTTCCCTCATTCAGTTCATACGCGTACAAACCTCAGGTGTATCCACGAGTGGCAGCGTGTCAATGTACTGCAGGTAATCCTGGACACTTTTTCCTTTAGGGATCATGTAGCCCTTGTAGAAGCAGAACTTCTCAGTGAACATATTTTCGCTGAACCAGACCCGGGCAAAGGTGTTCAGGAGGTGCTTGTCCAGGTCGTCTGTGACCCTGCCTCCGTACTGGACCTCCCCCAGCATGTAGCGCAGGCAGATCCAATTCACCCCGCGCTTGGCGTCCATCTCGTCCAGGTGGTTTTGCACAAACTGCACGCTGGATGTAAAGTCCGCTTGGTTAAACTCATATGGGATGTTCCAACCCAGGGGTCCAAACTTACGCCTCTCCTGTAGCAAGAGGAAGGCAGAAGGAAACAATCAGGACAGGAATGTTTAGTTCCAACAGCAGGAAAGGTTCAGTTTGGTCATGAAAACTGAGCTTTAGCATCTTTAAAACACTATTTAACACTTGACTGACAGTGGAGCTGGTCAGCACTGCCCCAGGCTTAGCCTTACCTGGACCGTCGTGTGGAGAAAGGCCACAGCGTACAGGAGAGGCTTCCACTGGGGCAAGTTGCTGAGGTCCAGCTGCTCCTGGGTCACGGTGCTGTAGGTCCGCTTCAGTCCAGCTTTCACACCTGTAAAAACCCAGAAGTGTGGTAATATTAGCACAAGGGAGGAAGGGGCCACAGAAGGACGGTGCCAGACCTTAATCACTAAGCCCAGCAACCAGAATTCAGGTAAAAGCTGCTAGCAAAACCAAACAAACATATACCTGGAAATCGAAGTTATGAAACACAGATGTTGGAGCCAAGCCTCAGTATTAATTCCCATAAATGGTTAACCCAGTACAAGATCATGAACCTGAAGGCTCAGAGAATGAGGCAGGGGGCACCCTGTGCCAGGCCCACTGTCTCAGGGGGGCAGCAGAGGGCCCAGGTGAGAGGGATTGTGCGTCATTGGGGCCCGGATTAGATCATTTGGTCACGGGCCCGAGAATTCCACGTGGTGAGCCTTCCCTGGTTACGGTACTCACTAATCACCATTTAGACACCAATTTACGAAACGGACAGGGGAGGACTCACAAGCGAACTAAAGAAACTGGAGCCACAGCCCTGCCAGCGTAAGCCCAACTGACCGACCGCACCACCCTCATAAATGTAACCTGAAGCAGCTTGGACGCCTGGGTTTGTTTAATCCACTACTTCAGAGCTTTGTCGGGATGCTCACGTAAATTCAGCCGGAAATGGACAGCTGCCAGTTTCAGAGACCTTATTTATACAGAACAACATCTCTTTTCCTAATTGTAATTATAAATGACTTTTCATCCTGTACTCATTTTAATAAAAGCCCTAGAAGAGGAATTGTATGATTGATATTCTGTGTCAGTGAGACTCACATGCAACCTGTTGTCACCCTCTCATCTATAATACATATCCATCCTTTTTTCGTGCCTTGAAGTGAAGCAAAGAGCAGATGCCCCAGGGCATTTTTGCGATAACGCCAATGCTGCATATGAAATACCCAAGGGCTTGGAAAACATAGTATGTGTTCATATTTTTAAAAATCTGTGAAATATGGGCACAAATAAATACCATCCGGCCATTTTCAGAAACCTTATCCTGTGCAAGGGTGAGGGAGAAAATATATTTTTCATTACAGCCTTTTTTTTAAGCCACCAGATTCTCATTTAGTAGTCAAAAACAAAACTAAAAGCCAAAAATTCACAGGATCTAATGCTAACTTATATAACCATATACATAAATCATGTATTCCTCAGTGCAAACTGGAGCCGTTCATCAGTTGCATCTCCCAGTCATTTTCAATAAAATCCTGTTTAACTCACAAGAAACATAATATTTATTTCAAACAACACTGGTGACCTGTAATTAGAAAAAAATGTAACTTCCTCTTCATTGAATGAAATAAGACACAGAATTGACTTCTGAATAAAATGCAAATGGAAAATAAACATCAACAGCTACATTTCAGAAAGAATTATTCAAATCAGTCCTTCCTGACTGAATTATACAGAATGTCTTCACTCCTTATAATACCAGGTGATTAAAAATATATCCCAAAAAGTTCCCCATTACCTTTCTATCAAAAGAAACATCTGTCTGAATTTTACATTATGCCACAGAGGCAAATTCTCCTGCATAAATACACATGGTAAGAGCAAATTGTGCATATAAATAAAGCCTATAAATTGTGGAATTCATTTCATTCTTTATTTATAAATATAATCTATTTACGATAAATTCTTCGGCAGGATTTGTGATGCTGGCAGACAGGCTTATAAATCTCTTGCAAGGTTATATTTAACATTTACATTATTTTATTAAAAGCTGTGAGGTCAGACAGGCCTTGCTCAAGGGCCCAATGGTGAAACCACACCACCAACTGTGGGATTTGAACCGGTGACCTTCTGACCACAGGTTCAGCATCCAAACCCACTGACACACCCAACTCTCGCAGCTAAAAAGACAAAGTCATGTGAAATAGATGAGCTGAAGGAGAATGACTGATGCGTCACTTAGGCTGACGACGTTCCATGTGCTGCACAGTTTGGAGACGCCGGTGGTGTAAACGCTCCGGTGATGTTCGCTGAGGCCTACCTTGTGGCGGCTCATTGGTGAACTTGATGGACGACTGCAGCAGGTTGATGGGGAATCTGGGGTGCATCTCCGTAGTGATCCATACCCTGAAACCATCGTGGATGCCGTCGGCTGTCGTCACTGTCTCCAGCAGCTCGTCCAGAAAGTCGAGGCCTAGGTGGCAGTTCTGTAGTAGCAGCCAGCCGCCTTCCGCCATGCTCTGGGTCAGCAAGCGGCGAGCATGCACTTCCTGGCCCTGGCCCATGGATATGGCACGGCACTGCAAATTCTGAAGGGAGGCCATGACGGGGAGGTGGAGTTGTAATTATAATACCGACCAATCAGAAACACCCCTTAACATGTATGATAACTGCTTTTAAATCAGTATCATAGTATAAAAATATGTCATCTGATCTTAGCATGGCTCTGAAAAAGTTTATTCAATTTAAAGCTAAGAACTCGGCAAAGGAAACACATTTTTAAAATAAAAGAATAATTAACAGTTAACAAGTGAATGAAAAGTCGTTTAAAAATCCATTAATAAAGACGCACGCATATATGATTATATGACTGTTATTCAAACTCAGTATCATAATGTAAAAATCTCAGTCATCTTTTCTTAGCACAGCTTTGGAAAAACGTAGAGTTTAATTCGAAACAAGAAACTCACCCAAAAAAAAGAATTGAATTGGTTTAATAGAAATAGATACAAAGATATCTGATATATACATATCTGATACCTTTGCTGTTAAATCACTATCATACTGTAATAAACGTCTTTACTTAGTAGAGCTCTGGAGAAAGTAGAATTTAATTAAGAACTAGGAACTCACCAAAGGAAACAATTAAATTGTCTTATTAAATAGATATAATTGTTTTTGACTGAAGTAAACCCTTTTAAAAACCCTTTAAAAGATGTGCATATGAAACATTTTAATTGTCTTAATTGTTAGTCAATAGTAATTGAATGCATGGCCATGAGTGTGTACCTTTGTTTTGGCTAGCCGCTCTATATTCTCTGTGGGATCTGAACCCATGGACAACAGGCAAACCATGGGAGCCCTTTTGTCACTCTCAGCCCACAAGACTTCCATATCCAGGACGACGCCCTCGGCGTACCTGCTTCCCAGAGAGTCAGCAATGTAGTGCCGGGCCTGCAAACGAAGACACCCTGTGACTTTAGCATTAAAAACAGGCTACACAAGAGCAGAAATGGACCCCAGTGCCGCCGTCAAGCCGGGCCTACACTGTGAGCAGAATTATTAGGCAAGTGTGTATTTTACTTGCATCTTCTCATCCGACCAATACGTTCAGTCCAGATGAATCTCTAATTAAGAATCGGCTGTTTAAAAACAGCAAAATGTTCAGTATTTGGTCTGAGTACTTTCTCTTTTGATAAAAATAGGAAAACAAACACTTTCCTGTGCAGAATTACTAAGCAAAGTATTATTACTATTAAAATGGGCCAAAGAGGACCTTACAGAGAATAGGAAAAAAAAACAGTAAAGTGCCAGTCAGAGGGATGCAAAACAATCAAAACTGCTATTGATCATTGTACAATCAAGTGTTTTGTTGCCAACAGCCAAAGAGGACCGAAGAGGCATGCAGAGAGAAGATGACACACATAAACTGCCAAAGTTCTGTGTCAAATTAAAGGGGAGACTTCTTGAGCATCAAATGCCATCATTTTTCAAAACTGCAATCTGAACAGAATCTCCAGAAGTACTAGGTGCAGTGTGCTGCGTGACATCGCTAAGGTCATAAACGCTGAAACATGACCTCCACTCAATAAGGCATGCAAGGTATAACGTGAAGATTGGGCACGGACACGTCTCAAGACTGATGGTACAAAGGGTTTGGGGACAGATGAGATGAAAGTGACTCTTGATGGAGCAGATGGATCGGCCAGTGGATGAAGGTCCTCTTAAAGCACCAACAAGGTGGTGGAGGAGAGATGACGTGGGCTATCAGTGATGAACCTCTCAGACCTTTCTGACTTGTAGATGGTGTAAAAATTAACCACAAGGTCTACTGCCAATTTCTAGAAGATACCTTCTTCAAACACTGGCACAACAAAAAGTCAGCAGCTTTCTAAAAGGTTATGATATTCCTGCAGGACAATGCCCCTCCCTATGCATCAAAGTATTTCATAGATTGACCTACAAAGGCTAGAAACGTGATTGAATTATGACCTGCCCCCACCCCAAGCCCCTTCATCGCCTGACTCAACTCCCATTGAGAACTATTAGGCCTTACCAAACTGTGAGATTTACCAAGGTAGCAAGCAGTACCCTTCTAAGAGCAGCGTCTTGGAGGCGGTCCTAGCTGCCTCGGCTAATATAGGACAGGATCAAATCAAAAACCTGATTGGTTAAGTGGGCAACAGGCTCATGAAGGTCACTGAGGAGAAAGTTCGCTATACAGGACATTAAACTTGGTGAAGTGGGCGGTACAGAATGACTGATAGATTGTTATTCCTTATATATACTGAATAACAAAAATTGTCTCATCATTATTTCTGTTGATGGCGAAGAGAGAAAAAATTAATTTCTGATTGCCTAATAATCTTGCACACTGATAATCAAGCGTCGATACTGCATTTTTGTTTGCGAAAGTCAAATGTAACATTTTCTCTCAAAATAAATTTACGTGGTGCTCGAGAAAACTTCTGAATTCAATTTCATAAGTCTGCCCAACTTTTGCTAAAAAAAATTATCTTCAGGAATAGTACTTGCCTAATAATTCTGGACACAGTGTATAAGAATGATGCATTCAGTCACTCCTAACAGAAAACACAACCACTAGCAATAAAGCTTATGTTTTGTTGCTTGAACTTGCCCGACAGAGTGTGTTCTGCTTAGATTGGCACTTCTGCAACACCAACTATCTATATAAATGATAGCCGGCTCCTCTCTTACGTACTCGGGTATTTTTTCTGCAGTTTTATTTCCTTTATTATATGTCTGTGATTGAGGACTTTGAAACAGTTGGCCATTTCTATTTCAGTGTTAATAAATATCATTCAGACATAAATCTATTTGCAGTAACAGATTATTCTCATTACAACAATATTCAGTTTCCAAAACTTCTAATTCTCTTATAAGTTCAAACTGAGGTAAAACACGGTGCTGCTGTCAAATCATATAAGCCTGCACTACCTTGATGACTCATTGCTATTCAGGTGGTATTCTGTGAATCAGTGTCTTCCCCTCTGCTATATTTTAGTGGCTGTAATGCCAATGGGCTTCGAGAAAGGCCTGTCATGGTAGCTAAACTCTGCCTTTAAAGCTCAGTCTGACTATTCAGAACTGGAAAAGTCATTCCCTAAGATATTATGCTTGGATGATAACTTCTTTACTCCTCAAGCTTATTTGCTTCTCTGAATTCTGCCCAGGTGTCTTTTTCTGTCCCTTTCTATTATCCTATTATCCTTTTATTATCCTGTCTGTGTACAATTTAGTTGTTGCCTAAAGACAATATAATGTGTGTGGCTCAGTGGGCTGGCATACCACAGGTCCTGTGCTTGGTCGAGTGATGTCAAAGTTGGACCCTTATTACTGATGTTCTTAATGCACATCAATCAGCTAAAAATAAAACCGTAAGCCTTTTACCAGCATGTTTTCAAAGGATTCACAACATGACGTGCATTTTAGCAAAAACAATCAAATGTATTTTTGGCATTTGTTGCCAATGTTTCTCTTGTGTTTTAACTTAACAATTACATATTCAGGATAAAGTCTTAATGATTGAGTTTATATACAGATGCTCCTCGCTTCACAATGGTTCAACTTTACAAGGGCGCCATAGTGACGCACGTTCTGTAGTCTGTGATGTGTTCCCAGGCTAGCGATATACCGTATGATACTTTCTACTGATGCCGGATGATGGCAGCACCCACCCAGTTCAGTGTGAAGTGAACAACTCATGCAATTTTAAAACAATGTATCGTAATGTGTTTTTTTCTGCGTTTAACTAAAATTTCCCAAGCCCATTATGTCTACTAAATGCCCAAGTGCGTCATGTCGTATATCCAGGGATCGACATAACTGGTTCGCAAGTACGCTTTCACCTTTAAAAGCGATACGTGCAGCACAACAATCGATTGCCGCACGTATCGCTTTTAAAGGTGAATGCGTACTTGCGTACCAGTTATATCAATCCCTGTGTGTATCATACTCATACTTATTTGATCAGTGTGTGAAATACAGGGGGGTCTGGGGGTGCCCGACAGCCCCGATTAACCCATGAGACCCCCCGAAAGCCTCAAAAGCTAAATTTTAAGGGGGCCTCAAGATCGGTATCGCGCAACAATAGGGAGATGGAGACCCCCCCCCCCCCCCGAATATTGATGGGCATTTCACACACTGCTCATCCATCCAACCATCCATTTTCCAAACTGCGTATCCGTCTGGGTCGTGGGGGGGGTGGGGGTCCGGAGCCTCACACTGCTTATCATATATTCAAATATTATGACAGGTTCAACAGAACGTAACACCATTGTAAGTCAAGAAGCATCTGTATTTGCTGGGAGAAGGTGAACAAAACAATGGAAAGACCACAGGAAAAAATTACTTTAGATTTGAAGTATCCCAACCACTACCACAAACACAGCTACAAATGTGACTCATATTAAATGTCAGTTTGGTGTGAGTTCCAGCTATAAACACAGTCTGACAATCAGTACTTTGACATGTGAGTTTGACATGAGGAAGACCGATGACAGCATATTAGAAAATGGTCAAACTGCACTGCCAAAGAGGAACGGGGTCAAAGGTCAAATCCACGGGAATACGTTGGCACTTGTGGAACCCCACAGATGCATATGGCCTCAAACATTTCCACAAAACCTCTGTGACCCAGTCTGACAAATAAATAAATAAATCCCACTTGTATCTAAGGGCAACGCACAAAGAAGGACAATTGGCTACAAGGAGCACAAAACCTGGGAAGCATCCTGGCACCTAAAGCAGTACTGTTGTCTCACACTTCCAGGGGGTTCGAATCCCATTTTTCTTCCTATAGTCCAAAGGCATGGAGTTATGTGAACTGGCTGTTTTGTGTGTATTTGCTGTGATTCTGTGTAACTGATTCGGCATACGCATAATACGGCACATACATTTTCCAGAAATTCTATTTGAAGCCTTAAAAATCCAATGAATTATCAGAAACTGCATGAATTAGAGGTATAAGTATAACCAGCACAAGAAAATTGGTAAAACTGAGCTCCAAACCTTGACCTTCAGCTTTGTTTATTGGGCTGAAGTTGCTATTAAGTAGAAAAGTTTGTAATTAAATGAAGATGCCAGCCAAGTATAAAAGTAATAATATAAACAGAAACCTTAGCAAGCAAAGGGGAAGGGCAGACTGAAATGAATTGTCAATTGTCTTCTTGCTTAAGCAGTGATCCTATGACTTATTCCCTGTAACAGTATGGAATCTTTGACATAGGCTGTCAAAGGAGAAATAAAAGATCTGCATCTCTAATCGGTCACTCTCAGAGCTCCTCATACCTTATGTGCATTTCAGAAAAAACACTGAGAAAGCCACAAATTCACTCTGCCTTTAAGGAAACAGGCTTGTCTGGTAAAGTTAAATCATTAAAATTAAAATAATTTTAATTTGGATTTGTTTTAGTGCTTATTAATTGCTATCAATTATACGCGTACGTTTTCACCTAAATCTTACAGGAAACTTCTCCACTGTTTTTATCTTATAATTTTGTTATCTTGAAATTTTACCCCCTCACATAATTTCTAACATTATTAAGATTGCATATTTTCTATAAAGCATAAACCTTTTGTAATATCAGCTCACATCTACCCATCATACAACACTGAGTTGTACACATTGCAGGCTACATTTTACAATTAACAACCTTTATATATTACTGCATTACGGCAGCAGTACACTGTCCATATTAAAAGTGCAACTTTGATAGTCTAAGCATCATTATCCAAAACACAGTTTTGTATAACAGAATATCAAATTACCCTGAGAATGTTAAATTATACAGTATGCATATGTGCACGTTACATACATGTCTATAGGCTGAATGTTACATAAACTGGCAGTCAAAACATTTTGAACACCCTATGCTTTACCTCACAGCAATACAGCCACTGTAAATATGAAATCTACATATTTAAAGACACAAATAGCCTTATATGGGATTAAATGGATAAAAAATATTTAAAGAAGAACATGGACATGGTCTACATGATCATCTGACCTTTGCCCCATTGATCTGGGTGAAAGCGGTGGTTGAGCTCTCTAGTAGGCAGCTTTTTATTTAGCCCGGTGATGTTTGCCATCTGGTTGGTTTAGTATTCTTGCCTTCTTTTCTATGTGGCACTGATTCCACTTGAACTGCACAATAACATAGGAGACTCCAAGTGTTCAAAAGAGGGATGTCAATTGGGACTCACAATCAAGGCATTTCAGACTGATCGAGATCGGGATTAAGGTTTAGATCATCTCCCGATCATTTTTTTCTCACCATTGATGCTGTACGCGGCGCATGCGCCTCAATACTGCTGCGTAATAAAGTTGGACCGCGGCATGATGTCTGCAGTTTGGAAATATTTTACACTGAAAAACGAAAGCTGCGAAACTGCAACTTGTAATGTCTGTAAATTGAGCATTTCACGAAGAGGTAGTAATAGATCTTCATTTAATACCACAAATTTGATCAGACGTATAAAGTTAAAACACGCGGGCTGAGTACAGCGAATTCACTCGGGGAAAGGCTGCGTCGAAGCAACGCGCACTGGAGGAAACTTTCAAGAAAAAAGTAAGTTTTCACACAACAGCGATAACGCAAAAAGGATTACAGAGCGGGTGATAGAGTTCATTGCTCTTGATGACCAACCTATCGCCGTGGTTGAGAATATTGGTTTTCGTCGCCTTTGGGAGCTATTGGAGCCACGCTACGCCCTGTCCTCTCGACACTTCATATCAGACACAGCGCTACCCGAGCTGTACAAAAAAGTCCGCCACCACTTACACGGTATATTAGCTATAATGTGAGCGCTATTGGTTTTACGTCAGACATTTTTAATTTATCTTTATTTTATTATTACAGTGATAATTTTTTAAAATAAACCCGTGCTATGTGAAAGTTCCAAAAAAAATGTGACTTTTTTTTTACCATGTTGATGAAAACAACTGCATTAACAAAGCTTGTTTTCCTTGCTGCACTACAGACCTACTGAGTTGTCAAGCATATACACCATAGATTTTAATAATTTTAATGTACTTATGGTCTATAGTTTGCACTGTGTGCTGTTGGAAAATATATGTATCGGTTTGAGACTCGGTATCGGCCGATACTTAATCTTAAATGACTCGGATCGGTATCGGGGACAAAAAATCTTGATCGGGACATCCCTAGTTCAAAACCTTATGAGTAGCAGAAGGATGTTTTTTGTTTACATTTTTCATACTTCGCAAGCATTTTTATCCAAAGTGACATACAACCGAGAAATCAGTGCCTGGAGTAGTTAAGGGTTAAGGATGGTGCTCAATGGCTCAATGGTAAAACCACTTCACCACCAATGGGATTTGAACTGGTCACCTCTTAATCACAGACCCAGCCTCCCAGCCAGTTGAGTCACGCGTCGCTCCTGTTGGCAGCTAAGACACGGTTTACCTGTGCAATGGTGCGATCTGGACACCAGCACCGGATGAGTAGTAACTTCCTGAAGGTGTCCATGATGTTGTCATATCCATCAGGGACGGTGGCCTCCTCAGGAGCTTCAGCGTCATACCAGGCTTTCCAGGCCCGGTCATTGTGGGCCACCTGGACCAGGAGCTGTGTGAAGGGGTGCAGGCTGGACAGCTGCACCAAGTTCAGCCAGGTCATGTCCAGAATCCAGCGCTTGGGCTTGGGCTCAACAGAGTTGAGGTCCAAAGAAGCCCCGCCTGAAATCCAAAAAACCAAGAAACGTATTAAAAATTAATATAGTTATAAATATATAACATTAATACATAGACAATATCTATGGACAATAAACAATACTTACTGCTTTCTTACATTGGATATAATCTATCTTATAAATATATCCTGATCAGTTTGAAATGGCCACATAGTTCAATATGGAGAAACGTCAGAGGAGCTTAACCCACCAGGATGGAGAGAGTGGAGAACAAAACTGAGCTAGGTACTGAACACAGCTGAGCTGGGTGCTGAACACAACTGAATTAGGCACTAAACAAAACTGAGATAGGTGCTGAAAAACTGTAAGAGGGTGAAAAGTTTAAGTTGCTTTGCATAAAAAGCACCAGCTGAGCACCTTAAAGGAAAATGAACTGTAAATATGTTTGACCTAGATAGATGTTTTGAGGAAAGCAACGGGACTGGCTTCACCATTATGTATTTGATCACAGAAGATTCTGGAAAGCAAAGGTTTTGCATTATCGACTTGAATTAAGCTGATGTGTGAAATCTAAAACCATCACAGGGAAGTTGATGTGCTGGGAATTGGGAATTTCTCTTTGCGTAAGATACAAGAGGCATGACAAAAACGAAGATAGCACTCTGGGAAACGTCAAACGGTTTCTCTTGCGTTATCTAAGACTTTGCAGGCTGTCATTATTATATCATGTTCAGTGGAGTATTAAAAATAGATTTTATTCCTGTTATACACAGATAGGGAGGTATTAACTCCATTAAATAACAGGCAGCATTCCTCATACACTGTCCCACTGTTATGCTTGTCAAGTTAGGACAGAGATTTACGGTACAACGAAGGTAGCGAGTGTAAAACCCAGCCTAGCTTAACCTGCCTGATTATAATCTAGATAGGTTAACCTAGATGGAACCAGGTTTTCTAATGTTGACAATAGAAAAAAAAATGCAACAACCGCATAACTTATCGGTGTAGCCACATTTTCTTCCTGCTAAATGGTCATAAAAATATGTAATAGGTAATATCTACAGCCTTGTATCGACTTCCATTTGACTCAAGTCAGTTGGGCTGTATCTCGATATTGTAGCTGTCCATCACATATTCATATATATAGTGCCTATATGCATGCTGTACTATGAGTTACAGCGGGGAAAATAAGTATTGAAAATTAAATATATGTCTAATGGGGCTATTGACATGAAATTTATGCCAGATGTCGGCAACAACCGAAGTAATTGACACGCAAAGAAATCAACACATATAAGTCTAATACTGACAGATTCCAGTTTCTTGGCTTTCCATGCCTTTTTGCACCTCCTTTTCTCTGTGTTTTCAATACTTATTCCCTGTGTCATTTCACTTTATTACCCATAACTTAATTTATGGACTTATTTAATTTCTTTGCATGTGTAGATTACTTGGGTTGTTACTGACATCTGGTGTAAATCTCATGTCAATAGTCCCATTAGAAAAATATTTACTGAGAAAAATGTCCTACTGCATTCACTTTCAGGCATCTCTCCATCAGTGTATATTATTAACTATGGGCGATCACACATAACTTGACATAAGACCATATATATATGCATGCGTATATATTCAGTGGGCATTTTATTAGATAGATCTAGCTACTACAAAATAGGACCCACTTTTGCTTCCAGAACCACATCAAGGGCCACTGTTGGACTGAGCTGTTATTTTTTTCTCTTGTGGCCTTTCTGTTAGCTTTAATGTGCCAGGCCATTCTCTGACCTCCCTCATTAACTGCGCTGAAAGGATATTTTTCAATTACGAAACCATTCCCTATAAACTCTAGAAACTGTACTGTTTGAAAATCCCAGAAAGGAACAGTAAGTGAAATCCTTGACCCTGTCTGCATGCTGTATCCATTCAGCTGCAACCTCATGAATTGCAGCATGTAGAAGCAGGCTGTTTACATTAGCAAGAAGGTGTAGCTAATAAATTAGCCACTGTGTCTGTGCATGTGTGATATATCAATATTTGTATACATATTAGATAATCTTATATGTAAAAACTAAATGTAACTAGTTCTGGAAACTCTACTGGCTACTACTTAGCATTTGTCTTTTTTTAATGAACTGGAGCTGAAAACCATTCCAGTGCGCCATTACTAACCTTTGATAAGTGTCTGGAACTCATTGTGTGATATTTTTTTTGCCTGCAAGTCTATCTTTAAGGCCAACAGTAAGGTGAAGAGGAACTTGTGATCTTCATAAAGACCCCGGACTGTGTACAGGAAAACTTGATAGGTGAGAAACTCGATGATGTTGGCGATCCTCTTGGAGGTGATCTGCGTCTTTGCGGAGCCTTCCATGGAAGTGTCGAAAAGCCTAAGGAATTGCCGGAGGGAAGTCTGATACATGATGTTGACAAGGCTCATTTCCACGATCAGGAAGTAGAGAATGCTGCCCTTTGTGGCCACTGGTCGGTACTCCTCCCTGGCCAAGTTTATTTTGATCTCAGTCTCAGCAGCAACTGCCAGCTTTTCGCTCACCTGGAAAATGAAAGACAAGGGCAAAGGAAACATACATAATGAGGACCCTCTGCCCAACAGCTAGCTTAAAGTCATCTTGTAAAATATTAAACTATGAAATTAAATTTTAATTACAAAGTCCTGGCCTGAATGGTTTCTTTCTGAAGTGCACAGACAATACCGCCAATGAGTATCTAACAAAAGCTGAATGCATGTGGAACCTTGTATCCTTTTTCATCTTGATGTACTTGAATTGGCTGTCATTGAATGCATCGCATGTTTCCGGGTGGATCATACTAACATTCAGTGCGGGCCTGTGGCATAGGCAGTATAGGCGAATGCTAGGGGTGCCATCCATTCAAAGGGGGTACTCCATTATTATGAAATAATAAAAAGCTTATTACATATGCAAATCTTATTAAATAAGTGATATTTTTTGGTTTGCCTGGCACCCTTCCCCTCCGTACCCTGCACTGACAGCTTCTTTAAGTACAGTAACGCCGATAGTACATGATTGTGGAGGGTGTTTCGTGACAATATTCAATAAATAAATGTTATTCAAATTGCCATTTAAATGATTATTTATAGATATGCCATTTAAATGATTATTTAAACAATCATTTTAGCCTGATACAGGGGGTGCTGGCAGTGATGCGCGCCTAGGACGCCGCATTCGCTAAGATCAGTACTGCTACCATTCGCACCACATCTATCGGTTAGGTGTAGGCATTTTAACTTGTTTACAGAAATGTTCTGAATGAAAAGGGGAAAAGTTGAAGTATAAGGATTCATTGTTAAGCATAATATGGGTCATTTGCACAAACTCATTACCGCAACATATCAATTTTCTCTAGTTTTATAGTTTGACAATAGACTCACATTATATTATTGTCTGAAATGTCGATTTTGCCCCTGTTGCACTGAATTGTTGATTTCAATTAGGTTCACAATGTAAACGAAACAGTCCATCAGTCCATGTTCCACGTTTTACTTCTTGTCAGTACCATTGAGGGCGTAACCCCCTTTTCTTGCTTAATGAATTAATTATACTTCTTATAAGGCCGTGCCATGTTGTTAAGTGTGGTGGGCATGTCCACATTGCAGAGGGGAGAAAATCTCAAAAGCGTGTAACTTTTTAAGCTCTGTTCTGACTGAAGTGCTTGATGGGGAGAATCAAACCCCTATATATGTTTTAAAATGGGCAATAAAGTTGGAAAGTCCTAACGGCCACATCGTCTGGAAATATGCCCAAAGAAGGCATTTCTGCATGGCGAAAAGATGCAAAAGAACAAAACGAATGCTGGATTTTTTTGTACGAAACCCCTTTGTAATCACCAAGATTATGGTTAGTAACTGTCATTTTATTACATATTTTTCTCCGTAACTGTAACGGGTTACAGTTACATTTATTTTTTATTTTGTTACATAACGCTGTTACATGTAACTAGTTACTCTCCAACAATGGTTATTTGAACAAAATGATGCATGAAAAAAGGACACAAGGGAAAGAAAGAACAGTAGAAGACAATGGAGGAGAGAACTAAAAACTCCTAAGAGGAAAAAAAGACCTCTGGGGGTCTAAGGTGAACTGGCTGCCCAGCCCCCCCAGGCATGCTAACATTATAGGATGCAGATGGTCTGCTTTAATAAAGGCAAAGTATAAACTTTGGCCATCAGTGATGAATAAGTATCGTTTCTGCACTGAGGCTCCCTGCTGGCCGACTGACCTCCTGTGCTGTGGTTTTGGTGACCCTCAGCACTTCGATGAGGGACTCATCCTCGACGAGAGAGCCCTGCGTGCTGGTCAGTCGGTACAGCAGGTTGTCCTCCAGCTCCTGCATCTTCCTCTTGTTCAAGGTTACCTCCTCCAACAACTTCACGCGCTCCGATTCCAGCTCCTGTGAGAGGTGTGGAGAAACTCGGTGTCTAATCGCTCTTTCTCATCTTAACTTGATAATTATAAAACTTGATTTATCGATCTGAACTTTGTATTATTACATGTAATTTTGTCGTCCACCGGTTGAAATTATTATTTATTAGAGAATATTCTACGCCAAACTTTACTGATGTTATAAAACATTCTAAAAGTACTCAGAATGACACTAGAACAAATTCTGTGGAGGTGACAGAAATTCAGGCTTCACAGAATGAAGTCCAGTCCTAGAAGTTAATGAGACAAGGCCTAAGTACTCAGGAACCCAAATTAAAATGGATCATGCTTGGTGAAATAAATGATTACAGTACTGCAAGGTTAATTAACAGTCAGGCACCGATGACCTACAACAGCAGCTGGAAAGATTAGAAAAGCAGTTAAAATATTCCACAGTTAATGCCCATCCCACACAGTTCATAAGCGTAATAGCCTTTTTTTTGTTGCCGGACTTACTTATATACCTTTATTATGGAATGTAAGAAAAGAAAAGAGCACACAGCACAAAGGAGACAGATAGTTTCTTGTGCGACACAAGAATTACAATCATGCTTTGCCTAATTATGCTGTCATGTGTGAACATTCAGTGTAAATCATGACTGCAAGGGTATGTAAATCAGAGGAGTGATATTTTTTGATGACATTCCAGGTAGCCATGGGGGCTCCCGACCAGAAATGGATCTAGTTATAGCGACCAGTATGGTAAATACGCAGCAGGATCCACTGTGGGTGATTTATTAATTCGTTTAAAGTGGCTTATTTGATAGCATTGTTGTTTCCGATCTCCAGGGCTGACAGCCTGAATCTTGCATCTCTATTGATATTTTCATCGTGTTTATGTACGAGTTTCCTTCTAAAGCCGATTCCAATCATTCTCAGCCCCGTGGTGGACTGGAATCTCATACAGAGAGCATCCCTGTGTTATAGTCTGTGCTTCCAGCATCCACTTCATCTCTGCCTGAACCATCCAAGTTCATTTGAAACTGGAACAATGGGAAAATACAGAATAGATACATGTCAAATGTTGCAGAAAATGTTTTTTTTTCATTCAGCTCCCGAAATTCCTTAAATACTTGCTTGACACGGAATGGCGAGAGACATCAGCTAAGTTTTCCATCCAAAAGCAACTGCTAGACTTTCCTGCTGATCCCATGCACATGAGAGGAAAAGCAGGGCATTTGGCATTGTAAGACTAATTATAGGATGTCTGCTAAAGATTTAAAATGTCATTGGCTGCTAGTAGAGTTCCATCCCCCCTGCAGACAGTTGAACAGTTCATTGAGCAGCTCTTTATTTGCAGTTACGTGCAGTTTACTGCTAAGTAAGCTGGCTGATGTCAAAGACGTGTTACACTGTCAGAAGCATTTTGACCTGCTGTGCTTTAAATTGAGCACAGTATAACTTAGAACTCGAGTTCCACAAAACCAGCACAGAAAAGTTTTTTTTTTTTTCTAATTCATTTTACCATTGGAGGGGAAACGGTGGCTGTGTATGCATGAATTTACGATACAGTGGTGCCTTTAAACCAGTCAAGGTTCAAGAATAACACAAAGGTTATACTGTCTGCAAGGAAGTCATTTTTATTATTTCTTGTTTTCTTTGGACACTTAAAGTGAAGTGGGGAAATCTGAATGACCATATTATTTATAAACTAAAAAATAAGCATTTATGAATGTAATTCTCGGGTTTCTGATCCATCTACAGTTATTGTTCCTGTTTTCATTAGGCTAGTTATGCATTCACATTTTTGTGTTTTTGTGAAAGGAGGTTCAGTTAATCACTGGTGCAAGTGAGGGTTAAGGGTCTTGCTCAAGCAAAACAGTGGAATCACTCTGGGATGTGAACCAGCAGCCTTCTGGTCACAAGCACAGTGTCTGAACCCACTGACCACACAATGCCTGCCAAAAAGGGAGGTGGGCATCAATCAAGTGGCAAACATTCAGGCTGCGTGGAGCACAGTATAATGTTGATGCTGGGGACCGAACCCAGAAGTTCCTACATACAAAACATGTACTCTGCCACTGAGCCAAACCTACCTTACTTAGCCACATCATATTTCATAGTTAGCACTGAAAAGTATTTTTTGAACTACAACAAATATTAAAGATGTTAAAGGGATAACAATTGCTCTGATCGCAGGCCACTGATAACGTACCGAGGAATCATTTTGTTGCCCTATAATAGTTACCCTGATTATGTACTGAGTAGTTCAGTTACACTGATAACATTTGCCCTGATAATGAATTAGCCCATGAATGAACTAGTAATTTTGTTGCCCTGATAATGAACTGAAGAGTGGTGTTGTTGCCCTGATAACAAACTGAGGAATATTTCAGTTGCCCTGATGACAGCTACCCTGGTAACAGTTGCCCGGATAACAGTTACCCTGGTAGCAGCTGCCCTGATAACAGTCTCCTTGATAATGAACTGAGCAGTTGCCCGGATAACAGTTACCCTGGTAGCCCTTGTAATAAACTGAGAAGCAGCATAAACACAAACCTGCTTCTCCAGCAGAATGACACGGCCCAGCAGCTGGTCCTCAAGCCCCTTGACGGTGACAGTGAAGTCGATGACAGCGGTCCTGGCACTGATCTCTGGGGTGTAGACCGGGTTGGCCAGCTTGGTGGTGATGTACAAGGTGAACCCCTTCATCACATCCACCTCTTTGTCCCCCACCTTGACCTGGGGGAGGGAGCAGTAGCTGAAATAATGATAGAACACTGCACTGCGCAAAAAAGAAGCTAAAATAAAACTGTAGAATGCAGTCAATCCAAGATGCATATATCACTTTGTTATAAAAAACATTTTTACATATTTGACTGTACAGCATATTGTTACGCTCCAGTCTAGGGGTGGAGCCTAACAGCGTGGAAGGGAAGGAGGGAATGGGAAGGACAACACAACCAGGGGCTAGGAGAAGGGAACACAGAACACAAAGGGAGTCTTTTTTTATAGTTTTTAAATAGTTTTTCTCAGACACTTCACAAACACTAGGTGTAACAGACTTCAGGTGGGACAAAAGCCAAAGAAACAAACAAAAGCACATCTACCGAACACAGTCCCACTCTAAGTTAAGCCTAAGGAAAACAAAAGGGTGTAAACGAAACAACAATGCCTAAGCCTAAACTTCCTAACCAAGCAAACAGTAATCCCCATGAGACGGAAAAACAAAAAGGCAGTCACCCTTACACACCTAGTGAAACACATAAACACACACAGCCAAAGTGAGGGTATCCAAAGGGAGTATCAAAGAGGCGAAGTTGAAATATAGCTGAATGTTTCAAAATCAAGCAAGAAGTCAAAACCAGGGTGAAGGTACAAAAAGGGATGAGGCGAGAATCAAAAACCAGGAAAAAAAACAGTCATACACAAGCAATCATACAAAGGTAAAGCGATCGAAGAGCAAGCTAACAGGTGAGAAGCAAGCAGCGAGCCCCGAAGTGATGGTTATGATCCATGTAGATGACCACCGGTTGGGGACTATCCCCCACAAACATTTCAAAATGTTGTAGTGCTAATAAGAGGGCAAGGACCTCTTTCTCTATGGCACTGTATGCTAATTGGTGCTTTACGAATTTACGAGAAAAATAACAAATGGGATAATCAAGACCGCACTTGTGTTCTTGTAGAAGAACAGCACCAGCTCCGATACCACTAGCATCCACTTCTAACTTAGAGGGTTTGGAGAAATCTGGGGCAACCAGAACAGGGGAACTGCTGAGAAGCAGTTTGACAGAATCAAATGCAGCTTGACAGGCTGGAGACCAAACGAACGACACACCTTTGCGTAGCAGAAATTCCGGCAAAAACAGCAGTAATAGCCGGCCATCCCTAAAAAGTGTTTTAACTCGCGTGGTGTCTGAGAAACAGGGAATGAACTAATAGCCTGGACCTTTATGTCCATGGGCTTGACCACTCCACGCCCGACCAATTTTCAGAGATTTCCGAGGACTAACCAACCGTACCTTGTCCAAATTCACATTTCTCCAAGTTAAGGACGAGCGAGGCTTACTGCAACCTGATAAAAAGTTGTTCTAACGAACGTATATGCTGCTCCCAGGAATCTGAATGAATGACAACGTCATCTAGATAAGCTTCACAGTTCTGAATATCACCAAGCACACGATGCATTAGTCTTTGGAAAGTAGCGGGGGCATTATGTAAACCAAATGGCATCACGGTATATTGTAGAATCACGTCAGGTGGTGGCAAAAGCGGATATTTCTGAGGCACAGGGAGACAGCGGAACTTGCCAGTAACCCTTCAGCAGGTCTACCTTGGTCACGTATTTGGCAGACCCAATGGGATCGACACAATCCTCCATCCGCGGAAGCGGATGGGTATCTGGCTTAGTCATGGAGTTAACCTTTCGGTAGTCGGTACATAACCGGAACTTAACAATATAATGCTGCTTTAAATGTACAGTCAAATTATAAATATCAGCAATTCCTAATGGGCAGATGATTTGATGCACACAATTTGAATGAGAGGCTAAACTCTGCATCCACTTTTTCCTATTTCACATGAATATACACTGCTCAAAAAATTAAAGGAACACTTCAGAAAGAAAACACATCAGATCTCAATGGGAAAAAAAATCATGCAGGATATCTATACTGATATGGACTGGGTAATGTGTTAGGAATGAAAGGATGCCACATCGTTCGATGGAAATATAAATTATCAACCCACTGAGGGCTGAATTCAAAGACACCCCAAAAATCAAAGTGAAAAAATGATGCAGCAGGCTAGTCCATTTGGCCAAAATTTCATTGCAGCAGCTCAAAATCGTACTCAATAGTTTGTATGGCCCCCACGTGCTTGTATGCATGCCTGACAACGTCGGGTCATGCTCCTAATGATACGACGGATGGTGTCCTGGGGGTTCTCCTCCCAGATCTGGACCAGGGCATCACTGAGCTCCTGGACAGTCTGAGGTGCAATCTGGTGGTGTCGGATGGATGGACACATAATGTCCCAGAGGTGTTCTATTGGATATAGATCAGGCAAGCGTGTGGGCCGTTCAGTGGTATCAATTCCTTCATCCTCCAGGAAATGCTTGCATACTCTCGCCACATGAGGCTGGGCATTGTTGTGCACCAGGAGGAACCCAGGACCCATTGCACCAGCATAGGGTCTGACAATGGGTCCAAGGATTTCATCCTGATACCTAATGGCAGTCAAGGTGCCGTTGTCTAGCCTGTAGAGGTCTGTGTGTCCCTCCATGGATATGCCTCCCCAGACCATCACTGACCCACCACCAAATTGGTCTTGTTGAACAATGTTTCAGGCAGCATAACATTCTTCATGGCTTCTCCAGACCCTTTGACATCTGTCACATGTCCTCAGGGGGAACCTGCTCTCATGTGAGAAAAACACAGGGTACCAGTGGCAGACCTGCCAATTCTGGTATTTTATGGTAAATGCCAATTGAGCTCCACGGTGCCAGGCATTGAGCACAGGGCCCACTTGAGGATGTTGGGCCCTCAGGCCACCCTCATGAAGTCTGTTTCAGATTGTTTAGTCAGAGACATTCATATCAGTGTCCTGCTGGAGATCATTTTGCAGGGCTCTGGCAGTGCTCATCCTGTTCCTCCTTGCAGAAAGGGGCAGATACCGGTCCTGCTATTGGGTTAAGGACCTTCTACGGCCCTGTCCAGCTCTCCTAGAGTAACTGCCTGTCTCCTGGAACCTCCTCCATGCCCCTTAGATTTTGCTGGGAGACACAGCAAACCTTCTGACAATGGCACATATTGATGCTCCATCCTGGAGGAGCTGGACTACCTGTGCAACCACTGTAAGGTCCAGGTATCACCTCATGCTACCAGCAGTAACGCTGACTGTAGCTAAATGCAAAACTAGTGAAAAAACAGAAAAGATGAGGTGGGAAAAATGTCAGTGGCCTCCACCTGTTAAACCATTCCTGTTTTGGGGGTCGTCTCATTGTTGCCCCTCTAGTCC
>JAODKC010000001.1:26868974-26950269 GCA_026777985.1 Mormyrops attenuatus
ACGGAGCCGGTACTGGGCTGATGCGCTTGGTGCTTTTTGAGAACCTGCTCGTGTTTCCACTGGTTTCTAACATAAACATAGGCGAAAGTGAGAGTAAAGTAAAGGTTCATATATATTCCCTTTTGTTGGATTTATTTTGATGTGTCGGATTTTAAGTTTTTATAAGCTGGCGAACCGAAAAAATGTTTACAGAGTAAGACTTTGCGCTCTGTCTCTACTGCCTGTATCCACTTTTATTTCCTTAAAGGCTCCCTATCTGTGTGTGTAAGTGACTTTATTCCTTATTCTCTCTCGATGTTTTACCGCTGTCCTTTTAAGGACTGCGCAATAAAAGAGTCTGCTAATAACTGAACTTTGCTGTCCGCCTCATGATCTCTTCGCCAATCGAGCGCCACAATATTTTATTTATTAGACCGGTAGCATGGTTTGAATTTACAATGCAAAGTTATTCTGCTAATAAGCTGGCTAGTTGCTTCACTGCTGGCACCAGTGATATTAGGCAAAACTATATTGGTTATAGACTGAATTTTCCAAGTATGAATAATCAATACTTTATTGATCCCTGTGGGGAGATTCTCTTTATGCCTCTACCCATTGGGTCTCTATAGCGGAGAGTAAGCTGGCCACAAAGGGCAGCCACCTATAGCAGCGCCCAGGAAGCTGGGGCTTAAGGGCCTTGGCTCAAGGACCCACAGATGCGCTAAGGCTGGGCTCAATCCAGCAACCTTCTGAGGGCAGGCACAGAGGCTTAGCCCACAGAGCCACACACTGCCCCTTGTGTGGAAGTTTCACGCGCCAGCAGCCTTGTGTCTACGACCGAATCACAACCATGGTACACTGGAGTACAACCGCACTCCTTCTCATATGTTATTGCTTAATTATCATTTCCTCAGTACAAAATACTTACAAAACTTACTGTCACGCCCAGCCCCGATCGCCCTCATGTGGACCACACCTCCTCGTTAACCCCGTGTGGAATCCTCCCGTTTGCCAGCTGTTGTGCGTTTCCTGCTCGTCACCTCCTGTATTTAGTCTACGTTCTGTCTAGTCTTCCCCAGATCTGTCATTAACGTTACGTGTGTTGTCGATGTTCGCTGCTTCCCGGTTCCCGTGTGCTCCCCTGGTTGCCTGTCTACCCTGAATAAACCCCGTTCTCCCCGTAACCTGGACTTGCTCGCCTCCTTCCCCGCTCGCCGCAAACACCGATCGTGACACTTACAAGTTTTAGGTTCTTATTCTGAAAGACCAGCATGCAGCCTGCCACTCTTTATATATAGACAGCATCTCAAATATCCTTAATCCTCTGAATAATTACAGAAGGCATATTAATAGATATAAAGATAGCAACATTTTTTTTTTTTATCCTTTATGGACATTTCACCACTGTGTGAATATGTCACACACGTTTGACAAACTTGAGGTGGCAGAAGTAACAGTAAACCTTCTGTGCAGATCATTGGGACAGTTTATCAATCAAAGCTTCTCACCTCATACGTATAGCATATGTCACAAAGGTAGATTAGCAACAGCCATAACAACTGAATACCTCAGCAGTCCTGTCATATCCGGTTAGCATTGCCATTCACTATTGTGCTGCCATTTTTAAAGTTACATTACTCGAGTGGACATGAGCAAGATCCATCCAGAAAACTCCAAATCAGAACACAACGTACCAGACTTCTATTGACACACCTACACCAGTCCCTGAGCCGTCAGTGTTTGTCTCTTTTCATTTCTTTGCCTTTCATTGCTTCCCAGTCTGACACATGGTGACATTATATTTATCAGTAGTCAGTAATTCTGTAACAGACACACTAGACTATCTGCTTCCAAAAATAGGTGTTGACATAAAAAGAAAGTCCATGAAAAAGGAAACGGCAAACCTACTGAAAACGATTAAAGCACAAAATTTTAAATGTATTCCATTCTAAAAATATCCCTTCCCTAAGGACACTGAACAGACCCATCTGACACAGGTGTTAAATGTAAAAAAAATCCATTTTGCACTTATACAAGACTTTCATTTTCTTTTCTTTTTTTTGAAATCTTAACATAAATCTCCATTTAAATAAGCTCGACTTCACTACAATAAAAAATCATCTGACTTCAGATGACTTCAGAAGATTCTTTCAACGCAAACGTTAACTGAAAGGAGAGAAAAATGTTTACATGAGGCAAACAGGAGTAACATAGAAGGAAAAATCCCAGATGAAATATATGTGCAGCTCACCATAACTTTATTTTTAAAATGCATATTTTATTATCTCCTTTAACATTTATTTTAGTCTCTAGCCTGCTGTCATCAAAGGTTGTTTATTTAAAATATTAAGGATGTAAATTTAGTACAGAAGACTAAAAGAAGATGGATTCGCAAGTCGGTCAAAGTCTTCATGGTGATGTGACCTGGGAAGGTACCTGCTGATCATGAAACATGCTCTCAAAAATTCCAGAATTTATCATAATTACATGTGCCATGAAATCCATTCTCATCCTGTCATTTCTTGTCATTTACAGAACGGTCAGTGGTTTACTTATGTTCTTACATCTATCATCCTCTTATGGGATTACCTACTCCGGGAGCCCTCTGGACTCCTACGTGACAGGCTACAACTGCACTTACAGACATCACAGCTTGACTGCAGCCAAACAGCAAAAATCTGGAAAGAGTCTCAACCCAGGTGCCACCTACTGAAGGGTGGATTATCTGATGATTGCTTTATCTGAAACGAACACTTCTTTTCAAATAGTTTCTGTGATACATTTAGGCCGTTGATCTCAATGCTCAGCGAGCATCCAGAAAGAAAAGGAGCACAGGCTTACAAAGTCTGTTTTCTTAGCAGCACTCAAATGAGGGCCTGTGGATGGCCTGCAAAGCAGATAATGTTTGGTGACTGAAACATGGATCAGCAGGCATCACTATGGAGGTCTAGTTAGTATCAGGACTGTCTTTCAGCCCTGGAGTGACATAATACAGACCTGCCTGGGGGGAAGGGGGTCCTCCATAGTGCCAACACAAGAAAAGACGCTCCTAAATAAGTCATAGTTTCAGAAAATGAAAGGCAAAATATGAAATCAGACCAAAGATTCCTATTGGTAGCAAACTATTAACGCACACTTTCAGCAAGACTATTGAAGTATGTGCAATTAAACAATTGCTAAATCAACTGAATATTTACGCTACATATTAAAATGATAATCAGTAGTAGTTTTGTGCTGTCTGAAAGCTTAAGAATATCAGACAAAGATTATACCTACTGAAAGCAAGTGTAGCATCCTTAGCAAGTCACTGGTCTCTGCTACCTTATTTAAGACCCCATCAGTGCCCAAAGACATAAGAATGTTCCTTTATAGACAAAACGATGATACATCAGTGTCAACTTTGGAATGAGGTGTGTATGTAGTGCATCTGGCAGACGCCCTTAACCAGAGCGACTTGCATGTTTAGAAGTCTCATCAGTGAATACATTCTGATACTGGTTCGACAGAACCTGTCGCTCTAAAAAATGCTGTTGGCAAGTAATACATTTTATTTTTAATAATAAGTATAATCCTGGAAGTGCTAATCCAAGTACTTCTGAAAGAGATTGGTTTTTAGTCATTGTTTGAAGAAACCCAATGACTCAGCTGTTCGGACGTCTTGGGGAAGTTCATTCCACCACACAGGCGCCAAAACAGAGAAGAGTCTCTATGCATGTCTTCCTTGTGCCTTAGTAGATGGTGGGACCAGCCAAGTGGTGCTGGAGGATCGGAGAGAGCATGGGACAGCGCGGAGAGAGATAAGTTCTTTTAGGTAGGAGGGTGCTGGTCCATTTTTGGCTTTGTATGTGAGCATCAGTGTTTTGAATCTGATGTGGGCAGCTACAGGAAACCAGTGGAGGAGCGTAGCAATGGTGTGGTGTGGGAGATCTTAGGAAGGTTGAAAATGAGTCAAGCAGCTGCATTCTGGATCAGTTGCAGAGGATGAATGATGCTCAGAGGCAGACCAGCTAGGAGTGAGTTACAGTAGTCTAGTCTCAAGGTGATAAAAGATTGAACAAGTACCTGAGTGGCCTGTGAGGAAAGAAATGGACGAACCAAATCAACATGAGCGGGAAAGATTAGCAAGGTGAGAGGAAAAGGACAGGTGACTGTCCATGGTTACCCCAAGGTTACGGGCGGTGCAGGACATATCAGAGAGTTGTCCAGCGAGATCGCAAGATCCTGGTGTGGGTCAGCTGGGATGAATAGCAGCTCAGTTTTGCTAGGGTTGAGTTTCAGCTGATGAGCTGTCATCCATGATGAGATGTCTGCCAGACTGGCCAGGCATACATGCTAATCCCACATCCTTTTTATTTTTTCAGTTAGGAACAGCATGATAGAAACCCAGTGCATTTTGGGTGATATGACTGCATGGCCAATCACATGTGTTAGCTAGCTGGCAATTCTGCTGTCAGCTACTGCTACTGCATCTTACTCCAGCACTTTTTTTTCGCTTCATCCTTGGTTTCTCAGCACTGCCTTTCACCTTTCTTTTCTCTTTGCTGCCCATTGCAAAGTAGGTTTGTACCGTTTCAGGAGGGGCGGCCACCTTGTCTCTGAGTTGGACACATGTGCGGGGGTGGGGTCATTATGATTGGGGAGAGGCCATCTTTCTATTGCTTTACTACATATATGTGAATTTATTTATGAGAATTTGAGAGGACGTGTCCTAGAATTGTGCAATATGACAATATTATCAGTAACTGACGATATCAGACAAGTAACCCGGAGTCGGTATCTGACAGTGACCGGCGATTATTGCCTTTGCTGGGGAAATAGACTCAGGTCACACACAAAGCAAGATAACAGAAAGATTTATGATTTGGCTTTTCAGTGTTTGCAAAGCAGTCTTTAAAGAAAATACATTCACAATTTATTTCCATACCATCCATATACTGTAAATGTGGGTGGTGAACAAGTTGACATTATCATTATTTTTACATTAAATTATTATTTTTTAGTACACGCTGGTTTAACCAGTACGGAAGTCTCCTCCTGTTTCCAATGGCTCCGCACCACCCCGCACACACCTCAGTTTACAACTCGCATAGGACAGCACTTCACATGGTGGGTGATGGATTTCACAATGCAATAAATGTTTAAGAATTATGTAATAGTTCCTGGCAAAATGTTACTGTTAATAAAATGTGATAGGATA
Organism: Mormyrops attenuatus; assembly: GCA_026777985.1. Taxonomy (NCBI): domain Eukaryota; kingdom Metazoa; phylum Chordata; class Actinopteri; order Osteoglossiformes; family Mormyridae; genus Mormyrops; species Mormyrops attenuatus. Next base: position 26,874,151 of record JAODKC010000001.1, read on the forward strand.
TTGGAAATATTCTGTAATTAACATATTACATTGAAAGTACTAGGGTAACCTTTCTGAAAACTTTTAAGGAGAAGAATGATACGGTATTTCTTGTAAAGCTTTAGTCACAAAGCAGTGTATTCCTAATAAAGACATCTGTTCACACCTCTCACCCACACTGTAAGATGAAAAATAAAATCATGAGAAACCAAGAAGGGATCAAACAAGTAATATGTAGATTGTGCAGCCGAATAAAGTTATTTAAAGTAAATAATCTCACTACATAATTTGGCCTGGAACAATAATTATTTTTATTATTAATATTATTATTATTGTTATTATTATTATTATTATTATTATTATCATCTCCTTGCACTGTTTATATTCACCTAGCCAGATTAATATTCTTTTTTCTTCTTATACTCTCTAGAACCACATTTCTGGTTTACAGTAAGTGCTGTTTACCCAAAGGGAGGGAGATTAAAAGCAGAAAGTTTTCTTCTTTGCATAAACAATTTGTGTTTTGCATAAACCTTGCCAACCCTCACACTGTGTGAATAAAACTTTGTTGTTATACCATTAAGGGCTGTTTCCATTGTTTAATTGTAGTACACAACAAAAAAAGCTTGAGTGTCTGTAGATAGATCTGGCTGTCACAGCCTACGGCTATGTAAATACTTAAAGGACTGTTATTGACCACAGATGGATCAAAATATCTCATTCGTTCTATACATTCACCTACTGATGTCATTGGTATGTCATGTAATCAGATTCCTTGGTCATATGACATACAATCATAGGGTCAGCTTACAAATGAAATGGTGACATACCAGTATAGTTTAAATGCAAAGAAACTGCCACAGAAACATATGAACGGCATTACAGTGTGACGTATGCCCTAGAAGAGGTAGCTAAAGTCTGACAGTAATTCACAGGAAGTCTCTAATTTTCTTTACAGCACTTACTGGATTTTTCTGGCTTTGACAGTTTTGGTTACATAAATACACTCAGGTGCATCTTACAGATCTGAATCTCAGCACCCTCCCCTTCCGGCATATAACGTTACATAAGTCATCGAGCACACTGCCAGTGCTATGCATGAACCTTACATTAGCTCTGCAGGTTGGTTATTAATAAGCAAAACAAATGTAAATGACTGCCTTACTGAAAAAAGTCATTTTGATTATGTGTCCTGTCCCCTTCCTCACAGCACAGTGACCTCCCCCACGCTGTCAATGTCAGTGCCAGCTGTGTGTCACACCCTGGTCCTGGGGAAACATTATTTCATGCCACTGCATTCCTGTATATGGATGGTATGATGATAAAGTCTATTTGATGATGATGATGGTTATTATTCTTATTATTCTTATTATGTTGTGTTATTGTTGTATTGTTATTATCATCACCATCATCATCATCATCATCATCACCATCACCTGCTGTCTGTATGTCACAACCTGGACCAGGAGAAATGTTATTTCACGTTCCTGTATACCTCCATATAGGTGGTATGTTAACAAAGTCCACCTGACTTACCTTCTGGAAGGACAGCAGCATGCTGAGGAAGCCCGAGTTGTTCATGAGCTTGAGGGCCTCGGCCCAAGACGGCCGCACACTGGGTCGCTCAGCGTCCATGGTGACGAGGTCCACCCTCCGCTGGAAGAGCAGCAGCACGCAGTCCATGATGCGCATGATCAGGTGGGGCGGCTTGCCCAGCTTCCGCACCGTGGCGATGTCGGCCGGCTTGATAGTCTGGGGGGGGCAGGGGAGACAGAAGATATTCTCTGCAGCATTTATCGACATGCGTTGGTATTGAAAAGTTCAGCGTTTGAATGTCTCTTATTGTGATAATACAATCATGTGATTGAATGTTTTTTTTAAAAAAATGCTGTAAATCTATTTCAGCAGTGTTTCTCAAACTAGAGCACGCAGGGTCGGCGTGGCGGCACAGTGATTAGCACTGTTGCCTCACATCTCTGACACCAGGGTTTGAGTATCAGAGTTTGCATGTTCTCCCCATGTTGTCGACGAGTTTCCGCCAGATACTCCGGTTTACCCCCGCAGTCTCAAAACATGCTAAGATGACTTGGAGTAGTCGAATTGCCCGTACATGTCAATGTGCATGAGCCCTGCAATGGGTTGGCACCCCATTCTGGGTTATTCCCTCCCTTGAACTCATAGCTTCTGGAACAGGCTGCAGACCCCGACAACCCTGAATAGCACAGCAGGTACAGAAAATGGATGGATGGGGTATGTAGGTGCCCCCTCTACTGGTACACGAAAGTATCAGTGAATTTAAATATTGACCATAATGGTGGCTCATGCCTGCAGGTGGGTCTGACTGGTGCCACTGTGAAGTACCGTGTTACCCTTGTTTATTTTTCCCCAACTGTGCTTATTCTATACCAGAGGTCACATCCAGACCGAACTGCAACTGAATCTGAACTAAAACTGAATATCGTCAAGATGTCAAGATGACAAAATGTCAATATACGATGAAAATAAGACATTTCCCATAAATATAAGTACGTACTGATGCTTTGGGTCCCACTTACAAATTAATTTTCCACTGTGATTGGCTAAATTAATTCCTCTTTGCTAGTTACTACTATGAAAAAAATCACTCTGGACAGCACACTTAATGAGATGGATTGATATCAGATCTTTTAATTGGATTTGTGTAGTATTCATTTAATTTATGTGGGCTCCGGTGTCTGGAAAATCATTTTGTTTCAATTACATCATCGGGAGTAACACATTTCTATCAATTATATTGTTAAACTCAGATTTCTACCACTGATTAGGATGGCTTATTAGGGTTCCCACCTGTTATAATGAATGTGGTTAAAATACATTACGGCATCTTTAATCAGTTTTTTTTTCTGTGCGTGTGTCTGTGTGCGTGCGTATACGCGCATATGTGGATAATGTGTATATTACACTGTGGGAATCCTAATAAGCCATCCTAATCAGTGGTAGAAATCTGAGTTTAATTACCTAAAAACAATATAATTGATAGAAATGTGTTACTCCCGATGATGTAATTGAAACAAAATGATTTTCCAGACACCGGAGCCCACATAAATTAAATGAATACTACACAAATCCAATTAAAAGATCTGATATCAATCCATCTCATTAAGTGTGCTGTCCAGAGTGTGATAAAAACCTGTTATTTTGACATTGTGGGGACCATAGTTTTTGGAATGCAAAAAAACAAAAAGTGCCAAAAGACTATTGTTTGCTTAAGGGCTTGGTAGTCGTCACGTTGGGATTAGAGTTTTAACCCCCTAGAAATGAATGAAGATATAATTACAAACCTGTGTGTGCGTGTGTGTGTGTGTGTGTGTGTGTGTGTGTGCGTGTGTGTGTGTGTGTGTGTGTACTCCATGTACTGAATGCTAATCGCCTTGGTTCTTTATCTGGCTGTTGGCCAGCCCCCTCCGTGACAGGCATCACTGCGGGATTCATTCGTCGTATTTCGCAGGTTATCATGAGTGAGATAGAGACCATTTGGTCCCGAAAGGCTGGCGTGATATTCACCGAAAGGTCACTTGCCATAGCCGGCTGGTGCGGTGCACAAATCGAAAGGGTGCATATTGGACTGGCTGAGATGTGGGACTTTTTTTACATTTTTTATTTTCTTATTTTGCCGGAGATACTTTCATGGCTGAATGAGTGTATTTTCTTCTAGGTGGGCTGGCATTAATAAATTATGAGTATACTGTGCCCTCACCCTGCCGGGGCTCTGAGCCCTCTCTCTCCACGGATAACCCCCCAGGCTCAGTGTGACCCCACACTGCATTACCAAACCTTGCAAAACTTTTTTAAAGAAATCACTGGTTTGTGCCTTCAGTGCCTAGATCACATGTGTAGAGGTCCTGCCTAATGGCCTCATTTTAGCCACACCTACCAAAGTATAAATAAAGAAAGTTAATAACTAAAACATAGTTAATAGATAAAAACATACACTAGCTGTAGTCACCGTTGGGTATTTGGATGAGATTTGTAAAAAATGTGTTTCATTTATAAGTTATCATAAAAATAAATTATGGTAGCCTGTCTATCTATCTTCCTAAGACATATCCAGTACAGAGCCTGGGTGGAATATAAGTCAGTAATTATTGTGTGCAGTGCTGCCTCGGCCCGCCCACCTTCATGATCACCAGCCTCGGCCCACAATGCTCACCAGCGACGGGCTGCCCACCTCTGAATGACCAATCCCCACCGATCTCAGCCCGTCCACCTCCGAGCAGCCAATGCTCACCTGTAGTGCCGCCTCGGCCGCAGCCAGCGCTGGTTTAGCCGCTTCCAGTTTGGATTCTGCTACCACTTTGTCGGCCTCAATTTCGTCCACAATGGCTTGGGCCTTGTCTTTCACCTTCTGCACCTGTGCCTTGACTTTCTCAGCCGCTTGGGCCTTTGCGGTCACCTCCTGCAGGACGCCATCTGCCTTCTTGGATGCTACCTCGAGGTCTTTCTCCTTCAGGGCCAGCTCTTTAGACAACTGGTTGACAGACACCTCAGCTTCCATCAGCTTGGCCAGACCTTAAGAATAAAATGAACATTCATAGAAGGTCTTCATTATGTTTCCATTGAACCTACTTATCTTCATACTGTGCAGTTATTATTTTTTTTATTTTATCATGTAATTTTTGGACTTTACATTTACATATATTTAGCAGATACTATTATCGTGCAGCAAAGTACTGTACAACTTAGAAAACAGAGTCAGCCAGTCCCTGGACCTTTTGGGTTTAAGGGCCTTGCTCAAGGGCCCAAGGACGGAATCAATCGGCTGATCATGGGATTTGAACCTGCAACCTTCTGAGCATGGGTACAGAACCACACATCTCCCACATTGCTGTTACAATGTTATAATGGAAGATCTGGTAAATTTAGATGGAGTTAAAGTTATCAGGAAAAGTAGGATGGTGATAGTAACATGAAATAATGTGAAATATCCTTCACAAGCAAAATCTTTATACATCATATTTATTATACATCCGTTGTGGGTCTTTTTGCCACAGATAAATAATACATGTGTCCTCTTAACATTAAATAAACTTCATACATTTTTGTAACATCCGTAAATCACTATGCACATCTCATTCAAGGTTATTTCCATGCATAACTGTTTCCATTTACCTGTTTTCATACGTTCTGCAAGCATTCCAACATGGGCTATTTTCTCAGAGTAAATAATCTTGTAGCCTTCGATAAAGGACAGGTAGGATTTGGGAGTGACGTACGTCTGGCGTCGGAAGCGGTCAAAGTACTCAACGCATTTCTCAGCTACCAGGTCGTGGAAGGTGCCCATGGTTCCCACAGTGCTGCGCTTCACTTCGTTGGAGCACTCAACCCGGTACTGGGCCAGGAAGTGTTGGGCCACGGCCACCAGTGCGTCCCGGGGCCAGCGCTGGAACCAGTCCATGGTGCAGCCCGAGATTAGGCCCGGGAATTTCAACGCCCGGGTTCGGAACTTGTCCCCCACCGGCGAGAAGCAGAGCACCACATGAAGGTTGCTCCGTACCCGCGACAGGAAATAGTCGTAGAGGTTCTCGGGGGTAGGCTGGCGACGGGGCTGCTCGCGCTTCATTACAGGGATGAGCTCCTGTGCGATCTCATCCACCTCATCCCGGGCAAACAGGTTGGACACTTCTCCGGATGCCAGCACGTTGTTTAGGTACTCCAAGAAGGACTCGTCCTTTATCTCATTGTCTGTGAAGATAAAGGTGACGCCCTTCCCCTTCTGCCCAGCAGTGCGGTAGAGGAACTTCAGGTCATCCAGTAAATTGCTGATGTTGTACGTCCTGCCAGTAGACATTGGAGTGTCAATCAACAAATGTAAAGTAAATTTACATTACTCTCTCATAGATGTATTTACAGTACATAATGGAGTATGCTACATTGAGTGGGGTTGTATTTCGTCATATTATTAATAGTATTTGATTTAGAATGGGATGTCATAAAAGTTCCTGTATGTGTAATGGCCAGTTGTTCCAATACATTTGTACAAATGCATCTGCAAATAAGTATAAATCCATAGGTATCAGTATGGAGTTGGTCCCCCATTTCCATCTGGGAAGGCTTTCCACATGATTTAGGAGTGTGTCTGTGGGAATTTTTGCCCATTCACCCAGAAGAGCGTTTGTGAGGTCAGGCACTGATGTTGGATGTGAAGGCCTGGCTTACTATCTCTGTTCTGGTTCATCCCAATGGTGTTCAATGGGGTTGAGGTCAGGGTTCTGTGCGGGCCAATCAAGTTCTTCCACAGCAAACCCACCCAACCATGAGAGATATGTCCCAAAACTTTTGTCCATATAGCATAATTTAAGTGACACAGATTTTGGATGACCATTTTCACAAATTTTGAGTATATAATTTAAATCCTCATGTATATTAGGAGCAGTGTAAACTATTTCAGTTACATCTGTTAATTTGATTTTATAATTGAAGAGTCAATTTTAAAATTTTCTCAGTCCACGGGATACTTTTTTGAGAAAATTTCCCTGGACTTAGTGACTTAGTGAAATTTAACAAATGTTCTTCTTGAATTACATAAGGACTGAGTGAGTTTTGGTTCCCATATGATGAGGAAGCCTGACTTCAAGTCATTGACAGTCTCATCTCAAAAACAACGACAAACAGACTAGCGTGAGCTGTGGGAATTGAGACACGCTGTACCTGGTGAGTGTGATCTGATAGCTTTGGTAGCCAGCGATGAAAGAGGCCAGTCGGGTGAGGCTCTGCTTGCCAGAACCGCCCACCCCCACCAGCAGCGCGTTTCCCTGCGACGTGCTGATGATGCGGGAGATTTTCACCAGGTGGATCATGGCATCCTGTCGATGGGAGAGAAAGCAGGAGCGGTAAGGAGGTACATGCTGACCCTGCTTCAGCACGACCTGCTTCTCCGGGAGTCTCCTTAGCAGGAACGTGCAGTCATTCTCAACCGTTACAGCAATATTACACCCGGAAAACTAAAATACATTTATAAAACTCTGATAAATAACTTCAGCTTTAAATGTCTTTTATTAGTGCTTTTTTCTGTGGCACTACAAAAACAGTTTTATTCTTGTCATTTATTGTCATTTTACCAACCAGTATTTATACCAGTTCATACAATTTTGCATTTCTCACTTTGTTGAACTAATTAAATCAACTTAATCAATGCTAATTTCACAGAAAAGGAAGACATTCACGTTTCACACCCTTCTTCACTGGTCACTTTTATAACCGGAACATAACCGGAATCATTGTTGCCACATGACTGAGGCCGGTAGCGATTTGCGTTGGCACAGCTTGCTACTATGGGAGGCACCATGACAACCGTCAAGTAACAATCAGGGCACAACTCAGATAGATAATAAATTCAAGATACAAGATACACAACAGAGAGGGGTAAATGCAAGGTAGGAGATAAATACAGTAGTTTGTGCAAAAAGGTCGCAGAATACCTGAAGCCCCTACTGGGAACGTATGAGGCTGGGGCACCGCCTGGATGGGGCCCCAGTGCATCACAAACCAGACACTCACGTTATGAGACACAGAATGAGGGGTGGAATGAAACCATCCGGCCTGGGGTTTGTTACCCACTGAGCCTCTGCACCACACTGCACAAAGGTCACTCATCCTAACCGGAAGGTCTGATCACTTCAGGCAAAATACAGCCCTCTCATAGTACACAAGGCCTGTATTTGCCCGCAATTATAGGCAATTTACATTTTTATAGCACTGCTGGAGTCAGACTGTCACTACAGCAGTGAAGTCCATTTTTTCCTTTTTCATTCCATGATCAAGCTGCGAGTACCCAGAGGTGGGAAGAAGCCCAGTTACTCTCATCCAGTTTTTGGTATTCAGGTTAATATAACAATATTCTGATTAAAATTTATATGCTATTATCTCTCTTGTCACCATACAATATTTTATAATTGCTTCTGGAAATTACATGTACAGTAATTATTCTCCACAGAGTTCCAGTCCAAACTACATGCATTGTGCCGGAATATCAGTAACGGTACAAATATTGATCACTGTTTCAGGCAGTTAAATGAACACTGCACTGCTAGTTTACTTCTGGCTGGATTTACAGCACTGTAAAGGCCTCCCACATCAAAAAAACAACACTTTTCATTAACAGCCTGTCCTGTTACAACCTGGAAGGTATTTTATTGACGAAGAATGTTATCATTTTAAATTTCATAGTGATGGATTCTTCTGAGCAGTGTTGTAGAATGTTACTAAGACAAACTCTGCTTGTGAACATTATTAAGGCATACACCTTCCCCAGTTTGCCTAAGTATTCTACAGTGCAAGGTAACTCAGATGTTCCCATTATATAAGGTGGTGCTGCTGACATTAAACCATTCTGACCTCCCCCCAATTCCCACACCTGAAACCCCAATTAGACGCCTTAGGTAACCTGACGGCAACTCAATAAAAACAAAGTCCATTTCATGAGCATTTAAAGTGATGCCAAACAGCTTGCAAATTAAGCCCAAACTGAATATGGATTCATATGTATAATGTGCCCCTGCCAGTGTTTTAAGCCACATGTTCCGGCCCCAATCAAGTAGCTATTAAAATCCTGCTGGATTCTCCCACTCGATATGTAATTGGGGGGCCCTATAATGTATAATCCCTCCCTCCGGGCATCTGCGTCATACGCGACCGTCGTCACCGGCCTGTTTGATGTTGTTGCGGAAAACAAGGCGAGAGAAACTGCCCTCTCACTCAGGCAGAGACCTGGGTTTTGTTTGCGTGGTGAGAGGAGGATGATACATAAGACAAATAATATTAAACGTTAATGTTTTAAGAAATACATGATCACTTCATGGAGAATTAGCCGTTCTATTCTACTTTTTATGCTCTGACCTTGTGCTACTGATAAAAATACGTCACAAACAGTAACAATATGTTAACATGTTCCACAGCTTTGACTGCATAACTTATACAGTGCATTAGTGACAGTTTTACTTTGTCTTCTTTTGTTTACTCTCTAGTTGTATTCTCATTGCCGAGGCACGCTATTTATCATCTTCTATAGCATGGGTCCACAGTATACACATTTATTTAATGAATAAATCTGACACTTGGAATTGTTAGTACAACATTCTACATGTTGAACAACAGGAGCTGTAGCTACATACACCCTCCCGCACCTTAGAGGGCGACTCGGAAAACCTGAAGGAGGTGGTGGAGTCTCACCCGGAAAAACACGAGGTCCATGTTGCTGCCTCGCACCGCCTCGTTGTACTGCTGCAGGAACAGGCTCAGGCGGCCTGACAGGACGTCGAACGACGGCACGGGCTCGTAGACCTTGGGCGCCTCCAGCTCAGCCTCCTCGGGTTCGTCCCCCGTGGCCTCAGGGGCGTCTCTGAGGAAATCCACAAAGTAAGAGTCCCTGGGAGAGTCTGCGGCCAGCGAGGCGCCGTGGTCCTCTCTCGCTATCTGTAGAAACAGGGTGAAACAAAAACAACACATCAAGAGCTGGAGGAACACTATGGAAGTCAACGCCAATCAAGTAATATTAAACCAAATACGGGGTATTACTTTCCATTTGCATAAATCTCAATTTGTCTTTCAAAAAGATCTAAAGATATGTAGGTTTTTACTATACACAGATATTAGGACTGTAATTGAGTTTCCTTCTGCAGTCCAAAGACATGCAGGTAGGCTAGCTGGTATCTTTAATTTGGCCATAGTGAGTCTGTATGTGGGGGGGGGAATGTCCCCATGATGTGACAAAAACCTGCTATTTTGATGTTGTGGGGACCAATTTTTCAGTCCCCACAAGGGCAAACTCAGTTTTATAAAAATCTGTGACTGCAATCGAAAGACTAGAATTGTCAAAAGTCTTGTATTTAGTTTGGTTACTTGTGGTTAAGGTTCGGGCTGGGTAGGGGTTAAGATCGTCATTTTTGGGATTAGGGTTTTTCCTATAGAAATGAATGGACAGTCCCCAAAAAGATATCAATAGAAACATGGATGTGTGGGTGTATGTGTGTGCAGATGCACATGTGCGTTTGTACTGTATGTAGCTTGCCATGGACTGGCATCCCATCCAGGGTGACCACAGCCCTGTACCCTATGCTGCCTGGGATAAGATCCAGGCCCCCACCAATGTGATCAGGATAAGCGATAAGATATAATTAAAGAGCTGCTTACTACAAATTAACTGCAAAAGTTGGAAAAATTATCAAAGACTAATGTGTATACTATATATAACCAAAGCAAACAGATAGAAAATAAAAGATAAAAATATACATGTGTCACTGCCTACATCTTAATTAATGTGCAGTTATATGACATCAAAAGATTAAACTTTTTTTTTTATGTGTTATGCTAAAAAGACACTCTTGGGCTACTTTCTCACCCTCTTGCCTTGGGTGTTCATTAACACATCACTGGCACTTGATTTTCACTCACCTTCTCCGCAGTCGTATCAAACCACTCCTTGTCCTGCTGATTGGTGAAGCGGTCGGCGATGACCCTTGAGCACTCGTGGTGGAAGAGGGCGAAGAGCACCTCTGGGCTCTGGCACACCTCCGCGGTCACTTTGAGGACCCCCTGCCAGATGCGACTCAGGTCCCGCAGGTTAAAGATGTAATGGAACTTCGCAGGTGTCGGCAGCATCTGTAAGACAGATAGCTGGACAGTCATTAAATATTCAAGTGATCATCCCATTGCCAGCGGGACGGAAAAACTCTACAAATGAACTTCACTCTGAGCATATCTTGTACCGGTTTATGTTGGGGAACCATGCTATTCTTCACCTATTAACTCAGACTTTACTGAGCATTGCCTGCTTGAGGTTGTACCGTCTTCCAGTCATGTTAATGTCTTATATTTCACTGTGCAGCAAGTAGGATGTTACGCTAATTAAGCTGCACTTCAGTTCATTTCAATCTTCCCAGGACGATATGTGTTATCATGCCACTTCACTAGGCGGTGGGGTGTGACTCAGTGGGTTAGTATACTGTGCCTACGATCAGGAGGTCACTAGATTAAATCCCAGGGTCAGCAGCATGTTGTCTCTGTAAGCAAGGCCCTCAAGCCCCTATTGCTACAGGGACTATGACCCTGCTTTCTCAATTGTTCATTAGTTTTGGATGAAAGCATCTGCTAAATGTATAAAAATGTTAAGGGTTGCATGGAGCCGATCCCAGGGACCACGAAGCTCGATTTCTTGCTGAGTTGGATACCGTGCATTTGCCTGTAAGGTACCCTAGTTTAAATAATGATCATCTTTCTTTTGTGTTGGGTTTTTCCTTTTTCAGTTGGAAAAAGCACTTCACTCCACACATGTACAGTGCATGTTAGTGTATGTAACAAATGAAAGTCAAGGGCTGATGATCAATCTCTTCCACACCGTTACCTTGCTTTTGACGGCCTGCCACACTTTCCTCGTGGTGGGCACCAGTGCCCCCGCCAGGGTGCACACATCAGGTGGGAAGCCTCGCTCGGGGCAGAAGTAGCCCTGAGCGACCGTGTGGAAGATCTTGTCTATGGAAGAGTTGGAGGGCAGGGTGCAGTTAAAGATGTTGAATTGCCGTTTGAGGCGCTGCGGTATGTCGTTACGACCTCCGCCTGGGTGGATCATGGCCGCCACAAACTGGATGTCCACCAGGCTGGTGAACTCCCCTGGACGGTCGAGGTTGTAGAAGCCCCCCTGCTCCATCAGCTGGCGGACGATCTCATTGGTGATCTATCAGGGGGCAGGAAGCAAAGAGAGCCAATGAAGAACACCATGTCAGTTCCCAAAACTATCCCTAACCATTTCACCAACAGCTCAATTAATTAATAAACTTAGTTAAATAACTCAATGAGGTATTGATTAGCCAAACATGGTCAAAAAAATACATTGGTGTATTGAATAAGATCCTTCACTGGGTGCCTGGGCCAGGCTTAGATACAGGCTGAGGAGCTTGGCAGAGCTCAAAGTAAAGCAGCTGAGGTGGTTTGGGCTGAGGTGCCTCCTGGGTGCCTCCCTAGGGAGGTGTTTTGGGCATGTCCACCCAGGAGGAGACCCCGGGGCAGACCCAGGACATGCAGGAGAGATTATATCTCTTGGCTGGCTTGGAAGCGCCTGGGTATCCTACTGGAGAAGCTGGGGAGAGGGAGGTCTGGGCATCTCTGCTTGGACTACTGCCCCTGCGACCTGCTCTCGGGTAAGCAGCAGAAAATGGAAGGATTGATTAATGGATGGATGGATGGATGGATGGATGATAAAATGGTACAGCAACAAATACTGGGTTGACTTAAGGAGAGGCTTTGAAATGGCTAAGCTGACATACTTTGAAAGACATAATATTTTTATACTAAGATGAAAACAATTTCAACACCATTTTCTCTGACTGCCTAAGACTGCTCTGTACTGCATACAGTATAACATTCTAACACTATTCCGGTTTCAGTATGGGGATAAAACTGGGCAAGTTTAAATGTAACCTGCATATTAATATAAATGTATAGTGCAGAGATATCTCATTTAAGTATTGTTTTTTTGGCACAGTAAGTAAGTAAATGAATAAATAAATAAATCATTGTTTATCCACTTTCAGATCACGTCAATCTTGGTAGCACAAATTCCACACATGTGTTTCCCCAAAGCCTAAAGCAGACAGATTTGCCGGATTTGCACTGCAAACAGACTGCACATAGCTTGGCTGAAAAATGCATACCTTGTCATCCATTTCTGTCTAGGAACATGTACATTTGTCATCTGGCAAATTTTAAATATTATAATTTTAAGGTAAATATTCCACGTGGTTGAATTCATCCAGTAGCATTCAGTGGACAAAACTGTTGCTTTTCCCCCTAATTTACATATTTTCTGAAAATAAGTCCTGTAATTTGCTCATAAAATAGCAAACAGTTCCAATTTGCAGGTTTTCACCACATTTCAACTTCTGATTCTCAAAATCTGGTGCCACAACACAGGGTGAGTATATTGTAAAATTGTTTTAAAATTTATTGGGATTATGGCAGTATTTTACTTTTTAAACCCATCCATTCTCTTCCTATACCCACTTGGCCTACACAGGGTCACTGGGGTCCAAAGCTTAGAGGCACAAAGCGGGGAATAACCAAAGATGGGGCACCAGCCCTTTCCAGGACATACACACCATTCATACCTACAGGCAATCAGGCAACACCAATTTACCATAGCATGTTGTTTTTGCACTGCGGGGGGGGGGGGACCGCAGAACCCACAGGAAACCCCACAGCAACACGAGGAGAACATGTAAACTCCACACACATGGAACCCTGGCAGACACAACCAGAGGTGGGGCGGCAACTGGAACCTCAGTTGCAGAGGTACAGTATGAGGCAACAGTGCTAAACTCTGCATCACCACACCACCTGTTACTCATAAACCTTATAAATTACTGTGGATTTCTGCTCACCTGGTCACCCCATTCGTTGATCACTGGCATGTTGATGTCATCAATGAAGACAGTCATCCTCTTACCAGCGGGGGGCCCATAAGTGGCACCCATGCGCTTGTCAACGTAGCTTTCGATGCTCTTCTGGAACATGCTGGGTAGGGTGGCCGAGGAGAAGCTCAGGCTCTTGGTCAGGTGAGTCTCAGGGTCGTATTTACTCATATAACCCTAAACAGGCACAAAAAAAAAATCCAGCTCAGGCACATTTTTAAATATTACAGCAGGGTGTGGAGCATTTTATGGTCCAAGGGAGTAGATGATGGGAGAAGCACCTTGATCATGACTGTCTTGGCCGTGCCCTGCTCTCCAATCAACAGGACGGCCTTTCCCTGCTTCATTATCGTCTGCATGAGGAAATCTGTCCGCACATTGTCCACATTGGGGACCAGGATGGAGGCGTAGTCTGGGACTGAGTCTTTGGGGTATATATATTCAGGGACCTGCACATGAGGAGGTACAGACATGCCTTAACTCTCTGCAGCTGGGCCAAATATACCCGTAAAAGAGTAATTCTGCTGTAGAGTGACAAGTATTGAATACTATTCATTAAGAGCCATAGTAAGGTGATTAAAACACATTCTCCCACTGCATTACCACATATATATATATTTTTCCTGGAGCCTGTGAAATAAATGAGGCTGTAAAGTCACACAGTGACTCCCTCTGCTTCCCTGGCTACGTTATGGGGGCTCATGTCCCGATGATGAATTAACAAGTTATACATTTAAACTGTGCCATGCAGAGAATTTTCGAGGGACAGCTGCTCGACCGGGGAAGTGAATCAGGGGGAATGTGCTCCTGGGTAAATTTAGAATGACTGTCAAAGATCGGTACACTTTTCTGGCTGAGGGAGGGGAGAGATCGAAAAGTGGCACTCAGAACCTGAAAAAAGGGACGCCCCCACCCCCCTTGCCTGCAAGTCCAAGTATGTAACTCAGTTTTACCACCCGCTACAATCTCAAAAAAAAAACTCCTAACATCACCTTCATATACAGGGCCAGCTCAACCAAAATTTGATTAACCTAGCTGTCATTTGTCATCTTCTTTCCCATTCTGACAGGCTGATCATACAGATATCGCCTTTTGGCCATTGGGCCCTAAGCAGCTGCTTAGATTTCTTATGCCTTGCAACCCTGCACATCTAATCCAGTCATTCACATTCGTACGTAATAACAAAGACCTCAGGCTAGCGAGAGGAAAGCATTATTATGAGTGCATTTAATTTCTATATATTAACAGAGAGCCTGTGTATGTATTCTTTTTTTCAGTTCTGGCCAGTCATACCTTTCTGGACCAGTGTTCCCATTCTCCGTGCTCATTCACCACAAACTCAAAGATGGTCTCATCTCCTTGGGTTTTCGGGAGCTCTGGGAAGGAAGAGTGGGACTTCAGGAAGGCCTCCATCCTGGCCCGGTCCTCCAGCTCCAGGAGGGCCCCCACAGACCACATGATGGCGAACACAAAAAGTCGCGTCACATGCAGACGGGCCACGTCGCCCTCCTCCGCCAGTGGGGGCAGTAGACCCTGCAAGCGCACAATCATGTCTGTCTTTCATTATCTGTACTCTCATTTCCATAAGTACCATATATTTACCTATTAAAGGTGCCAGAGAATGAAAATCTGACTGTGTTTTGGCATAGCTGAAAAAGGAGAGTTCGGTACATGGAAATAACATACCATGAATCTCAAACACTGTTTTCCCCTCATTCAAATATAATTCCTGAATATGTAAAAGAAGGAAGTGAAACGGGCCGTTTCGAAATTCCTAGACTGTTACGTAACAGCCTTAACTACGCCCGTAAACATAACAAATGCCAGCCCACTTTCAAGCTGATTGGACATGAGCATTTGGACTTAACCAGTTCTGCAGGTATTGTGAAGTACGAAGTGGAGGACAACAGCGAAAATGGCAGCCTATATGCGTAAATCTGCCATTCGAGGCTGTGACAGGGGTGTTCACCCTTTTCATACCCTCCCCAAGAAACCGAACTGTCAGCAGGCATGGCTGATGGTCATCTTTAATAAATAAGTCAGGGGTACATTACTGCAAAGCTCGTTTTAGCAACTTATGATGGAACTGTTCAGTTGCGTGGTTCTAACGGTATAAGTTGCTAATTACGCTGCTAGCAACTATGCTTTGGAAAAACATATCCCAGTATAGCAGGGGAGTAGTAAACAACATCACGAAGGCTGCGATACTGACATTGACAAGAGGCTACTATACTTCCTGCAACGTACTTTTGGTTAGCTAAGCAAATATGTAATCGATACTGCAGAAAAAAGCAGAACTCCAAATGAATTACAAACAACACATTTACACGCTGTTCAGCTTGCTGTTTGAAGTTCCTAATAAAACTTGCATGACAAAACTAGCATCGTAAAATTATTTGTGCCGTGAGATGAAAAATAATTTCAATGTTTTTGTTACAATGCTGAAAACAAAGTTATGACGCTAACGTTGTGCCTAAGCTGCACTGGAACTGTTACAGTTACGTGCTGCAAATTGGTTCTGTGTGAATCATCACAGTGCCTCACTGTAAACTAGCCAATCAGAGCAGAGCTCACTATTATATTAATTAGGCCAGCAAAAAAGGGAAAACAGCCTGTTTCATTCTAGTTCTAAATAATCGGGTTGTAAATGGGCCTGTAAAACCACTTTTGGACATTGTTCGATGAAACCAAACTCCAAACCAAACCTTCCATGTAGACATCAGAGAACAATTTGAAAATAAATAAGTGCATTCTATGGCACCTTTAATTCAGTTTCATATCTTAAATTACATCTACGCTCAGTAGTTTGAGATAGTTCGTTATTTTAAGACAATATGGTAGGAAAAACTTCTATCAAAAAGGATTCTGCTTTCAGATTCATGAATTTTCACAATTCTCCAATCCGCCACCTCTTGCCCCCTGCTGTGAAAGCCCAACGGGAAGCGTCGCTGCGGCGCTCACAGTGCTTTCATAACAACGTGTATATTTCACTTTTAATATCACACACTGCCACATTTTTGTTATATTTCTGATATTGCTGTGGCAGAAGTTTCATTTCGCATTATTACCTGCCTTTTCCACTCATTTGTCTGACTTGAGGTGTTACGTGAACTTAATAACTAGGTTCAGATTCGCACTTATACACTGTCTAACTACTGTTGTTTATATAATCCCCTATGGCAGTGTTTCTCAATCTGGTCCTCGGGGACCCACAGACAGTCCATGCTTTTGCTCCCTCCCAGCTCCAGGGATTTGTGGATTGTCTGCTAAGGAGCTCGGAGGGAGCAAAAACATGGACCAGCTGTAAGTCCCCAAGGACTGCACTGGGAAACATTGTGATGTGGTAAGCAGCCATTTTACACAAAGCTCACAACATTAAATAGCATGAAAAACTATTGAAGGTTACCTGATTCGTAACAGCAATTGAGGAAACATTGGCAGGTGTGAAGGTAAAAACAACGTTATATTTAATAACGCAACATACAATCATACCAGCAACGTTCTCCTAAACAATAATGGCTTGTGCGGTCAACATCCGTTTACAGGATTAGCAGCTTCATCTTTTACAAAATCCGTCCCTGCTCAGGAATTTGCTGCCAGTGATGCAATGATGAAACATCTCCCTAGCAACTGGTACCCTAGCACCCTAGCAGGTGCTGTCTTTCTAAATGGATCAGTCAAATACAAAGTGCCCTCCAGCCAAAGGGGAAATGTCAGTCACTTACTTGCAAAAGGTCAATGGCCTGCTTGATGTACATACACTCCAGGATGTGCATTTTCGGAGACACGGCAGTGGAAACAAAGTTGATTAAATCCTGTGTAGACAAATTAGAGGGGTTTGGCTCCAATACCAATTTCCTGCTTTACTACAATGCTGGTGTGTGGTAATAGTGTCCAAGAAGGAGGTCGATTGTGTCTAATGATGCTACAGAGGAAGAGGCAGACAGGCACCTTCCAGGGAGAAAGCAAGTCAGCTGCCAGACAAGCTAAAACCAAGTCCCTGTCCTGAGATAATTAGACTACGAATTACATATCCATGTATAAAGTGACACGTTATTTGCCATTTGTACAAGTACAGTACTTTAGAAAGCTTCTGTTTTACATCTTGCTCTCCTTTGAGAGATGCACACACATAAAGAGGTCAGCGAAAAGCGTGGGGTCCGAATGCAGGGTCAGGTCATTTACCCAGCACCCCCCGGCCTTATTCAAGGGCCCAACAGTGATGTGACTATTTTGCCAAGCATGGGATTCAAACTGGTGACCTTCTGATCACAGGTACAGAGACTCAGGAGGAGTTTCTACCCTCAAGTCATCAGACTACTTAATACTTAATCAACAGTTATAATTTAACATTCACTCCTTATCTATGTACCACACACTTGATTTGAACTCCGTTGCACTTTTTTTTTTTCCTCCTGATATTCTTTTCCTTTGTTATTAATGGTGGCATGGTGGTGCAGTGGTTAGCACTATTGCCTCACACTGCTGGGACTGGGGTTTGAATTTCCACCATAGCTCCATGTGTGTGGAGTTTGCATGTTCTCTCCATGTTGTCAAGGGGCCTCCCCTGGGTAATCCATTCCCCCCCCCCCACAGTCCAAAAAAATGCTGAGGTTAATTGGACCTGTTAAATTGCATGTGTGGGTGTTCCCTGTGATGGGTTGGTGCCCCATCCCAGGTTGTTCCCTACTTGGTGCCCATAGGCTCTGAACTCCCTGTGACCCTGAATAGGACAGGTGGTTTCAGAAGATGGATGGATAGTTATTAATGCTATCCTTAGTCCTGGATAGAAGAATAACACATTTAATCCTATTACAGGTTTGGATAATATGAATTATATTGATTCTTTTGGCAAAGGATTTGCACACACTGCACATAAAAAAGAATTGAAACCTTTTAGGTTCTGCTATTGTCTCAGGTCATGTCTTTGCATTTACATATATTTTTTTTCTATCACTATTAGCTAATGTCCTCAAAAAACTTGCCTTCACATTTAGACCTAAAATAACCGAACATGAAGAATAAACGCTTTATGGAGCTGGTGGGAAAACTTAGGTGAACATAAATGTATTTATAATTAAACAAAGCAAAAATAAAGACCCACAAAGCTGAGCTGATATTTTAGCATAAAACCACACCAAGGCCACAAAGTAACAAGACCTCCTTAAAGAAATGAATGTTAAAGCAAGATATAATAGTCAGACTTTTACATGTATTTATGAGAAAAACCACGATCAAATAAATAACAGTCTATTTGACAGGGATAGGACAGCTGGAGAGGTTCTAACCTGGAAGCTCCTGTTGAAGCAGCCAGACAAAGTTTCAGCCTGCAGGGCAGGTAGCTTCAGCAACCAGGCCTGCAAGATGGGCTGCCAGTTCAGCACCGAGGAGCTCATGAAGACCATGCCATTCCGAGAGACTGTGGCCGGGGAGGCATTGTCGATGTTATGGGGCTCAAAGACGATCTTGCAATTGGGTGCCATAGGGATGCGGTCACCGTTTGCCAGAGTCAGGGTCTTATTGTCGTCCAGGACGGAGTTCAGGTTCTCGATCCAAATGGCATCCACTGGACCATCCAGCACTATCCAAACATGATCCCCCTGGAAAAAGGCGTAGCTCACTCAATGGAGATCTATCTATTTCCCATAGCCATGTATCCCTTCCAGTGCTGGAGCCACTTTGGAGCCTCTCCCATAGAGTACCTGGCACAGAACACCCTACAGGAGCTGCCGGTCCATCACAGGGCACAGAACACCCTACAGGAGCTGCCTGTCCGTCACGGGGCACAGAACACCCTACAGGAGCTGCCGGTCCATCACGGGGCACAGAACACCCTACAGGAGCTGCCTGTCCATCACGGGGCACAGAACACCCTACAGAAGCTGCCTGTCCACCACAGGGCACAGAACAGGGCACAGAACACCCTACACAAGGTGCTTGTCCACCACAGGGCACAGAACACCCTACAGGAGCTGCCTGTCCACCACAGGGCACAGAACACCCTACAGGAGCTGCCGGTCCATCATAGGGCACAGACACACACACAGCAGTACTGCTCGAAGGTGGCACCCTAGGCAAGCTTCAGCGCTGCCCCAGCCCCCAAGCAGCCATTGCAACTGACTGGGGGCAGGGGTGTACCAGCATTAGTTTTAGACCAGAAGGGTTTGCAATGTTGATTCCCCCTTAGAAGATGCCATCTTGGACAATTTCCCATCTTGCCTTTGCCAGGAACTGCCCCTGACACACACTATGGGCAAATCAGACATGCCAGGTTCAAATTGGCAGCAAAACTAAACTGATAGCAATTACGATATGATTACGATTCTAATTACGATAAGATGAGAAAGAGTGATGGGAAAATTAAATGGAGAATGTTACATATTTTTCATACATTTACCATAAATACTAAGGGAGTCTATTTCGAATAGCCAATGAAAGGCAAAAACACAGATTTGTCGATAAGCAAACCTTTAAAATGATTTAAACTGGCTGTTTCTGCGTATGTCCAGAAGAAAAAACATAAAAAGAGCGGATCATCTATAGATGTATAAATGTGTCAGTTCTGAGCTGAAGAGTTTTAAAGGGGGAACTTAAACGGCCATCGAACAGTAACCAGTAACACTGGTTATAATCCGTAGATGACAGTGCAGCTCACAGTCAAACTTACTCCCCAGTTGGTATGACCTAAGTGACTGACAGCCCCGAAATAGATCGACAATGGCCGATGAAAAGAACATCTCCTGTAGCAATTTCAGCCATTCAGCTGGATGTAAAATTCAGAATCTGTATTGCTGGATTGCATCCAGGTGCATAAAATATCAATCAGCAAAGTGGACCAGATGGCCAGCCCCCAACAGCAGTATGTTTTTAGCCATAATTACATGCTTTGCCATTAACAGAAAATGCCAGACTGGTGCACAGTAACTGCTAAGCACATGAGCTCTATAACGCTTTGATTTGCAGCTATAGGCAACCATGAATTTGTGTGATATCTAGACCTTCGGGATGACCCACAAATCAGAATTCATTGCTGTTCAACGTCAGCCTCTGATGAGCTCTACAAGAATAATGAGAGCCATCATTCCAGCGTTCATCCCAACCTTCTTGGTTTTCAGCGTCTTCCTCCACAGGGTGGAAAACACGCCATCTGTCCAGTCATTGGTGGCCACGTCCAGTGTGCCAAACATCTGCGAGGCGGTGATGGCTTTGGGATTCATCCGCATTTCTCTGTGCGGTGCCCCACAATCCGTCATGGCCTTCATGAGCGTGTGGATGCAGCTGCTTTTTCCTGCTCCACTAGGTCCAAGGGTCATCATACCTGAACAAAGGGCACAAGACATCTGTGGCTATAGAGATCCTCTGGCACATGGAGGAAGGGAGTCTGAGCAGCCGCCCCTTTTGTCTGAATGACTGAAAGTGCCCCCCTTTGATGCTCCAAGTGCCCATGATGCCCAATAACCCATGATTGATGTAGTATGAAAATTTACTTATGACGAATTACCAAGAGGCACCCCCTTCATGCCCCCTGTCCTATGCCAAAGAAAAGTAACCAAAATTGCAGCCGTTGTTTGCAGAATTAAACATAAACAATGAAAAACCAACCTTATATTAGTAAATTTAACACACCACCTGTAATGCTTCTTGGGCCATTCTGCCAAAAGTTATATATTGATTTCATACTTTATTCTTGTGCATTTCATCAGGAACACAATTTTACCAAAGAGTTCACTTTATGCTTCTCAAGGTAATCACACTGCAAGGACAAAAAGAAGTCCTGAAAAATTCACAAAAAATGTTTTGACTGAGCTATATAAGGCAGATATAAATTGCCAATAACCTTAAGTTTTCTGATATTATCAGCTTTTTTGTTTGCTTTTTGTGTTTACTACTTATACATATTAGGATGTAATTTATATATTTCTTGTTTTTAATTTCTTCATTTTATTTCTAATTTAAGTATACCACTGATATTTCTGTACTCTTTTGTCATTGTATTTACTGCTAGAATGCCCAAATTTACCCCTAGCTCTCTGTCTGTCTATCAATCACTGTTCAGCACCTGGTCTTATTAAAAACTCCTGATATTAACCATTCAGTGATGCTATACCCATTACAGTCATTTACATTGTAACTATCATAACCTTTGACCCTTTGGCCACACCGGTGAGGCCGCATCACCCATGGATACTAACCATGCCGGACCCGCTGAGTCTCATAGAGTTGCACCATCTTCAGCACCCAGGGCGGGTGAGCGATGAGACCAGCCTGTTCCGTTTGCTTGCGGATGGCCTCCTCAAGCTCAGGGTAGCCCGCCTTGTCCAGGGTTATCCCCGGGAACAGGTCGTCGATCAAGCTCATGAAGAGAGGCTCATCCTCATCCACCTGAGTAAGGCACAGGGCAGCAGCCCATCAGGAGAAGCTCCTTCATATCATGACGTTCGTGGACAACTTACCCACCCAAAGAACTGAAAACAAAAAGTATAGCGTGATTTTTTGTTCTGTCCAGAGATCATCAACTGGTCCGTACAGAGACATACATGTCTGTGACTCATTTGTGTTAGCGGTAAAATATTTTCAATGGGAAAAAAAACTATGTAGCTATGTTTTTAAATATCATAAAAAATGCATTTTAATCTAAATGTCCATCAGGATTCACCACGGCAACGACTCCCTGGTTCCTTCAATACAATGTAACCACCAAACAATTATCCCTTGGGCATACAGGTACCAGGTGATTTTATTTCTGCCCTAAAAATCCTTCTAAAACTAAATAAATCATTTCAGTAATATAATTTGTTTATATATTTAGATTTCACTAAGCCAACTGAAAATATGCATAACAATCTAGTTGCACAATATAATTCAGTTTCCCATGAAACAGAACGCAACGCTCTCCCAACACATTTCAATTCAGTGAAATAATGGTGTGTATCACAAACCAAACTGGAGGCTACAAGAAGAAAAACTATGTTTGGAATCCATGCAAAGGAAATGAATCTGTCTGTATTCATGGGTTTTTCATTGTTAGCTATCATAACTTCTAGATGCAATATGATTTTAAATGCCCATGACTTTAAAAAGACAACCACATTGCGTTATCAATGGAACCTCCAACACCAAACAGGGCAAAGCAGTGTATATACTCAGTGGCCACCTTATTACATTCAGCTGCCTAGTAGCAGGCAGGACCCCTTTTTAACTACAGAACAGCCTGAATTCCTATAAGGCATGGATTCATGTTCCATTTCTGGCCCTGAAGAATTCCATTTTTCATTGACCTTTTTCATTAACAATGGACTTTCGTCCACAGAAATATAGCTGACTGGATGATTTTTGTTTGTTTTCCGTTTTGTTTTGTTTTGTTTTTAAATCACATCAATCTGTGTAAAACCGCAATACATAAAATCCCTGGAAGATGGCTCTTCCTGAGACACTGGAGCCACCACGCACGGCACAACATCCTGACGCTTTGTTAAACAGTAGCTGGACCTCTTGAGCCTGTCTGCATGCTCTATGAGTCATGAGCATGAGATTGTCTGACTGTTGGAGGAGGCTGTTGGCAGATATACCTATTAAAGTGGCCCCTAGGTGTACATGGTGCCAACTTCATTTTCCACACACAGTGAAACGTGTACTTGGCATTCTTTCATTGTTTTTTTTTCCATGTCCTTTTCCTATGGGGCAGTATCACAGAAAAGCAAAAGTACAAATCAGGAGTGGGTGAAGTGTCAAATGATGGGTACCCCAATAGACAAGGTTCACAGTACATGAGAAAAACAGCAAGAAAATCATGTTAGTTTAGATTCTTACTATTATTATTACTATTATTAGTTTCTTACTATTATTTGTTAGAATGGAATTATGTGATTATTGTATTTTTGGTATAAAAGGAGAGAAGAAAGAAGAAATAGACATATTTGCCTTTTATTTGGCTTTTGTTTTGTATGCAATCACAATAAAAGTCTGCATATTCATATTCTGAAAAGGCACATGAAATATACCTAATGTAAGCCTTAAACAACCCAACTCAGAAATTAATCTTTGTACAAAGTCTCCCTCATGCAGAGCAAAAGGCCTTCTTTTGGCTAGAAGCTGAAACAGGCTCAAAAGTTTTATAATGTAATAACAATAAATCCGCTCAGGCTGATTAATCGAGTGCTGTGTAACTGAAGATTACACCACGTGCTAAACAACTTCATCTGTATTCAAGATACAAACACAGTCTACGTCTGACACACTACTTCGTTTCAGAAATGATTGCCAAGTAACCTGGAATGCACTGGAAGCCAAAACAAACACAGCAGGCTGGCTATAGTTATATCTACTATCTGTGTGTGTCAATTATTGTAGTATGAATTGTGCATTTTGCTCCTGTTATTATAAATGATTTTTTGTGTTGATTTTTATTTAAGATTTAATCACTGTCAGACAAAAATGAAAATAAAAATTAAAATATATTGATATCTATTAAAACATATATACAGTTAAAACATATATACTGTGTAAAACATATTACACAGTTTAATTAGTGACCCCCCAGGCAGACACATGGTCCAGTCCCACCCTCCAGAAATGGCAATTCATCTGCTGCAGCCAGGTGTTACGTGGGCGTCCCCTTGGCCTGGTCCAGCCGCTCAGATCCTCAGCAATGCCACATGGCCGTAGTGCCATAACTGACGCTCCCTCACAAAGCAGGTAATGTGCCTCATTCGGGACTCCTCTAGCAAACGCTTGTTCGACACAAAGTCAAACCAGCGGTGCCCAAGGATTCTCCAAAGAGACACAGTACCGAAGTAGTCGAGTCCAGTCTTCATCTCAGCTCACATGGTCGTCATTCTCCCCGCAGACAGACACAGTACTGATGGCTGTGCCTAAGAAGTCATTAAATGCCTGGGTCTTGGTCTTTATCTAGGACACCGGAATCCCAGACACTCAGACTCCACACTCAGTCTCTCAAGAGCTCCGATCAGAGCCTCCATTGACTCTGCTAAGATCACAACATTGTTGGCAAGTCAAGATCAGTAAATCTTTTTTCACAAACAGATGCCCCACAGCTACTGAACCCCACGACCCTGCCCAACACCCAGTCCATACAAGCATTGAACAGAGTAGGGTCAAGAACATACCCCTGGTGAACCCCATAGTCAACTGGGAAGAACGTGGAGGTTTTCCCTCCACCCTGCACAGCACTCACAGTACCAGTGTACAGGCCGGCCATGACGTCCAGCAACTTCAGGGGGATCCCGCAAAGTCTCTGTATGTCCCACAGGGCAACTCGATCAACTGAGTCAAACGCTTTATGGAAATCAACAAAGGCTACAAAGAACCTCTGCTGATATTCGTACTTGTGCTCGATGAGAACCCTCAGCGCCAGGATGCAGTCGATGGTAAACTTCTTAGGCATGAAACCAGACTGCTCCGGTCACTGACAGGTGAGCAAGTGATCACGGATCCTATTAAGGATGACCCTAGCAAGGACCTTACCCAGAACTGAAAGCAGTGTTATCCTCCTGTAGTGGCTGCAATCCAGGCAAACACCCTTCCCTTCCCTCAGAAAAGAAACTGACCATTATTAAAAATATAGAAGCCAAGCAAAGCTTACCTTATAAATTTTAATAAGCAAATTAGGCTGATGTGTCTCAGCAGTCAAAGCAAAATACAAACCTAAAGCACACAGGACAGTTATCTAAGCAAAACTAAACAGTAAATTGAATTTGATCGTACCAGTTTAGAGAGGTTCATATCCCGCAACACCCTCATCACCACAGTCTTCTCCGGTTCCTCGGGGTTGGACCTCTTCACTGCTCCCAGCGTCCTCAACACAGATAGGATGTTTCGTAGACCAAAGTCATAGTGAACCTAGAGGTGAGCAAGGCGGGGCTTAGTTCACTTGGCCCATGCCCGACCACTATTGACCCCCCCTGGCCTGCGCTTAAATTACACTTAATCCTGGTCCGAGCATGATTTCATCATCACCGTGTGACTTTTTGCGTTGAAAACATAGGAAGGAAAGCACTATTGCACAGCAGAATGGAATTCATGATTAAGGTCCTTATTCTGTGGTTTATTTGGAGTCGTTTTAGGCATGATGACAGACACAGGTTTATCAAATATGCAACACAGCAATTTACATTTATGTAATTCATACTGCACCAATAAGATTTTTTACTTTACCAAATGTTAGTGCAGAATAGTATTGCACAGGATAACGATACTGAAAACGTACCGTGGTACCACGTTTTTGAAAGCTGTTCGGTATTATATTAGTACAAGGTACCGCTTAGAGCACTAGCTACCACTTAGAGCACGAGGTATACTTCAGTTATACACAAGACTTAATTCCACCCACAGTTTTGCACATTCATTGATACAGACAGATGAATGAAGATCAACATGAGCACTAACTTGCTATGCATCTTTGTAAACATACTACTTCTCCAGTTTTTTGTAATTTGTCACTACACTGTTTTATTCGACCGATCAATGCAGGTCTTCTTTAGCACAAAATTGACTTGTGTACCTCCTCTGTACTCAGTGGCAGGTGTGTTGTTTCTGTGGTTCCATTCAAAAACTCAATTCCATCTAGTGTAGTGACTGTTTGTGGCCATCAGGGGGCCCAATATACTTTGGAGACCCCTTGCAAATGCGAGGTGTGAATGGTGGTAAACATTGCTTCTGTCTGTACCCCTTTTGGCTGTTACACTGCAGGGTAAAGTTACCTGCTTCGAGAGTTGCTCTTCGCATAGCTTGTAAAGTGTATAGAACTTCCTGCTGAGGACCTGGTTCTCCCGAAAGCCGGCACTGGCGAGTTTCACCCTCATGATGATAGCTCGGTCTGGTACCATCATGGCTACTGTACGGAACTGAATCTTCAGGTTTTCTGGAAGCTCCTGGCGGCCTGCATAGCCCGGGTTCTACCGAGAGAAGGATAACCGTCAACCCTTGAAAATACAAACTACAGATCAATACAAATTATCATGTAGCTATGCAGTTAGATGTTTACAAAAGATTTACCATAGGATATATCAATATAAGAGATGTCACTATCGATTATATCAATAACTGAGTAATGTACCATTTAATCTGATGCCATAATGATAAAAGACAGTCCAACAAAAAATTCAAATGGCGACTTTTATTGGCTGGGCAGTGTATGCACCATATTATGTAAGATGACACGGCTATGTGGCAGAGCTAGCTTTTGTTTTAGCAGCGATTATTTTGACATTGAGGAAGCAGAAAGTAAATTAAGCAAAATGATTTCAAGTCCAAGTCACGACAAAGACAGGCTAGGCTAATCCGAGAGGCTAAAGGCACATGTCTATGGCTACTGTAAGCTCACTTTATTGGGCGAGTCTGTCAAACCTGAAAGTTTTAAGATCCATTGCAGTCGTGCTGTGGTGATATTTAAGTTATACTTTGCAATACTGACAGACAACTGCAACTATTGCCAAATAATCTAGAAGGAAAATTTTAATGAATGCATTTTAATAATCAAAGAATCGAGTTAATCTTGTAATCACGACAGCTCTAATCGATATATACAATGAAGCAGCAAACAGTGTAATTCAACAACATGCAATAACATACAATATGTATAGCATTCAAAGCAGTGAAAGCAATATTCACATTAACAAGTGCAAAACCAGTGCAGGAAGCCTGCTGGTGCCATCCAGTTATTTAGGCTTTCAGGCCCTTGGGAGGCTGAACCGATTTTTCTTGTCCCTCTTATTAAGGTTTCTATCATTTTGGGTGGTGCAGGGCTCTGCAGATTATCAGAATGTAGCCAGTTGAAATCCCACGGCTGGCAGTTACATCACTGCTGGGCCCCTGAGCAGGGCCCTTAACTGCAACTGCTCCAGGGACTGGCTGACCCTGCTGCCTGATCCACTTTTACGCTGCTTTGGACGAAAATGACTGCCAAATAACAAAAATGTAACTTTAATTGGTCTGCATTATTATTTATTGTATCATTATCGCTTATTGCTTGGAGCTGTTTGAATCAGCTTCATTTCAGGAATTATTCCTGTCTCAGGCATCCATTTGCTTCCTTACTCTTAATACCAGATTCTCTGAATTTCAGAATATCTGACAGCCAGATCAGTGTTTTCATTTAAAATAAAGGACACATAATATTGCTTTCTGTAATGGTATTAATAAGCCTAATTGCAATAAAATTGTTTTAAAAAAGTTGTAAAAAATTACTATTATACACACATACTAGATTAGGTGAGACAGACAGATGTTTAAAAATGGCTTGAAGTAACAGACTCCTGTAACTGCATCACGGTTTGAGGGTTTAAATACACAAACAGGGGAAGCTGACATTCTTTCATAAAACTTCCAAAACAATGCAGCCTCCGGGTACCTGGGAAACACTATTGGCAGCAAAATATGCCAGTTGTTGAAAAAAAGAAAGTCAGAAGAGCAGCTGATGGAGATGTGTGGACATGGAGAGTGCTTGGGAGAAGATTCATCATCACTGAGCGTCTCCGTGCGATCATTACTGCTGATTCTAAATCATACTGATTGAGCACATGGGAAACAGAAAGGTAACACAAGTGTGGAAATTCAGAATAAAATGCTGAAAAGCAGTGTCTGTAGAAGTACAGGGACCCAAAAATCCAGCCTCAAAGCATGCCCAGTGTTATACTTCAATCAGGCCTTACTTGTGAATGTCTGAGCCTCCTGAATATAATGTTGGTCTGATTAGACTGTAAGGAGGCACCGGAGGGAGACAGAGTCGTGGTTAAGGAGTCAGCTGACTGCATGACACAGCACAAAAAATATGCGTGCTGACAGCTTCCAGTAAGGGAAGGAGAAGACTGCGGGATGTGTACAAGAACCACCTGGAAGGTAATGAGCTGCCTGATAAATATGTATGAATTTCATGTGGAATTCAACGAACGGCACCGCTGCACTGGAGGAACGGTTAGGAGATGGGAGGATGGGTTTGTGAACTGTGTGACTGGAAGAAAGAATGACAGAACAAAAGGAAGACACGATCGATACGTAATAAAGTGAAAACCTAGACACGACGCGTAAAATCAATCGAGTTGAGGAACGCTAGCGTTTTCACGTAGATTAAATGCTTATTGGTTTACACAGACAAGAGTGCTTGACAAGAGTGGCTTTTGAAATGATCACTGAAAGTGATGAGTATTAAACATGGTCTCTTCTCACCATGGTTAGGAAGATGCCAAACTCGCTGTCCATGTCGACAACGTCGCCGTCCGTGAACACGAACGTGGTCTTCTTATTCTTCTTGGCCTGGAGCACTATGTAGATCTGCTGGGCCGCCACCGACAGCACGGGCAGCTCGATCCGATTGAACTCGTCGAAGCAGCCCCATGCCCCAGCCTGCGCTAAGCCTGTCATGACAGGGCCAACGTCAATGTCACAGCGGGCTCTACAGTACATGCATCGTGCTGGCATTCATTCTGGGTAGCATAATAATTGTGTCCACTTCCCCGTTTGCTTTTGAGAAACACATGTAACCTTCTGCCGAAGCCTGCTCACATGACGATAAAGTTGTTTGCATGTTTGATGCATGTTGAGATTCAGTTGATGCTGCCGATGTGTCATTAAATTTACAGATTCTTCCTGATTTACAACCTATGCAACTTATGTCACTTAAAACTTAGTATTAAGTTACTTTTAATTTAATTTTAATAACTCTTTACATTTTTTTTATTACCCTCTTACTTTTTCTGTTGCTTAATGTTTTACATTTCCTTAATTTTAATTAGTATTTTCTTATTTCTTGTATGCACGTTTATTTATACTGTGTATGCAGTATTTGTTCAATTCTTTTTAAACTGGAAAGCATTTTGGGTCATCTCCTGTTGTTTTTAAATGTGCTATATAAATAAATGACTTGACTTATGACGACTTGCACATACAACCCAACAAAAAATATAAATGAAAGTAAATGCATGTAAAAATACATTTCAGGAGACCATATGCCTGGCAGTGCTGTACCACCTAGTGTTTGCTGCACGCCGTACAATAGTTGCGGGAAAGAACTGTTTTGTATGGCAGTGCTACCACGCCAACCTCACATGCATCTCCCAGTCTCATTCTCACATCTAAGTCATTGCAATTATCCTATATATGTCTGTTTCGACATGACCTATCTGCTAGAACGGAATCCAGTCATAAGCCAGGGACAGTCTGTACAGTCTAAAAAGCTGATTGGTAGATATCGAATCACAGCACTCAGGGAGTAACAAGTTTCATTTGCCTCACCTAAAAAAATCACATTATTGTTTAAAAAAAGCCGAGATATACTTCCAGCTTTTATTAATAAAGTATTATCGGTTTCTGTTACATTTTTTTGTTGGTACTTTTTTCATGACTGTTCGTCACTGCATTCTTAATGATGCTCCTAAAGTTACCCCCCGCCTTCCGTGAGTCAGACTACACCTGCTGTGTAATGTTGCTGCTGGCCAGGAGAAAGGAGGCTTATGCTATAGCAAAGGGTCTGTATGGCCTATCATTATGCAGGACAACGTGTCACTGTGGTTGGCTCTCAGTAGAGTGACAGATATCTGCTGATTCCACCTTGATACTTTTATAATAAGCAGGATTTCTAATACGATGCAGGAGGATGACAGCCTGTAGGCTGGCTGGCATTAATGAGCTGATCAGCATCGTTCCGGGTGATATAGGCCAATATGGCCAGCAAAATGAATCCTTGGAGCTTGCGTAAACAAACACGCCTCAGTGTTAGAGGTGCGTGACTGATGGTCTTGGCACTGTGGGGCCCACAGTTTCTGTGAAGATGAACTCATATAATGGAGCAGCATTTCATATCAGGAATGTATTATAAACTGGAATTAATTGTTTGCATGTAACTTGAGTTGATACTACATTGAATATTTTCTTATTTCTGCTTCAATAAGTAAATGAGTATCATGAAAGCGCCATATGACTTCAAAATCCCCCAAGCAGCAAAATGATAAAGTGATCAGGAATGCCATGGACATTTTAACAGATTTCTTTTTAATAGTCCACTTTAGCTGCTCTCATTGTGGGTGACACATATCATACTTCATAAATATTCACCCGGTTGTGCCGTATTCCATCACTCTATCCGTCATACAGAACATTACGGCAGCTGCCCGGTATGAGACATTCTTCTTCTATATAGGATTCTCATTATATGTAGCACTCCAAATCTAACGCGGCTTGTAGCCGCACCTTGTGCAGGCCCATGAATCACTGATTGTACACCAAATGACAGCAGGACTTTTACACTATCCATCTTCCTCTTTCTGCCTCGCAGTTTTAAAGGCACAAATCTCCTTCGGACCTCTTTATGTCTCCATTCAGGCCACATATCAAAAAGCAGAAGATGATTTTTCTCTTTTTCCCTGACAGCCAATATTTTTCTGAGCTCTGTTCCTCCCTACATTGTGCGAAACATCATTTGTTTGATCTGCCTTCAGAGGCTCATCGAGCAACAACCAGACCAAAACTGAGGCTAAATTGATGTCACTTTATGCACTTTGGCGATGTAATGACCCCTGCTGGCTGCTGAACGCTGTCTTGTTTCTCCACTACACGACAGATGACATCAAAAAAAGTCCAGTAACAACTTCAAGCGTATTTTTAGAACCAATCCAATTATGGCTCAGTCTTTGGGGTGGTTAAAAGATGACAGATAATACTCAATCAGTCCTATTTAAAGGTAAATAATAAGACGGGCTGACGTGTATCTCAGCAGGTCAGAATGCCGTCCGTGTGATAAGGTTGCCGGTTTGAAGCCTATGATTGATCAAGTGGTGCCACCGTTGAGCCCTTAACTCTAATTGCACCAGGGACTGGCTGACCCAGCTTTCTCAGCTGTATGTCACTTTGGATAAAAGTGTGTGTTAAATTAACGTAACGCAGAATAGCACTCAGTCCTATAATTTGGGACAGAGCTCACGCCTGTACTTTCACCTCATCAGCAGAGCCCCAGATGTCTGTATTCTGGAACAGACTTTGTATGCTGGCAAAAACTTGTGAATTACCATTTCGTTTTTGTCTGGGAATAAAGTTGCCTTTTCAAATTTCTTAACTGGATACCAAATCTATACAATAGGCATAATACACCTTGAAATGATTCCAGGAATGTGTGCTAAGTGAAAATTTCTTATTTCAAAATTAGTAGTCTTTTATCTCTTTCTGCAGAAATGCAATGGCAAAGGGAGTCATTTCACACAAGCTGACTTATGCGGCTGGTAAAGGCACCTTTGTAAATGCGACCGAGCCCCCTGTAGTCCATCTGGTCGGAGCAGTTGAAGACCACCACGTACTTCCCCAGGCAGCGGCCCATGTCTTTGGTCGTCTCCGTCTTCCCGGTACCGGCAGGGCCAGCTGGAGCCCCGCCCATGCTCATACCGAGGGCCTGAGACAGGGTGATGTAGCATCTGCACACAGGAGGACAGCAGCTTAAGTTCCAGAATTTTTAGCCGGACCATGCTATGGTAACACAAGAGCTGCCTAGCCAATACTATAATAACCTCTGAGGTTTAGATTTAGACAAACGTTTAGGTTTCAAAAGGCAGGATTTTTTATTAATTTTTTTTTTGGCCGGGGTGGATGAGATAGATACGAATCCCTCTATTTTCAGTAACCGCTTGTCCTATTCAAGGTCACAGGGGTCCAGAGCCTGCAGGCGTATAGCAGGGAACCACCCAGGATGGAGCGCCAACCTATTACAGGGCACACTCACACGCCACAGTTTCACAGTTTCATAGCACCAATTCACTTCAGCTTGTTTTTGGATTGTGAGGGAGAACCAGAGTACCTTGAGGAAGCACCACAACAACATGGAGAGAACATGCAAACTCCACACACACACAGCCACGGCAGAGACTCAAACCCAGGCCCCAGAGGTGTGAGGGAACAGTGCTAGCCACCTAGATAAAGACACGCAAGTAAGTAAATAAATAACCAGATTAACATTTTTATTTCTAATTATGTCATGACGTAAAGTTAGCTAATTCAATCAGCAGTCAACTGGCCTCCCGGGCTGCACTGAGAATAGCTGCACACGCCCTTGAATTTGGTTGTAGGTTGCCAGGGTGTGGTGACAGATGGCCTGAAATTGGAAGTAGTGTGTGAATTATGTGTTTATACCGTGTTTCATAGACAATATGGCAACTTGGGTAGTGTCATCCAAACATACAAAACTTACAAATCCATGTATGATGATTATTTTTAATACAGTTTGAAGGCCATGGGAATTATGGGAGTTTCCTGGGAGAAACGGGTGCGTGCTGGGACATAGCCTTGAAATATGGGAGAAAAACGGGAAAAACTGGAGTGTCGTCAGGAATGGACACTTATAAAAATGGGTCTGCTGTTCAGTCACAGGTGATCTGCCAAAAAATGGCAGCAGGACAGATAAACATGCTTTCATACAACAAACCCTTTTTAACAGAATCCTTTTCCGTTTTGAGGCCAAAGACTACTTGATCCCATGTCCCAAGTTCTCTTCTGTGTTTTATTTATTTATTTTTCCTTCAGTGTGAACTGTTCTTCAGCTGGAGATGGATGGAGAACGACTCGGCGAGAGGCGCCTGTAATTACCGGTTTAGATTTTCACAAACAACATAATTGGAAAGCTATATTCAGGCAATTCAGAAAGTGTGCCATGAGTTTTGTGAAGCACTCAGAAAGCCATCGTCGAGGACAAGAAGAGGAAAACCATAATACTTATGCTTTTTTCCCCACATTTCTATGAGTGCCCATGCTAAGCTATGCTACTCGCCACCTGTTTTCTGTAATGAAGCTTCTTTTGAGCAGGGAAAAGCTTTTGTCAATCACCCTTTTTATTATCCTCATACTTGAGGTGTGAAGGTACAGCGTCAGAGGAAGATCGATGTGCTGTGAAAGGACATGCCGTAAATCCACACAACCTTCCCGTTTATGCTTTTCAGGTCTGCTCGCTTATGGTCCCAGATTCCGAGATGCTTTTTAAACCCATCTGGAATGTTTACAATTTAATACTCGGACGGCATATAAATGTTTGCCGTTTTCCTGTATTAAATGGGCAAAGCTATCTCTGTCTGATAAACATGTTTTTTTAATTAAAACTACAAAGGACACTATGCATTAAAGCAATAACATTTGGTGCAGTTTTTTCCCCTCTTTTTAATTACAATCACTTAGCAAACACTTTTATCTGAAACAACATACAACTGAGAGAACAGGGTCAGCCAGTCCTAAGAGCAGTTGCAGATTAACAGTGACATCACTCCACCAACCCCAGGATTTGGGCGGGCAGCTTTCTGATCCCGAACACATCATCCTGACCCACTGAGCCATACACCATTACACCTACTTCCCACTCAACATGAGGGATGCTCATTTATCCCCTACCACCTATACCAGCTATCAACACAACAGGAATCAGCACATTCATTCTGTACAGACTGTCCCCAACTTACAATCACTCGTGTATACCGAATTTTTATCTTAATTTTCTTAAAATTTAATTAATGGACGTGCAAATAAATTTCAGGTGGCTATTGTACAGCCGCATTAAGCGCCATATAATAGTTGCTGCAGGAAAGTACTATATTGTATGGCAACGGGAGCATCCCAGTCTCACGCACATCTCCCAGTCTCAGTCTCACACCTAAAAATCAGTGCGATTATCCTATTCTGACATATGTCCATTTCGATGCATGGCCTGACTTTCAGAATGGACCCCAGCTGTAAGTCAGGGATAGTCTGTATTTTCACAGATTTCCTCTGCATAGTCTGGTTTCCTCCCAGAATCTGTAAATATGCAGTAAACCAGCATCTCTAAACTGCCAATAGCAGGTGTGCAAATGACTGGTACACGAACCAGGTGGTTATCCTGCCTTGTGATTTGTGGTTACTGGGATAGGCTCCTGGCCCCCTGCGACCCTGTACTGGTAGAGTGGTTGGGAAGACAGAAGAATATGAGAAATCTGCAAGATTGCTGTATTCAAAGGCAGTATCTTTGGTAATACCATGAAGAGGCAATCAGTAGTCTGGTGGTGAGTAATTCTATACAATTCCAAATCCATTCTAAAACCAGGAGAAAGAGAATGTCTGTCTTTTCAGCAGGCGGGGAACCACCTGGGTTCAGCGGTTAACACTGCAGCCTCACACCTCCAGGGCCGCTGGTGTGTGTGCAGCTTGTTTGTTCTCCCTGTGCTTGTGTGACTTCCCGCTGGGGATTCTGGTTTCTTCCCACAGCCCAAAAATAAGTGGTCAAAGCGAATCAATGTCTCTATATTGCCCTTAGCGTTTGTGTGTGTTTGAGTGTACCCCCCCCCCCCGAGATGGTGTCCCCGGCCCTCTTCCCTGTGCCTCCATAAGCTAGTTTGATGTTTGCTCCGGGGGCGGGGGGGTAGATAAGTGCATCTTGCTTACCTAATGTGTAAATGTACAGATCTGATGCACACATAACCTGTAGGGTACCAACAAACTGCTTATGCAAAGGTGCAAAGCACCCCCCCAAACTCTACCCATGTGTGCCTCTTGGGACAGGCTCCAGTCTCACCGTGACCCTAAACAGCAGTGTTTCTCCACTCGGCCCTCAGGGACCTCCAGAGAGTTCTTGCTCCCTCCCAGCAAAAATGTGGTCTGTCTGGTAGGGAGCTGGAGAGAACCAAAAATGTAGACCGACTGTGGGTCCCCGTTGGCCAACCTGGGAAACTGCTATACAGGATAAGTGGTATAAATGATGGATGGGTTTCATCAACCTACCTTACCTGTTGCATTATCAAATATATGGAATCCAGGTTCCTGGCTTCATATTGCCTGCACTGAGGTGCTATAAACTTTTATGAATGACTCATGTTATCAAAATTGTTATGGAGGCATGAGGGGAAAACTTTATTTTGATGAGTGAGTAAGGTACCTGTCAGTCAGAGGAGTGATGACCAGGCGGTCCGTGCAGCCGAGATACTCGTTGCAGTAACCGAACTCCACGTCTGTGATTTGGATGACACACCTATCCGTGTCCTCGATGAAGTAGAAGCGCGACTGTTTCTGCCATTCAAAGTCACTGGTGGAGCGGATGTTCATGCGTACCTGGAGAAAGAATTGAGATGTGTCTCATGTGTCACAAACTGCCAACCATACGAGACACTGCTTTAGTGTAATGACTGTTATTGACAGCTTTTTTGCACTCTTGTGATAATAGAGGAGCGTGGACAAGCTCACCAGGTCGTCGAAAATGTCCTTCTGGTGCACATGGATGGTGATCAGTGTCTCGTACTTTGTTCGCTCCATCTTGGTCAAGTCCTTGGTTGTCATGTCGATTAGCTCATTCAAGATATCTAAGAACTTCTGATTGGTGGTCTGCATGATCTGGATTTGATAAAGAAATATACATATATATTGAGATTGATACCAATCTAAACAGACCTACTATCTAAACAGAAATTTTAGAACAATGAACATCATGCATACCTAACATTTCTTTAGTATATTGAGTAAGTATAACAAGTATATTTCTAATTGAACTTCAAATTCTATTTGCAGTATTATATTAGAGATAGCACCAAGAAAGTTCAGTGTTTTAATATAACTATGTATACATGTATAACTGAAGCAATGTTGCCAATTCTGGGTCTTAGGTCTACACTATACAGTATGCAATTTTTTCTTCCGAGTTCTTGATTAGACTGGATTGGATTTAATAATTAAAAACTTGTTCTTTGTTTCCCAAGTCAACAATTTCAAATTGACGTAATGTGTTTTCATATCTGATTGGGCAAAAACAGTTTAGCAATTATTTAGCAGCTACCTGGGGTGGAGAAATTTAACACTGTAATTAGTATTCTGCAGCAAGGAAGCCAAGCCTAATTATTATTATTTTGGTATGAATAGCAGTGTACACATATTGGCCCCAAGACAATGCTTAAAAACAATGAATTACAGCTGTGGTTGTAGTGGTTTGGGGGGGGGGGGGCTGCACCTTTTTGTCCACTTTGGCAACACCGAGGGCCTCCTCCGAGTCCTTCGTCCAGATCATCTGGATGCCAAGCAGGCCGACCTGTGCTGGGAACACAGACTCGAACTCCACCAGCTTCAGTCCAGGGTCACTAATGGCCAAGTGGGCCTGGCGGATGATGCTGTGGATGGTCTTCCTCACGCCATCGAGTAAGAGCCCAAGCCAAGACTCCACATTGCCCTACGACAAGAACACAGACCACTGCTCCCTCCTGACCAGTAACCTCTACTAAAGTACCCATTTCCAATTCCACAAATGACAACAATAGTTTTTCTGTATTGTGTTTCAGCAGCTTATACAAGCACACCTTCACAAAGATACGAAATATAGTGTTAGCTTATGCTGAGGATGAGTCTTCTGTTTTCTGTAAACAGTTGAGTTTTTGCATATGATTTCATTTGAAAGTAAAATTTAGTAATCTCAGCAGACAGACAGACCCATATAGAGGACATTAAGTATCACCGTCCTTTAAGGATGTTACACCCTAATATTCTTTATCTATTTACTGTCAAACATAGTTACGCTGAAGAATCTCAGGGGTAACATTTTAAACTACAAAAACTTTTGGACACCATTCATTCTCTGTGGTGTTCCAGGTACAGCGAGTTAAAGCATTACATATTTCTGAAAATGGAATCCATTAGGTTTTCAACAGCAGGGGAAAAGCCTGCATACCACAGCGCTGCCCTTTCAGGGGAGTACCTGTGCCAGGACTGGCTGTATGAGATCCACTGACTCTCCTTCCTGGGACTGGAAACTAAGGATCTGGTCATAACTCTTCTCATGAAAATTGACTTGACTGACATTGTCAAAAAGACTCAGCAAATGGGGCTGTGCATCAAAAGGAAAATTAAACAGGGAGAAAAAAGCCAGAGATAGCCTCTGGTTAGCAATAGTCAGCACAAATAGCGAGAAAGCAAGCTTATAACACAGTCTGTTCTGCATTATTATATATCTATTATTATATATCTATTATGCATTATTGCACTATTATGTATAATAACCACCATGACCGACTGCATAATATAAATCTAAGTATAACGATATATTAAATGCAGGCAGTTCTCAGCTCTCAGAAGTAATACCTCATACCATTCAAAACAGAGCAGGGCAGGGATATCACAGTGTGTGGGCGGGTGTTTGGATTGTTGCAAATTTTGCATGATCGTCTGTTATGAAAAGGGTAACTCGGCTTGGGGGGGGGGGGATGAGAGAGGATCCCCTTGGTAGGTCCCCTGCTCTCCACTTCACCCCCTCCTACACTACTGGTCTTGGATCTTGGATATTTCTTGCATAAATCTGGATTTATGGTTTTGCGTACATCAAGAGTCTGATATGGATGTGAAAGTGCAAGTTCTTTGCACTCTGAGAGCATGTGAACGTGGTGAGAGCGTCACGTGGATGGCGGATCTTACCTGGATGGTGTGAGAGTCGGACGCCTGGCCGAGAATCTCCAGCAGGGCCGGGTCCGACACGAAGAAGAAGCGCGGAAAGAGCAGCCGCTTCTTCTCCAGGTAGCCGGTGAGGGACTTCTGGCAGAGTTCCAGCTGCTCCAGCAAGTGGGGCAGCAGCTGGCCCAGGGTCTCGTCCCCCACGCAGCACTGCACCATGTTGGGCATCTCGTGCGCTCGCTGCATGATCTTCTGCCATGACTTGTCAATGTTCTGGAACCTTTTTGCCTCCTACAAATTTAGGCCCAGAAAAATAAATGGATGTAAAAATAAATCTCAGGGGGCATACACCCAGCAGTGCTGTGCTACCCAGTGCGTGCTGGATGCCGTACAATG
Source organism: Mormyrops attenuatus (assembly GCA_026777985.1). Lineage (NCBI taxonomy): Eukaryota > Metazoa > Chordata > Actinopteri > Osteoglossiformes > Mormyridae > Mormyrops > Mormyrops attenuatus. The sequence goes on from JAODKC010000001.1 coordinate 26,912,343, forward strand.
GTTGCTGTGGGAAAGAACTGTAATGTATGGCAGTGTGCCCATCTCAGTCTCACTCCCATCTTCCAGTTTCATTCTCACACCAATAAGTCAGTGCGATTATCCTATTCTGACATATGTCCATTTCGATGTACGACCTGTGTGATGGAACGGAACGCAGATGTAAGTCGGAGACCATCTGTACTTTAATTTCCTAGATCTACACATTATTTTCACTCTTTCCCCCTCGTACCATACAGACAAAACCCAAAATGGTTTCAGGTCTGGGCTAATCATCAGATATACAGCATAATGACATCTCCATTTGGGCTTCAACCTGAGGCAGCTGTTTGGCAATATCTCCTCCCACAAAAACGGCCTCCAGGTAGATCCACAGGTTCTGCACAGTCAGCCACTTCTCGATGATCTCGGTGGTATTGGACAGCTTCTGTACCCAATGCTGGATGGAGGCTTTGAAGGGGGCATTGTACCTAAAGAAGAGATGACAATCACCACAGAAGATCACAATACAGCAACATCTGGAATAACAGAAAAGCTTGCTGATACGGATTCCAGTCAGGTGAGGTCAGTGGGGAAAAAATATCTTATTCTTAAGATATTTAAGCACTATTTAGCATCTAATCTGTAGAGAATAATAATATGGTCCAATCTAATGGAAGTCAGAAGCAACCCTTGTAGATGGAGCCCATGGACAATTTGTTTAAGCTGGTAGCCAGATGTTGCACCTGTAAACTGTGGTTTAACCTGCATATGTTATATTGTATACCACAAGGCTTTAAAAGGAAGGCAAGGTAAAACTAATATAATATTATAATACTGACACCCTGCATAACTACATGACTGTACATCACATACACTATATACTCCAAGTTAATGTATATTTCTGGATTTCTATGTATCCTTGTAATCAATTACTTGAGTGCAAAACGTACAAGCAATCAGGTAGGCCTACTGAGACAAAACAAATCAGCAAATAATACAAGCCCTACATATATTTTACATACGTTCACATGTTCATGTACACCTACAGTTACAGTAAAAAAAAAAAGCATAAATATTGTTGGCATGTGAATCTTCATCCTGCCAGCTGATTCCCTGCCACCCCTTTACAATAAGGCTCCCTCTTTCCACTTATAAATGGTAGTAACTCAATAATAATAATAAAAAACTGTTAATTTAACTATCCGTTAATGAGTCACAAAGTGTTACAACCTAATGAATAATCTGATTATAAGCCATTCATAAACCCTTTAAAAGAGTAGTCTTATTCTAAAATGGTACTGATTCCTTACATTAAAATAACCCTGTTGTCTTGTTTTTTGTATTATTATGTTTACAAAATCTCAGAGCTATTTTTGTAGAAATAAACTAGTGCAAACACTGATGCTGCCCTAATGATGAAAGGTGACTGTTTTCGAGAAAGCAAACCTCCATCCATTTATTAGTTATCTAATGAGGGTTGTGACAATCTAAAGCGCAGATCCTAGGGCAGGCTAGACCCTGGGGGGCTGACATATTCATGACTGTTCATAAATCTTTAAACTGGAACATAGACAGTGGCACTAGTAGATGTATGTGATATGATATCCAAAGACTGTCCTCTGCTGCCCCCTAGTGTAGACAATGCAAACTGCATGTATGTCGCCCACCTGTTGCTCATGAGCGACGCCAGCACCATGAGGCTGTCCTCCATGAGGGAAACCTTCTCCGCCGTGTCCGAACCTTTCAGCAGCAGCTCGCCACGGCTCTTGAAAGAGGCAAAGACAAACAGATGGCCGCTCCACTCGGCCACCACGGCCCGGAGCTTGGCTTCAATATCTTGCTCCTTCACAGCACTGATGCAGATGTCCTGTTCAGGGTGAATCACAGACTCTGATTCTCCACCGTTACAAATGATAAAATACTCAATATGCCGACATTAAACAGCGTGACCCACAAAGCAACACCTAGCAAGTAAGAACCTCTGGGAACCTTCTCATAACAACAGTCAGCATTACAATCTCACAATAGATTATCATATACAGTTGCTCTCAATTGCTTTGGCACATTTCACAAATGACAATTAACATTTGCACAACAGCCAATCTAATCCCCACACCATGATGTCACTTGTACACAGTGGAACATCATTTCTCTTTGTCTCAAACAAATTTCCAAATGTTTTAGTACATGAATGCAAATGTAATTGTACAACTGTGTTATACAGTGCTGTGTGATTTTCGATTGCTGTTGTGCTGTCCCTTGAGATCTGAAGAAGTTACACTTGCATGCCAGTACTTTCTCTTTCCAGCACACTTTACATACTGTAATGTAGAGCCAGCCTCACAATGGTGAAACTGCTGGTGTTTTTGACATGCATAAGAATCAGTTTGCTAAAAATAATGTTTAGGATATGAGAGTAAGAAAGTGGGAAATGACTCATTCAAAATTTTGGAGCTCCGATGCATGCTTACACTGACATTTTGGCAAAATATCTACTATCAGACTTATGGATAAAACAATGCTGAGGGCATGTTTCATTTTAGTAACACTGACTAATTCATTGAGAGAATTATTAGCTTTTGAGACATGAGTTAATTGTTTTGGCAAGTTACAGTCTTTTGCAGCTAAACCATAGTGTTGTGCTATATGCATAAACTGATCTGAGAAATGTGCCATCGAGAAAAATTGTAACACGCAATCAATAACAATAAATAAAGGAATTTAATAGTATACTGAATTAATTGTGTAGCGTAATCAATAAAATTAAATGATAACAAGCAAGTATATGGATAATGGATGGATCAATGGATGGATGGATGGATGGATGGATATTCATTATTCATTCATTAGGAATAGTTAGACAGGAATAGAAGTATGTGCAGTACAAGGAATGTTGTATGTGTTAAGTAAATAGCTACATGCAATAAAAATTTCATACGAATGATTACATTTCAAATTTGTCAGTGAATTCTCAGTGATCATTTAATCACAGACTCTTAGCGTGTTGCTTTGATGAATCACAATTTTCAGAATAAAACCAAAATTAATTTCAACAAAAGAGGAGAGTTATACCTGGTACTGTATAATGACTGACAACATTGATATGTAATAAGTAGTTATAAATATATATTTTTCTGAATACAACATTAAACGGTGAAAATGTACGACAGTAGTTTATAAGCTATGCTGCGGTTCTTCAGGAAACAGGAAACAGTGTCTAGAGCACACAGTACCTCAATGTCCTCTTTATTCTTCAGGAGAGGAGCCTGCATGATGTTCCTAAGGGCGAAGTTCTCTGACTCCACCTCAAATCCGTGTCCCGTGACGTCTGAGAGCCGCTGCCAATGTCTGGGTAGCATTGCCTGTAAGTGACATGTACCAGCTGGGTCACCTGTAGGTGAAACATCACAGCACCTCCCAGTACCACCAAGTACCACTAGCAAATCCAGCAAGTGTGCAAAATGTGTGTAAATATAAAATCGCAAGAAAATAACATCAGTAATTTTTAGATTGTAGCTCATCTAAATAAGGTTTGCAGTTCACTCTGGCAGATTATAGACCTTGTTACTGACCCTGTTGGCCATCATGTCCAGTAGAGGACAAGTCTCACTGAAGTCATCGATTTTCTTCTTGAGGTCATTGAATGCTTGCCACTCCTTTAGGGCTTTGGGAAGCTTTCGAATTCTTGCAAAACAATGACAAACATAAAGCACCCATCTCCACCAGTCATGGACACAATGAACTGAAACATTGTGATCATTTACAGCAAGTGCATTTTAACCAGTATTTATTTTTGAGTTCCCCCTGTTAAATATAATTATATACTATAAGCATACAACATAAATGCATGCTGGATGCATACCGGTTCTGAAAATCTAGCAATTCGCTGTTGATCTTCTCTGTATCAAGGTCACTCCACTGTATATCATAGTAGCCATTGATACTGACAATGACTGAGTTATAAAGGTTGTAGAGTTTGGAGAGCAGGGCCAGCTCACGTTTTATTCTCTGAAGTTCAGGATACTCTGTGTGAGATAAACAGGCAAGATACACACAAAATGTTATTTGTTAACAGACTAGATACAGTCACTCATACCATATCATTTATATACGTTATATTACTTCTAGAAGATGGACATTTTTTGTTAGCTATGACAGCATACAGGGAACATGAGTACTTGATGTGACATGGTGTACAATCATCTGGATGTCACCGTAAAGTTATGACAGAACATTTCAAAATGCATTATGGCTGAAAATGAGATAGATGTCTGGTGTTTTTTTTTTTTTAATGGGGGGAGGCATCAAGTGCCAAGAGCCTCATCCATGTGATAGATGGGAGATCAGGAGTGAAGGCCCAGCTTCCAGGGCTTTGCAGGGCTGCTTATTTAAAAATTACCCCTTTCCTCCCTTTGGTTGCCCCCCCATGTCGCTATCCAAAGAGGCAGGTTTTCCAGAAGCTGCCATTGAAATAAGAGAGACGTCACCTTGCGTCTGATGAAAATGACAGTGTTTTGTGCACCATTGTCCAGGCTGTATTCTGGCTTGCGCTCTATGATTACTGGGGTTCAAGGTTACAACGCTCTGGTGACTCTCACTCAGCACAGCACTTCAGCTCTCCAGGCCTGCCTCACAGCTACGGTGTGCTAATGGGGAGTGGCGTGTGGTCCAGCCTGTTAGGATGCCCTGCCTATGATTGGAAGGTTGTCGGATGTCCGAAGGTTGCCCCCCCCCACCACAGTCGCCCACTCTGACAGATCTCACCCCCTGAATCCCACCCACTTCTCCAAGACCCTACCTTTCACAATGAGTCCGAACAGCTCCTCGCCACCAGAGTAAGTCACGTATTTCCTCCAGAGCTCATCAAACTGAATCTGAAAGGCCTGCAGCCGGTCGCTAGCTTCACGGGGGGGCAGACCCTCCACCCCAGGGCCGCTAGAGGAGATCGGGTGAGGGTTTCATTAGGGTCACAATATTACATTCAGGTACAGCTGGAAACGCAAGCTGATGGCAGCTAACTCTCGGCTATGACTGTGTTTTGTGGGTATATTTTTCACAGGCTGAGACTGGCAAACACTTATTTCAGCCACAAAGAGATCGCTGAGAGTAGTAGATGCAGAATGTTTCCATGAGAGATCTGCCAGAAAAATGAATCTAGCACAAAAACCTCAAACTTGTGAATCTGTTTTTTGTTTGTTTGTCTGTTTGTTTTACAAGAAAATAACTACTATCCTCTTTGTGAATATTAAGGTTCCATCCTAATAGCTATGACCGAAAAATGCATAATATTTTCTAATGAATTTTAATTAAAGACCTCAAGATTTATATCAAGATTCATTTTAGAGTATGGTTTTTATAGACGTAACAATTATTCTGTGCGTTTAAGTGGTATCCCATCCAGGGTTTACCACCATCCAGGGTTTACCACAGCCTTGTGCCATATTCGGCCCCCTCCCACCACTCCAATTAAATTGGTAAAAGCCCCCCTACTCCCAACTAGTCATTCACCCTGACAAGTAGCTTCCTACAGCTCCGACAGTATACTTAAGAAGTATAGTGTTTCTCAGAAGGACAGTGCCCTGAAGAGACAGACACAGGCCATACCTTGTATCATAACTTGAGTAGAAAGTCTGCACGGAGGTCTGGAAGGCTTCCACACAAGTCAACAAGTCAGCTTTCATCGTGGGCTGAATCTTCACCAGAATGTTCTGGGTTTGCCTGACCTGAAAATATGCATATCATGTTTCTGAGAAGGCAGTTTCATCCGTGCCACCTTACCTTAGACATAACCATGCATCACCTTACCAGAGGTGGACATTAAAAATGCCAATGGCGCATTTTCCCATAAGATGTCGCTACTCGAGCTGTCGCTAGCTATGTTTCCATTAAAGTTTGCAAGAGAATTTCATACAAGTCAACAAAGTTAAATTGCCAATATGGTGTTTCTGTTTATGGATGCCATGCGAATAATACTTGCCACATATCATCTTGCGAGATTAAAATCCCTGTTTTTTGTACTTTGACACACACAGATTGGTCTTTCCATGAGTTAGTACCTATAGATGAGCTAATTATCATCATGCCTTAGAATAGAAGCTTTATTTGTCATTGCATAAAATACATGGTATCAAACACAACGAAATTTAGAGTTGCCACTCTTGGTCAGTGCTTCAAAACTAATATAGTTGAAAATAACAGATATGTATAAAAATAATAAATAAGTAACAGACAGGTAAAAACCCTTCCATTTCACTCTCTCACACACCCACCCTCTCCTCAGCCCCAAGGCAGCCCACACTCACTCACTCATACACTCCCCCCCAAGTCTATTCACCACTCCTCTCACCCAAAACATAAGCCCCTACCTCCCAGCCAAAAAATAAAAAATAAAAATAAAATAAAATTACATATCTACTAATTAGCACATTCTGATTCTATTGCAGTTTCCTCAACTGAACGTCAAAACCTTTTTTTTTGCGATATCTGATGGTTTATTTTCCACATTTTAGCATTTCCATTACCAGTTTTTCAGTCTACATCTTCAAAATGCACAGACCTCAGGTCAATGGAACTGCCACTAGAGACTGCACTCCACAGTTTAACACACCTATTTTTGTTTTAACCTATTTAATTCCCCTGTCACAGAAGCAGCAGATATACAGGGCTTTTTAAATATACTCTGACAGCCCTGCACAAGGAAAGACAGCCTTAGGTCCAATCCACCAAGTAACAGGGCTGGATCAGACCTGTTGTGTATCGTTAGATTCCCTCACCATCTTCAAGAAATGCCTCAAGACCCATCTGTTTCATGAATACCACTAGCATCCACCCTCCATGTTCCCAGAATGCTCTTAGTGTTTCACTTGCTGCTGATTGTATATTAGCATTTATTAGATTCATTTTGAAAGGTGTGTTTCAATGTTTGAAAGGTGTTATATAAGGTGTGCTATCTGCCTCACTTGTACGTCGCTTTGGACCAAAGCATTTACTAAACAAATACACATAAATGTGTCCATCTTGCATATTCCCACCAGTGTGTTGAGGTTTCTCCAGGCGTAAGCCAAGCCATCCACTTTCTCCGCATTCCCGTCACTGAAGGAGAGCTCATGGCGGTTGAGGATAGTGAAGGACTCCTCCACCGGGCCGATCATCATATCCATGCGGATCTCCGACTCCCGAACCTCCCTGAGGACGGCCATGGCTCCCCTGACGTCCTCCAGATCTTCGATGGGGCGTTGGAGCCGTTTACTCATGCTGTCCACGAAAGTGTAGATCTCAGCCATGTCGGCCGAGGCTCGGCAATTCAACGATGCCCCAAACACCCTCTTCCAGGCTCGGCACTCCTGAGTTAGGGACAGTTTGAGCTGCTCTGTGTCAAACAGGACGGAGCCCACAGTGCAGTTCGCTGGCAGATCTTCAATCTGGGCCTCCAGTTTCTTCGTAGAGAAAAAAGACCAACTGAAATGAGCAATTCAGCAATAGCTGGGGCTATTGTTACAATCTAAGACTAATTTATTTAGAGCTCCTTAGAAGGAATGCTCCTTTAGCTCAACAAGAAGAGCATTACACTAGCAATGCAAAGGTTGTCAGTTCAAATCCCAAGCAGTACACAGAAATCATAACCCTTTCCTTGAGTGTAAGGTTCTTTGGATAAATAAGCAATATGAAGAGTTAAGCTTATCCTGTTGGTAACCCATCCATCAATCTTCAAACCACTTATTCTAGCCTGGGTTACAGGGAGCCTGGAGCCCATCCCAGGCAGCATAAGGATGCCAGCCCATCACAGCATATAGAGACACACTATGTGCAATTCAGAAATGCCAATAAGCCTCTGTCTCTGTAGGACAGATTAGTGGGCATGTTGAAAGGTAATTTCTATTGGCCAAAAATGCTGTCAATAAATGTTATTTCAGAAAGAGACCAGACATATAGGTCAGGCAATGACTAACAGATATCCATAATTAAATGCCTGCTTTATGTCTGTTCATATAGTGGATTGTTTACACATAGCACCGTATTGCCACAAAGCGCAAATGAAAGTATGTCCATTGTTCAACCCACTTCGCCACACTCTATTCCAGTCGACACCCCCATAAACCATTCGACACCCACCAACATTTTGGCACACCGCCTTTTGACACACCACCCTTTTCAACAAGCCCAGAAATCTTTCGACATGCCCAGTACTCCAGCCTGTAGAGACTGGTACCGGTAACTGCCTACCTTTGGACTGGGGAAGAAATCCACAACATGAGGGGAATGTGCAAACTCCACACAAACAGAGCTGATGGAGATTCATAACCTCAACGCAGGAGACATGAGGCAACAGTGCTATCCATTCTCTGTACTTCATATTAGCGTTAGTACTACATAGAGTAACTGAAAACATGCATCTTCCAACAGCTTCTCTTGGACAAGGTCACGGATAATACTCACTGAGTAGAAAGCAAACTGAGCATTAAATTCTGATAGAGAAGGTTGGCTCTCCAAAAATATTTTCAGCTGTTCTTCTGGATCCTATAAGGAAAGACAGATACAAATCAATTTACATGTTGAAAAAATGAAGACGTAAATCTACCCTTTCATCCATCTCATTTATCCAATACAAGGCTGTGGAGAGCCTGAAATCTATCCCAGATACCGCAAGGTATAAGGCAGGGGATCAACCCAGACAGGATGCCAGTCCATCAAATAGCATAAATACATATACAGTCAAAATGACACACAGGAGCGATTTACAGATGGCAATTCATCTAACTGCATGCCTCTGAAACCCAGAGAAAATGCACAAACCCCAAACACAGAGTGAAAGGTGGGATTCGAACCCCAAACACAGGAGGTGTCAGGCTGTTGCTTGCTACAGTTAAGAGGTTACATCATCAACCAGCGACAGCGCACCTGATTCCACAGGGCCGAGAAGTGAGCGAACTCCTCCAGCACGTCGACAGCGTCTGTCTTGAGTGAGGACACGATGGAGGCCAGCTGGACCACCACCTTGGAGATATCCTTGTGCTCGCTCAGCTGCCGGTCCAGAGGCTTCAGCAGGATCTGCTTTGTCGGCAGGCTGTCATCACCAGCATCTCGGATGGCATTTTGCTCGGCCTGGGACAAATTGGGGACGGCAGTGAAAGATAGGGGTCTGTATTTAATCAATATTCCAACCATGCTGAATTGGTACATAATATGCAGCAAGAAAAATACGCGAGAAGACCTAAACATCAAAATATGGTAATCTACAAAGCAATTAGACTCAGTTCGGGAAATGTATCAATTATGGTTTAAGGTCAAGTAATGTGGCCATTGTTAATACCCAATCAGAACTATATGAAGAAACAAGATGAAGAGAAACTATTGTTTAACCTGGTAAGTTGGTGCACTTACCTGCAACTGCTTGTGATGGATATGAGAAAATCTCCACAGTGGAATATCCCTCCCCAAGGACAGCGCAATGTTCACAGTTTTATTAAGCATACTCTGAAATGGATGAAAAAGAACAAAATAGATTATCACAAGCTAACCAACACTATCTCAAGACATAGACTAATTTTATTCAAACCTAGGCTTGATAGCTAAGGACATTTCAGAGTTCAATGGACCCCTGGGGTGATTCTAGGATTTTTTAAGGTGGGGGCATAAGAGGGGCCATAATCAATATAGATGACTCAACCTTTTCATTAGCTAATGTTATGATTTGAATTGGCGAATGACAGGGGAGAGGACACCCTGGGAGGCAATCAGCTTTCAGCTGCCCCTGTATCCCCGCCCCCCCCAATACAGACATGACTTCAAATTCTCTAAACTTTTCATCCCTTAATCAAAGTGAACACCAAAATGATTACCTGGATTTCCTCCAAACTGGGCCTCATGACAATGTTTGGAATTGCCAGCTGGATGGAAGCCCTGAAGAGAGGGGCTTGGGTGGTGGACCTGCTCAGCCGGGAGGACATCTGATACTTAGAACTGCTAACGTGGAGTCTTCTTTTTAGTGCGTCCAGGGACAACTTCGTAGCTAAAATTAAAATGGAAATATCAAAAAATAAACAAAACCCACACCTGAATCTTATGTCCCCGAACCTTATGTAATAAAATTTTAATCCTAGAGTTGCCGTCCTATATTCTAAAATAAAATGCAGCATCTCGTTTAAACCAATACATTTTTAATGTATATCCGAGTCTGGACAAAATACTATTAAATCCAGACAGTGTGACCGATCCCCTTAACATTGTTACAACCATATTGTTGGGAACTCTCCAGAAAATTATTATCATCAGGGATCAACCACTGCACTATAGTAGAAAATAGTAAGGGGCCTTCTGATCATGTGAATGCACCCCTGCCAATAATTAAAGCAACAATCATTTAGTGATAAATGCAGCATTTCCATTGCTGACCTTTGACTAAAGCATCTGTGTTTCTTTGGCAAATTTGGCCCATCATGTTGTAGAATTTGCAGGGCAGACAAGACAGGCATCGCACCATTGTCTTGCCATCGGGGTGCAGACAGTGGAAGGATTCCTGACAAAGACAAGTCAGTCACAGGGTGACCATGTGAGTGCAAGTCAAATGCATAAGTCCTGTTGGTTAAGGAAGGTAAATCATGTTAATTAACGGTGCGATAACCCACCTCCAGGTTGACCGTCTCCTCAGGTTTCATTTTGCTCTTGATGCTCTCGATTAGCAGGTACATGGATCTCTCCACCTGTTGGCTTTGCCTTGGAAAAAACAAACACAGAAATAGTCTTAGTGACGAGTCAATGACGTGACATATTGTCTATGATGTCTAACTGAAAATAAAGCCTTTAAAGAAGGCCATTAGTCCTGACAAACAGCACCTTGTGAAAAGACATGCGCAAAAATAATATTCCACAATTATTTAATATACTATATAAGTCAGACTAATAAAGGAACCAAAATACACATAAAAATCACATAAGATTCATCACATAGATGCAAATATATAAAAAAAATAAGTTATTTGCTGAAACTGAGGACCATTGTGCCATCCACTTCCTGTACGCATATTACATTCATTCAGTAGACAGTTTTATCCAAATGAACATATAATTGAGAATGCAGGGTCAGTCAGTCGCAGGAGCTGTCTGGAGTTAAGGGCCTTGCGCAAGACTCCAATGATAAAGGTATTTGGTCGACCCTGGGATTTGAACCAGTGACCTTCCGATAACAGACACAGCGTCCTAAGCCACTGAGCCACACATAACCGACAAATAAAGAGGCCCCCTGGTGGCATTAGAGTAATACTCACGATCTGAGCCTGAGCGCCGCAGCTGTCACTGTGCCCTCAGCCAGCCCCTGAAAAGCAGAGGGTGCCACCGGCTCCTCGAGCAGCACCAGCAGGGGGCTGGAGGACATGGCCTGCAGGACCCGGTCGATACGACACTCCAGGATGTCCGTGGCCGTCTTCCCGACGTGCCCCAGCTCATTAAGCACACTGTACACGTTCTTCACAACTATGTGAGCAAAAGGGTAGCTTTTTAGTTGTTTTTTTTGCCTTTAGTCGTACTTGTGGCTCATCAAAGAAGCCTTTAAGCCAGTGATTTTCAACTTTGAGGTCGCGACCCCACGTGGGGTTGGCTGGAATTCAAATGGGGTCCGCTGAAATATCTAGTAACTGAAAAAAAAAATTACTGAGAAAAATATTTTTTCGACTAATTATTATTCTTTTAAAAATTATGATTTAAACACCACATTCAATCTTAAACAACTGTATTCTTTCACGTTCATAAATATCAATAAATACAAATGAGTTCAAATAAAATGACTGACTGCACAAGTGACGAGCTACTTGACTTCCCTCACATCAACCTGTCTAAACAGTAAAGAAAGATGCAGTCAGAACAGAAAATCAAAATGGAAAGATTTCTTCGCCCCCCCTGGCACCGTAAAAAACATGTCTATGGGGTTGTCAGAGATTTGTGATGTCAAAATGGGGTCACAGGCCAAAACAGGCTGGGAACCACTGCTTTAAACCTCTTGCATGCCTCACCAAGCCAAGATATACACAACACATAGTTTAAAGTTTCTGAAAACGGGAACATCTAAATGATTAAAGCCGTTTTGTGATTTCTTTTGTTGTAAATGTTCCGCTTGCAATAATTTACTATTCACTACGTTACCTTCTCAGAAAGCAGTATTTCTTTGCAAAGCAATATGCTTAAATAAAATAATATTTTCATAGTACAGGTCTTGTGAAACCTCTCCAAAAATAACTAAACATTTGTCAAAAGGACTACTTGATGCTTTTTAAAATATCCACCCACTGTCATTTTTTAATTCTCTTTATTGTGGTTAATTCATCAACAAACAGTTAACAAAATTGAAAAAAAATATAAATTTTATGTAGGCAACATGTTTTTTTTTGTTTTTAAGTGATCTTTGATGCACCAGTACTTTTTTACTGGTTAAAACCAATAAGTACGTAAAAGGCGCATTTCCTGTAAGGAACAATGGATTGGAAATTAAGCAAGCTACAACTTCTGCAGCTTGGGCACCGGTAAAATAAAATAAAACGAAAACAAAGCGCGTTTGCGTGAGCCAAGACCCATATTTCCCCAATGCCAGGGGCAGTGCCAAAATAAAAGCATATAATGTATTTGCTGTAAAGCGCTTCAAGTACTGGACCCAAAACTGTGCACTTTGCATAAGCAAAATATGCTTCCTTTTCCTAATGTTGATGCTCTCCGGCCTGCAATACCACTTACAAAATAAGGATACGATGAAAGTGTTAATGGTGCTGCATGACTTACATTTCTCAGTGTTGGTGGAGCTCCACGAGAGCATGGTGAGACCCGGAGAAATGCTCTCATCAATACGGCTGTGAAACGGCTGCAGGAGCGGCTGCAGGACGGCGGGGATCCGCTTCTTAGCTACCTCCATATCGTTCAGCATCCCGTGCAACCTGAGAAGTCAGTGAGCAAACACATCCAGTCTGGCATGGGTTCCAAACATGGTGGCGACCGATTACCATGACGTAGAATTCCGCACTACAAAGATACGTACATAAGTTAATTAAGCAGACACATTTATCCAAAGTGACGTACGATTGAGTGAGCAGGGTCAGACCCTGGAGCGAATACAGATTAAGGGCTTTGCTCAGGGGAACATCAGTCACATCACCCTGGCAACCCTGGAATTTGAACTGGCAACCTTCTGTTCACAGGTACCGATGTTAATGCTGAAATGTTACTGTTACAGATAGGTAACATTAACGCCAAGGCCATAATGTTAGCGTGAATTCAAATACACATGGTCACAGAAAGAAAACTGCAAGGATTCACAAAAGAAAGAGAATATAACAAAAATCGAAATTAAACCAAATCAGCAATAGACATTTTCATAGATAACAGAAAAATGTATGAAATTGAAGAAGCCATGCAATGTTTCTAGTGTCATTGCTATTTTCGCTCACATGATTTGCTTGGATTTCAGCTCAGCCCCATTGACCTTGAGGACCACTTCTGGAACCTCAAACCCCATCCTGTGCATGTGCTTGGCTTCTTGCAGCACTTCAGAGATCATTGGGTCTAGATTGACGTACAGCTCCTACAGTGGAGAAAGAATAAGACAGACTTGACTATATATTTAGGAATTAGTTTTATGAACAGCAACATACATTTTCTTTGAAAAAGCAGGGTCATATAATCCTTGGAACAATAGAGAGCTAAGGGCCCAACAACAGAACCACCGTGCCAACCCTAGGATTTGAACCAGCAACCTTTCAATTAGAAGACCAGCATCCTAACCGACTAGGCCACAGGGTCCCAAACAAAATCTGACGAGATAAAGCCAAGGCTTGACCCTGGGTTTACCAACACCACAACACAATCTCTAAGCCTTTTAGTCATTGAGCTCCCTGGCTCACCCCTACGCAGCCACTATGCAATAAGCCTTTTGTATGACTTTTGCTATTTCTGTATGGCAGTACCTTGGTTTCAGGGGATCTAACAAGCAAGGATGCACTGAGGCAGCGCAGTTCGACTTCCACAGTGCGGGACCAGTCCCGGTGGTGTAGCAGCTCATACTTGATTATGTCAGCAGCCATCTTGTTGTAGTTCCTGATTACCCTCTTCATCAGTGACACCTGTGTCAAGGCAGTCACCATAGCATGAAGGTCATGAAATTCGTGTACTATAAAAATTATTTTAAAATATACAAATATTGTACTGTACTTTTTTTAATATCACTGAGGATAATTTAATTTAAGTGAAGTTACAATTTCTTAAAAAGGTATGATATTTTAATTCTTAATATATATATTTTTTTAAATTCTGCAAATACCTGTAGGACATCTATTTTGTTCTTCAAAACTTTCATGGGTATTTCAATTTTTCTGTAGAGCTGACGAGACCACATTATTTTTCCAGCAATCTGTTCAAAAAGTAATGCATAAAGAAAACAAGATCAACAGCAACGACAACAATGATAACATTAACAAATGAATGAATGAATGAATAAGTTGCACCAAAAAGACAGATTAAAAACGCCAATGGGTAGATGTCTAACTAAATTTAATTCCCATCTAGAAACCATATATGTCAGACAAAGTTCTGTTTGATAATTTATTGATATTTCAAAATACTGTAATTGCCATGTGTATTTCCTTGTTATCTATACCCAAGAAATTACACAAATAATATGTCTAAAACTATAGATCAGCTTTTATGATGATGACATAAAAGTCTGAAACATCCCTATGTTTGTCATGTAGCATAATTGGTGAAGCAAAGACATACTCCTACATACCGTAAGAGACCCACTCTCTGACATACACTGGGCGTATTAACTCACTGGGGGCACATTGCGTTGGATGGGGGGATCAGCCCCCTGCTTCTGGAACAGCTTACGCATCAGCTCCAGGTCTCTGCCATAAAGTTGTAACACTGCCAGATACTTCTCTGCTAGGTCAAGCTGGTCCCCAATAACATTCTCGAATTTGGCCAGTAGATCTAGCTTTTGCTCAATCTAAGGGAAAGCAAACAGAAAAATCTTCTTGTTCTACAAATGTGATTCAAGAATCTTTTCAGGATACAGTTTACATGCAGTTTTTAAGTCTTTATTTTTAAGTCTACAGGATAAGTCAAAGGTCTAGACTTAATGAAAATCATTTGTTTTTCAACAAGATAAGGAACCTAAGCACATCTCAAGGTTTTGTAAGTAGAGACACAAACTGCAATGCTAGTTAACCTGGCCCCGCAATCCCCTGACCTAAACCCTATATAGCTGGTTTGGGATGACTTGGATCGAAGAGTAAGAGCAAGGTAGCCAACTTGTGTTCAGAACTTGTGGAAACTCCTTCAGGCCTGTTGGAGGAGCATTCCAGGTGGCTGCATTGGGAAGCTGGTTGAAAGAATGGCAAGACTCTGCATTGCTGTCAGTGTAGCAAAAAGGGGCTATTTTGAGGAGTCTAAAATTTGCGGAAATTTTGAGTTGTTGAACACTTATCTTGGTCATTACAATATTTGATATCTTTTACTTGCCTCAAGGTTTTTTATAACGTGAATAACATGGCTAAAATAAAGAAAATTGCATTAAAAGCAGGTTGTCAGGGTCCATCCCTGCCCTTCGTGTCCCTTCCCTGCTTGGCCAGCAGGTGTTGCTAGCCGTGCTGTTCCCTCCTATGTCTTTGTGCTAGTCCCCAAGGTATCTTCCCTGTTCCCCAGCCTGCTGCATGGCCCAGTAGGTTGAGTGTGTGGGTTAGACAGTTAACCCTACAGTCATGGCTGGGCAGTCTTATCTGTTTTGTATTTATTGGTTTTTCTGTTTCCCCAAAGTTTATTAATTTCTATTTCCTGTCATCAGTTTGCCCATCTTGTGTTCTGTTCTGGTTTTTGTTTTGTACCTTTTGGTTCCTCATTGATTAGCTTTGCATTGTAGTACTAGTGTCTGGTTTGTCTCCCAGTTTTAATGTCTGATAAGCTTTCTAGTTCTGATAATGAGCCCCACCTGTTGCTTGTTGTCCTGTGCTTTCATCGATTGCTCAATTGGGTACTGATCTCACCTGTCTTGTGCTGTGTCTTGTTAGCCTTGTGTGTATTTAAGTACCTGCTCCTGCTTGGTTCTCCAGTCAGTCATTGTATGTTGCTCTATAATTACTCTCTACTTGTAGTATTCCGTGGTGTCTTTAAATTACCTCTTGTTTTCCCCATTTGCTTTTTGACCCCTTGCGGTAACTTTTATTTTGTGCCTTCCCCAGTGTGTCCAGCTTGTTTAATAAACCTCTTTGTCTGCAGCCAGAAGTTGATCATCACCTCATTTCTGCCTACATTGTGCCCCGTCACCGTAACACGGGAGTGTCCAGACTTTTTGACAGGTAGAATACACCACATTGGGCAAACTATTGTAGATATAAAATAAAACGTAGACTCACCGATGGTAACTGTTCAAACCAGGACTCAAGCAGCATCTGGAGTGATTGAAAGAGTCCATCAACCTGGTGCCTGAACTCCTTGTAGTCATTCTCAAACTGTGAGAGAAGCAAAAAACGTATTTCAGTCACTGATACTTCCCATTTTATTATAAATAATTAGGGATTATTACATTGATATTAGAACCTCAGGTTTTCGGTGGTCAAGCACGTTGTAGGCCTTGGACTTGGTGCTGGTAACTATGGTCTGATAGCGGACGTGAATCTTCTCAATGCCTTCAATCTTTATGTGCTGTAGATCTGAGAGCCGTTCCATTGTGTCGGCCATGTCTGCAATCTTTTCCA
This sequence comes from Mormyrops attenuatus, assembly GCA_026777985.1. Classification (NCBI taxonomy): domain Eukaryota; kingdom Metazoa; phylum Chordata; class Actinopteri; order Osteoglossiformes; family Mormyridae; genus Mormyrops; species Mormyrops attenuatus. Next base: position 26,929,049 of record JAODKC010000001.1, read on the forward strand.
AGCGTTTGCAGAAAGCATCAAACTTCCCAAAGATGTAGTTCTCACTAAGGTAAGATGAGACAGACTGTTTTCATAGGCAACTTTACTGGGGGGTGCAGGGTGCATGGCGTGCAGTTGGGTCCTGCACTCATCAGATGAAAATACTATTTGAACATTTTAAGTTCAATTGAAGTTCAAAGATATTAAATTGTATTGTAAGTTTGCATTTAATAATTTGGCCTGTGTTAGTCCTATCGATTTCTAACAACAATTTACTGTAATGTATTCACAATTTTGTTATATAACTCTATTTGGACAGGGCAAGTGCGTGGGGGGGGGGGGCTAGTGTGCCTAGTGTGCACCTGCCCCTGTCTCTACACGCCGCTGATCTGGTTGACTGCTTGGCCTCTCTCACCCTGTTCACTCTCTCCTAGAAGCCTAGAGTCACCTGTGATGTTGCATGAGTTACTATCAAAGTGTCTTATTTGTCTTTCTTTCTTAAAAATAAACAGTTTACTATAGGATATATCACACAGATCCTTCCTCACTGTGTTTACTGATGTTTAGATACCTGAATTCAAATTGCCGGTGTTCTGGGTTTTCCCGGATCTTTTCTCGAACTCGTTGAAAGCACTGCTGGTACTCTTGGTTGAGCTGAGAACATTCCTTGATCCTCTTCAGCAGCTCGGTTCTGAAAATGAATGTGTGTTTGTAATCAAAATATTTATATTAAATGCCAATTAAGCCATTTTATATGTACGCGCATCGCAACCATTGTTTCCCCGTCCAAGGCTGGGGGCTCATTTTCTACTCCAGCTCTGCATGTGTGGATTTTGCATATTTACGTGGGTTATTGTACACATGTGCAGCCTGTGCTTCCTGATATAGGCTCCCGGGTTAGTGTGTACTGAGAAGTTCATGATAATCCACATAGGACATAAACACGAAGCACTGAGCATACATCTGATATCAGCCCGGTGCCCGTGGGTGTGGATGGCGTACCTGCCATGCTCCCACACTTTGGACACACCCTGGCAGAGGTGCGCTTTGCAGGTACTGATCATCTGGTTGGTGATCTTAATGAAGAGTGACGTCATGCGTTCTGATGTGTTGTAGTGCTGCGACACGTTGTGGATCAAGCAGATGCAGTTCATCAGTTTGGGAATGTGTTCTAGCAAGTTCATCTAAAAGGAGAAAAAAAACTCTGTTATTCTCATTTTTACGCACCGGCAGCTGAAACTGACAAAAAGTGGAAGATGTAATGCAAGTAGAACTCCTGCATTTAATTTTACCTTTCCTACTAAAGGATAGAATAATATTTATCGCAAATATTTCAAAACTAATAGTAAGAGTGTGGGCTATAAAATATGTAAGACACATGCATGAGAAACACGAAACACTTCATATAAACATTTATAAATATAAAAGTTAATCAAAAAATTGATACTTATTGCTTATGCTCATTGAGGGCATATTTCATTGTTGCTTATGATAGAGGAGGGCAGGAATATTGTTCTTCAGGTGATTCATAATCGCTTACCGGAGTGCATTTTCCCAGCGGTCCGAAGAATTTCTCCAGTGTGTACAGGTATTTCACGTTGTCCTTAGCCTCATTAGCAGCATCCGTGATGTTCCCGTCCTTTGACCAATATCATTTTAATTAGAAATGCACTCAGCTCATACCTGCCATTTGTAAGCTGTTTTTGAAAGGTCTGATTTGAAACACACCAGTTGTTTCCACTTCCTTAGCGTCTTGGACTTGGCCACCTGCAACACCCCCACAACCTTCTTCACAGGGGGGCTTTTAATCTCATCTAGGATGCTGACAAAATTAATCCAGAAATGCTCTGTTTATAAACTGGACTTTGCATATACCAGTGTACATATTTAAAATATGACAATACAATTTAAGAAATGCATCCATCTGGCTTCTTATGCGGGTCAGAGTTATGGAGCAATTAGTTTATACTCCAGGATGTTTTATAGGTTTGGATTTTCTGAGATGGAGGCATACGAGGGCCATAATTCTTATGGAGAGGCCAACCTTATTATTAGACAATTATATGTTTTAAATCAAGAATAACAGTAATGTTAGCATGCCCAGGGGGGTTGGGCAGCCAGTTGACATTGGACCCCCAGAGTTTTTTTTTCTCCTTACTTGGGAGTTTTTGGTTCACAACACATCCATGTAAAGCACCTTGGCATGTCCCTGTTGTGTAAGGCACTATATAAAAATAAACTGAATTTAATTTTGAATCGGAGAGTGACAGGGAAGGGTGCCCCAATGGCCCCGCCCCCGTATGCACCTCTATTTGACAGACACCACATTACGCAATAAGAAGTTTGTATTTATATGAACGGCAGACAGATATTTTGACTTCTACCATCAGTGAAAGAGTCTCGCCTGGCTCACTGGGGTAAATTCCTGGTGACCCTGACTACCTGTTGAAAGTGGCCATCCGGCTCTTCCAGTGCTCCAGCTCAGCCGAGGGTCCGATATCATCAGCCTCCTTCCTCATCTGCTCGCTTTGCGTCAGCACCTGCTCGATCTGCTGGGCCCAGGTCAGGAGAACTCCTTCCAGCATCTCCACCAGCTCTGTGTTACAGGCTGGGAGACAGATAGACCCAGTTACTGCGTGGAAGCTATAGGTAGTTGGGACTGGTGACGCACACAGTGGTCTCGTACCTGCCGCAGTGTAATCTGAAGGCGCGTGCAGGTTTTCCAGGTTGTACTGATTTCCCATGGTCTGTAGCTGAAACTTTCCCTCCAAGTTCTGCCTTGCCGACAAAAGGCTAGAGATAAATTTGTCCACTGACACGAGGAAGTCCTGCACCTGAGCATTCTTCAGCCCTTCCTTCACAGTGCCCCAGTTCTATGGAATAGCACAATAAAATTCTTAAACTTTCTTAAGAACTGCATTTCAGAAGTCACTTACAAAGTCTGAATGATTATGGCTTCATTTTACCTTAGGTGTAAATTGCATATAATGCATTTAAAAAAAAACTTAAGCTGTAATTATACCAATAAATTCCTAGTCTAGGAAGAGGAAAATCATACAAAACACAAATACAAGTCACTGAGAGGAAAAAAAAAACTCAAAACATTGATGAAACATTTTTTTCTCAATGTCTGTCTTTTTGCTTAATGTTTCTTCATTTTATTGTATTTGTTTAATTGTTTCGTGAGCACAGGTTTTTGCATTCCCTTCAGATATTACAATTTCTTCATGGAAATACAGCCTAAGTCTCTAAATTCCAATTGTGTAGGCTTGATTTTTATCAAGACCAGAACAAATAAACATAAAATTTAATTCGATGGGCGGCCTTCTCGTTGAGTATAAGGGTGTAATATAACCGTAACGGTGAGTCACGAGGTCGTTGTAGCTTGTTAGCATATCAAGTTAAGCGAGGGAGAAAAGTTCATGCCAGCTGCTTCTTGGGATTTTAATTTGCAGTCTATCCCTGGGTAAAATGGATTTAAACTACTGTGTGGGCATGAAACTCATGCATTTTCTCAATGTTTTGTGTTTTTCTTATTTTGGGGGGAGGGGTATATCTTAGAAAAATCCATATAAAGAGTTTAGTTTCTTGATATGAGATACCTCTTGTGACTTCAGCGCAGGCAGCATGACTAAGGAGAGAAACTTTTCCACACTGTGGAGAATGTTCCCGCTGGAGCAATCGAGCATTCCAAAATTCACCTCCTGTAATGAATAAAGAGCACAATCTCTGCTGGGACTAAGTCTCTGAAAGGACTCTGTATGTGTCCAATTCCAGCCCTTGAAATTAAACTGACCTGAGAGACATTGGAGGTTGTTATGGCCTTGTCTGTGATTCTTAGAAAAAACAAGCATGTTCCAAACAACCCCTTCAAGAATAAGAGAAGACATTCAAATGTTAATTGACTCTCAACATCCCTGAAATCTCATATTTCCTTCACTTTTTGTGCTCTTTAGGAAGACAGTGATTTTCCATGAATAAATATAAAAACAAAAAAAGACCCTACTTTATCTTGTATATCTTATTCTAGATGATAGCTGTTGTATTTAATTAAAAAATGTTCAAAATAATTTAAATTCTTGAATTTTGTATTACTCCAAAATCTTCAGAGATCAAAGAAAAATTCCCTGAATAATAATTTAAAAATTACCTCCGCTGATCCAGTGGTGATGAAAAGCTTCTTCTGACACTGGAAAGAACTCGCCATGTCGGACCAAGACAGGTGGTTGTTCTGTCTCTGAGGATGGTGTTCGGCACAATCAGCTCGTGTTCCCAGTCATTCTGTCTCTACCCATTCAGTGCTTGCTAATGTATGTAACATGTAACATGTGATTGGCATGTGAGGCCCCCTGTAGTTGTATGTAACACTGATTAATGCTAATTTCTTAAACACATATTTTATATATAAGACGGATTACCAATTTCACATCTTGATAGAAGAAAATCAGCTTTTTTGATCCATTTGCTACAAAAAAATCTTCTATCAAGTTGAACTATGATATGAAAAACAAAATTAAAAAGATTGTCATTCAACATTCTTTATTGTCATTTGTTTCATACAAGTGTAAAAAGCGAAATAACATTCCCCTAGGTTAACGTGCTTGTACAAGGTGACATACATTAAACATACACAGTACATAAATAGAAGAAAATGTATAAAATATCAGAGATGAGTTACTTAAAGAATATATCTAAAAAAAATTAAGATAAGTTTATGTATGACATAAAGCAATCTGTGAAAGGCTTGTAAATTTACGACTGAGATGTACCAATAATTGCAGGAAAGATGGCACCTACCTTGTCGTCAGAGATGAGTATCTCCTCCACCTCCGCCTCCCCTAGGCCTACACCGTCAGCCAGCTTGGAAATCAGGTACTTGTGCCGCACGTCCAGCAGGGCGCGTCGCTCATCTCTGGCAGCCCTGGCCTGTTTCACCATCTCCTTCCTGGCCTCATTTGACAGCACTGCCGTGCGCTTCCCTGAAGCCTGTAATATTGTCAAAATCACAAAATCGCATTGCTGGCTGTTGTCTTGTAAACCAATGCAGTGACTTAGCAGCACAGATTAAAACTATTTATTTCCTAGGAAAACTCTTGCCTTGTATTTAATAGGTGCCCCAAATGATTTAAATAACCAGCATAACTGTGTGAAATCTGATACAATTAAAGAGCAGGGGGGGGAATAGTAAATTCAAAAATTTTAGCATTATTGAGGAGCCAGTTAAATCGACCTGAACAGCTTTCAGAGCAAATGCAAAATCCACCACAACTGAGTCTAATTTCAAACCCAGAACACTGAAACTGTGTAGCAACAAATCTGTGAGACACTGTACTGCATTTCCTTGCAGTTTCAATTTACATTAAATAAGTAATATTTTCTCTCCATTTTGCCATAACAGCAATATTTTTTGCCTATACCAGCACTTAATAGGGGCCCCAACTTCTATCGAGGGGGACCCACCCTCACCCCACCCAGTCAACAGAATCACACAGAATTTCTGGCTTCCAGCTAGAAAGTAGCTTCTAGCTACGCTCCTGATTACACCCAGTTCTATGTTGCTATTCTGATACATACATAAATCCAGCTATACTGGGAGCTGCCATGTCAACGTTTAGTTTTGGTGTCCTGAGGTACTCACAGCCGTGGTAGCAGAGGGGGACGATACAGCGGAGTGGGCTATGGGGCTGGTGACTTTTGGCTTGTTGGCACCTATGCGTCTGTGTACCCTGACGCCGGACTCAGCTGATAGGGAAAAAGTGCGTTGCAGTTATGTCAGAATCACACTCCTAGCAGTTTACTCAAATCTTCAAATCTCCAGAATTCCAGAAACCAAAAGAGTGTTAATTATGACACCTTGCTTTTGAATTCTGAAGATTGCAGGGATGATTCTAGAATGTTTTTTTGAGGTGGGGGCATAGGAGGGGCCATAATTCATACTGAAGGGCCAACCTTTTGATTAGCCAATGATGTGTTTTGAATCAGTGAGTGACAGGAAGCGGGCATTCTGGGGGCCAATCAGATTTCAGCTGGGGCCATTGCCTTTGTGGCCAGGCCCCGGTATACGCCCCTGGAATATGAGCACAGTGAATCAGCTTTAATGTGACACAGATAGCAGTAGCATACCGTTGTGTACGCTGATAAGTGGAGGCTCCAGCTCTTCACCGGCATGTAGTGGTTCATTGTCTTTACTGTCCTTCCTTTTCTCACCCTCAGCTTCACTCTTCTTCTTTTCTGCCTCGTCTCCTCCGCTTTTCTCTGGCTGACCCCCAGAATCAGGGCTCACCTCCTGGGGGCTACTACGCCCCCCCTCTCCTGAGTCAGGCTTCTCAGGGTCACTCATCTGCACCAGCACAAAGATGCCACATCTTATCATTCTAGGTTGTTTAATAAAGTAATTCAAATATACACACAGTAACTTACCCATACAACCAATGCAAGAATATAGTGCAAGACAGTCAAATTTTAAAAATCATAAAATTAACTTTTTACAGAGAGTTAGTTAACAGTCTGCATAGGTCACTAAAACGTGCCAAGGAAAACAGTAATTTAAACAAATTTCAACAGAAATAATTTTTTTCCAATGATTCTAGATTTTATTATTATTATTACCGCAAATCTTTCTGTAACAGAGCTTCTGCCTTCTGACCAAGAGGAGCTTTTGTAGTTGCGTAGTTGATCCTGCCCTCTTTAACACTTTGTCAAAGTTTGGGTGCTGCCATGGAAACTGGTCTGCGTGGGACCCTACCAGAGCAATTTTCCAACCTATGAACAATGCTCAGCTTATGTTTCTGTACACAAACCCAACATGCTGCTTGGTGACAAAAGAAAGTGTGAGATATCATGTTCGATCACCTTCTGCTGCATACGAATACCTTCTCACTTGAATAAGCTTTCCTCTTTCAAACTAAAAAGGCACACCAAAAATAATCCCAAGAGGGGAAAGCTTAATATAGTTTTGTTTATATGCACATATATAAAATTTAGTTATACGTACATTTATTTGTACCTTATGGAAAGACAGATAAACACTCAATGCACACGTGAGTAGAACTGTAGGAGTTTATAATACGGCAGCTCCTAATCCTAATGCTAATTTTGTGAAGACTAAATATGAAATATTCAGTGTCACTCAATTTCAATTATATTGTTCTGTTTCTTAGCAAAAGACTTAATTTCTTCATCAAAGAATGAATTCAGTAAAAATGACAACTGACATTATCAGAATATAAGGCTGCATTATGGTATTTTGTTGGAATGTTGACTTTTTCTATAATTTATTATAATTAAAAATGAAGTCATAAAACTTGATGCTTGACAGTAGAGTTAATGTTTGGTGCTAAACACACTCAGGCGTCACTAGTGGACCCACAAACATGCATCCACTGTGTATTTATGCCAGAAAAAATTCTGGGGTGGCGACTGAGAGTGACAGTGGCTAACAAACAGGCCCAAGGTCTGTCTGCAGCTACTTCCTAAGCCACTACCATCCATCACCCGCAAGCTACTACAACCTGGGTGGACATGATGGAAACTGAATCCCTTGTTTGTCGGGTTGCCTTCCCTAGAGGAGGGAGAACCAAGTGATGAGGATGCAGAGGGAGAGGGCAAGTCTGACCTCCTCAACATGGATGATATTAGAGGTCATATGTGATTGATCCACGTCCGGTATGTACTTATTTAGTTTTCAGCTGTAAAAAGATAGCTCCTACTGTATTTCTAGTTAAACTGATTTGTACAATCAATAGCATGACAGCTCTGTCCTATTTTGCATGTGTTTTTTTGTGGCATACAAGCTGAGCGCTAACACTACCACTTGGTTTTTCCCACTCTGGGTGTGAGCGCAGTGACTTCCGCCTGCTGTGATGTCATGCGCATACTGTTACAACTTCCAGACTAGTTTTGGAGTGTAACAGTATTAAAGGGAAAGGGGAATTGGATAAAGGGACAAACAGCATAAGGGAACACCAGTGGACAAAGGTTTTTTTTTTCATTTTTATATTTCATTCACACACAATATTGACAATGAACAAGTAACCCAGTGCAAAAGACTTCTGGAGTGACTATGGCCAAAATAAGGCAGGCAGACTGAGGAAATGGATGGTGAGCAGTGGACTGTCGGCGGAGCTGAAGCAAAAACAGAAGTACGGCCCTGGGAAACTTACACCCCATCACTCAAGTGTGAACCACACGGGTGTTCACAATCACAAACACAATCACTCAGATAGAAAAACCTGATAAAGCACATACTAGGTCCGTGAGAGAGCATCTGCCACAAGGTTGCTGGCGAAGGGAGATATCTCTGAAGCGTGAGGGGCACTTGCTAATATCCTTTTCGGAGATTTGGTTACGAAACGAGTGGACCCGATACGGTCCACGCAATCCTCCATTCTGGGAAGGGGGAAAGCATCAGGTTTGGTTAACACGTTTACCTTCCTATAGTCCGTACAGAACCTCAGGCTTTGGAACGAGCAAGCAATGAGAGCTCCAGGGACTGCAACTGGGAATAGCAAGACCTGTTTCCAAGAGGTAATCAGTTTCTTTTTCAACAAAGCTCGTTTGTGCAGGCTAGCTTGATAGGGGTGCTGTTTGATAGAGAAATAATCTCCTGGATTGGGGTTCCCGATCCATGGTGAATATGTCTTCTCATGATGAGGGACTTTGAGTGCCGGGTGGTGCAATTACATCTTCGCCTTCGCTGTCATCTTTACCATCCGGTGAAGGTAACTTTGCTGTGAGGACACTTCACCAGCGGAGTTCTTCAGCAGCTCATACTGTACATCATGCACTCCTTTAGGAGCTGTGTCCTCGAGAGTGATTCGCACAACAGATTCATCCCAGTCAGGGTGGGGTGCACCGATGATGAACAAGGCTTTGAATGGTACATGCCCCCCTATCCAGGCCAGAGGCACATAAATGATAGAGTGAGGTGTTTCTCTTCCCTCCTTCTGCAGGCAAGGGAAGAAAACCTTCTAGAATGAGCTGTCAAGAAAAAGTCGACCGCAGTAGGAGCTTCCGTAGCCAGTCATGCCCAAAACGATTCCCATATTCAAACACCTCACTCTGTTATCAAAGAACCAAGGATTACGTCAAGCAATTTAAAGTTACGTTTCGTTAAACACGGTAGCCTCAGCATTTAGCACCAAAAACTTATCAAACAGAAAAAAAGTCTCAAACAAAACAGTAACACATATTTCAGGATAATGATAACAAGGACAACATTATGGATGAAATGGATTTTAATGAAATGTTAAACTGAAACTCACTCACCTTGAGTTCTTTGGATAGGTTTGGATGCTTGTCTTTGAGGTGCTTCGCTAAATCAGAAGTGTTTCCTCCTTTGGTCTGAAATGTACAATGGCACCTTTTGTGTTTGCAAATCCATTATTACTTCTCTGTGGTCAAACGCACAATGGGGCCACACAAAGTACTTCCATTTGCCACATTTTCTTTTCTATGTGCAGAGGCACGGCATCTGCGTATTTTATTGTCAGTCAGCGTTGCCAACTTAGCGACTTGGTCGCTAGATTTATTGACTTTTCAAAATCCTTTAGAAACTTTTTTTTCAAAAAAGCGACTGGCAACAAATCTAATGACTTTTTTGGACAAACCTTAACTACTTTCCATAGAAGACTGTTGCCAAAGCTGGCACACGAGCGAAAGGGACACCTCTCTCTGCATTCACTCTGTTCAGTGAGTGGCAAAAGCAGTACATTCAGTCCACACATGAAAACAGTGTTGCCACCAGTCTGTATTGTTTGCTTAATTTAAATTTGATTGTTTTGACCATAACCATTATACGAAACATCCTTCTGTGTTTTGTTACCTAAATGGAGGTGGTGCACTGTGGGAGAAAAAAAAATAAGAGCTATTCTGACATTTCAAACTTTCTCTTTGAGTGATCATTTGACATGTTTCCCAGGTAGTGTTCTGTCCCTAGTACGTTCCCCTGCTCGCTGAGCCCCTGTGTGGCTGAATGTGCAAAGTGGGCAGCGGAGAACTTCCCTACCATCAATCAACTTTGTTGGTTATTTTGAGTTTCGTTTTTTCTCCTTGTTAGTTCTTGCATTGATGTTATTTCTGTCTTGGTCCTTGTTTTTGTATTTCACTTCTAGTTATCCTTGTGTGTACCTAGTTTTCTATTTCACCTATGTTCCCTGTATCTCCTGTGTTGCCATAATCCCTAGTGTTTGATTGTGATTACCCTCACCTGTTCCTCATCGCCTCTAGTCTCTTTTTTGTAGTTGATTAGTTATAGGCTGCACATGTCTCTTGTTACACCTATTATCATGTGTGTTTAGTTCCTGCCCTTACACTGTCCCCCAGTCAGTCATTGCGCTTGTTCCTGTGTTTCTCCCTAATTTAGTTCTTGGATTCTACCTGCCTGTGTTTAGACCCCTCATGGTTCCTTTTGTTTCTTTTTGCTTTTGTTCATCTTCATTAAAGTCCCAATTTTTTTGTAAGCCGCAACGTGGATTGTTCTCATTCCAACATGTCCCACCATAACATGCTGCTCGTTACAGGGAACTGGTTTGACATTGCTGGCTGATTTGTCGCCTGTCCCATAATGAAAAATAAAGAGCCATGTCCTATTTTGAACCAGTATGTGACACAGTTTGTTGAGTATTTCTTCACATTGAAAGTGGAAACCCTAACTGCTGCATTACTATTGCTACAATTTTACAGTAAATATTTACAATAACTTTGTTATCCTAAATTACAAGGTTACTATATTTTGCTATGAATTATGGGACCTGGTGTATTATTAGCAGTTCACTGTCCAATTTTACTGTAACTTCCTGTAAAAGAAAATGTGTGCTAGGACTTGCCTGTGGGAGAAAAACTGAAGACTTCAACTTGTGCCGATTTCCATTTGTGTAAATCAGAAACGTTATCTTACTAGAATGTTTTCATGGCTTACAATAGTATTCATTAATTAATGAGACATTTTAGCGCAGTAAGTTAAGGTTAGCGATACATTGCTGTGTAAGGCATATTAAAAATTAACTTATACAACGACTGTCACAAACTATGCATGACACAAAACAATTGTGGGGTTTATTTGTTAATGAGGTGTAGAACAGTTGAAATCTAGAATAAAATGACTAAAATCGACATATTTAGCTTACCATAAATGCACTTGATGCTGACGCCACCAGTTTCGCATGCTGTCATTGGGGTCCAGAGCACCTGCATGTGTGTTTTAGCCGGGGCAGCCAAAAATCCTGGATTTCAAGATGTTACCCCCACATATTTGGGTAAAGACGTATGTGAGATGGCTGGAAGTCATTCAGGTACATGACTATATGTGCAAAAACCAATGCATATGGCAAGCGGTTTTACTTTTAACTCATTTTTAAAGGAGATCAGAAAATCAGTTCTAACTAGATAGAATGCAAATTTCTAATATCAGAAATTCAGCCGTAACGAGTTATAATGCAGCTTGATATCGGAAATTATATTTTACCTAGTGAGATTCAAAATGTTTTTTTAATTCATTTCAAAGGAGATATTCATTGACTTCAGGAGATCGCAGACCCAAACCCCCCCCACTGACCATAAATGGTACTACCATGGAAAGGGTGAGCAGCACCAAATTCTTGGGGGTGCACATCACCTGAGACCTCTCCAGGTCAAAGAACACTGCATCACTGACGAAGAAAGCCCAACGAGCCCTCTACTTCCTCCGCAAATTAAAGAGAGCTAGTGCCCCGGTACCGATCATGGCCTACTTCTACCGAGGAACCAAAGAAAGTATTCTGGGATTACAAATACACCACAATAGGGGAACACAAAATTTGGCACTTCACGAGAACACGACATACAAACATCTATGGACATTACCACATATCACGGACATTATATTTGCCGAACTTATTACACTATGTACAGTGATTAAACTGATGTGAAGTGATTAAACATCACGGCATCACATTATGGTTATCGGTCAAATTTTCTGATGCAGAAATATGGAGATGCAAGCAAAAATATATTCATTAATGCATTAAGCGTTCTACTACTTCCATCTGTCTCTTCCGCACTTTCACGTAACTGCCAAGTTAGCCGGTGCTTGTGATCAACCAATCCATGCCATTTTCATGCCTAGATTCCATCGCCTACTCCTTATCACAGAAATGATAGGGCCCTATGAACCTTTACTTTGAATATTCATACTATTAAGACAGCTTTTACTGCAATACTGATACTGACATCTAGTGGAGGTCAAGGTGCCACAGCTATCTTTCATTGTATAGGTTTAAGCTTATGAACATGTCAATTTCTCTCATTTTTACTGTGAAAAATAAAATAGCCCTTTCTGGGATGTTACTTCTCTAGAACCACTCCCAATTGTTATTTCATAAATTTAATATGATATATAGCATAGTGTGGCGTGGAAGTAGCGGTGGGCAGCACGGCAGGATGGGCTGATGCCAACCTTGTAAATAGTTCTCCGTAGTCACTTGTGTTGTAATGTAAACGTGCTGTGTTGTTATGTCACGTATAGTGTTGAATGTTTATTGTTTTACATTTCGAGTCAGTGTGTGCATGTGCGTGCACGTTCCGGGTTTAACCACTTGGTGGCGTTTATTGCACCCATGCCACTCCTAATACACACGGTGGGCAGTGCGAGTGTATTGTGAGTATGAACAGTACGGGTGGAATAAACGCCAGCAAGGGGTTAAACCCGGAACCGTCTTGGCCTGACTACTGCATGCAACATGGGTCGGTGACCCACTTTTACAATATTATTTGTAGCAGGTGATTGGTGATGCACAAAGTTCTGTGAACAAATCTGGATATTCACTGTGTGATGATATGATGATGAGTAAGTGGTTACTCTACATAGTGTCAAACATTTACAGGTATTAGGGATGTGCATCTCCTTTACTGAGGCCAATGCGATACACATCTAGATGCATTGCTAACGACCTGATACATTAAAGATACATACGAAGCAATTAAGTCTACTGTGATACGATATAATTCACCACTATTGTAATGCAGTGCAATTTCACGGGATTTGATTCAACACAATGCGATTCAACACGATACGATGTGATGCAAAAGATTATGATGCTATGCAATTCTATATGGAAAGCTATAGAATGGAGGTGAGAGACTATTCAGAGAGAATCAATCTAAATATAAAATTATTGGTCAAAAATTATTGGTCACATTTCTAAATAATAAGGGTATAGGGTCTCTACTAATAATTACTATATATATTAATAAATGGGATTTTATTGATGCAAAGATCTTAGAAACAATGCATCCCGAGTTCATCCCAAACTGTGTCCGGTGCACACTTTTTAAAATCAGAGCAATCAAATTGTATAAACTTCCATGCCGGTAAAATGATGCAAATCGGTGAATCATACAATCCCAAATAGGAATACAATTCACCTTCCTCCATAATTTTCAAAGAATTTATGAAACATTTCATTCATGCCTTGATCAATGGTTTTACTTCTCCCACAGTCCAAATCATGCAATAAAGGTAACTGGTGTCCCAAAATTGCATAAAGAGTACCAATGTGTGGCGTGTGTGTGTGTGTGTCCAGTGAAGTGTAGCTGCTTATTTGTGCTTGCTCCCTATCTACTGTCTCTCTCCACTATACCTGCCCCTCCTCTGCCCCTCTCTTTCCCCATAAAAAATCAAAACAAATAGTGCGATTGATGGAGTTTCTTTAGTTAGTTTTTGGGTAAAACATGGGAAAATATATAACAAAGAGTGGGAAAAAGACTGTAGATTAAAAGACTAGATTCAACCTCAAGTGGGGGATGATGCAAAGGCCGTGTGTAGATTCTGTAAGTGTGATATACGTCCACATTATGCAGATCTTGTTCAACATGCCCCGATGAACAAATGAAACACAGCACCGTTCTCATCAAAGAGGCTTACGGATATTTACGGTTGACAAGGCCAACACAATATCTTTGTTTTGCCTTCACTGATATAATTACTTGGCTTATTGAACGCTTTTTTGCTACATCATTATCCTTTAACATTGACCGGTTAAACTGTGGTTTAGACATTGGATTGAAAGTTCACTTTATTTCACACATTAATAAAATAAAGGTTATATCCAAGCAGTGTTACGGTAACAAAGACAACTTAAGGACTGGATCTTTGGAACCCCATGGGATATGCATTAAATGGTTTGTCTAATAGACACACACACACAGCAAGTAAATAAATAAAAATCTTCCAGGCCAACCTTGTTACAGAGAGCTGTCTCTTTGAGTTGGGCCCCAGAGGAAACAACAAATCCACCCCTGACCCCAGCCTTCTGCCCGTTTTTTGGCTCTGGGACACCTGCAACCCTGACCAGGATAAATGGTTAAAGATTGGTTGGAAACTGGTGCTGCAACACAGTGGAGAGGGAATGAAGGACTTTATTCCCAGGTCTCCTGGAGTCATGGCAGTTCAGCCATTGCCTAGCAACGAGGACATTGCAAAACGGTATTATGTAATTCCCTGCAAAGTCATGACTTTTAAAGTCTGATGGAATTTGAAGTATTTTTGTAGTTATATACTATGTTTCGCTCCACTCTTACATCCCCCTCTGCCCTTTCCAGATTTGCTGCCCTTTCCTAAATGGCCTTGTGACACTCCTAAAGTCACAAGCAGCCCTGAATAAAATACCAGGGCTTTGCCTCAAATCACAAATGTGACAGATGGACGATTCAGCTGCATGTCAGGGTGGTGCATGCACAAATGTATTTTGGGGACAAACTCCAACAGAGAAAAGCGGATAAAACGCTGACGAAAACTCGGCTGTTTTGTCTACTAAAAATGGCATCTGTGATTTTCTCACCCCAGGAGCTATGATCACATCCACTGCCTGTCTTGGGTAGAGGTGCTGGTACCAGTACCTGCTAGGAGTGACAATAATACCCAAACAGAAACTGTAAGAGCACAACACAGACTCCCCCCGCATTTCTCTGTCTGATTTAAGTGTATAGCTTGTATGTGAAATCAAATGGAAAAAATGTCTTTCTTATATGAGCCTCATTTCCTTGTTTCGTTTAACACATCGGTACATTGTCAAACCAAATTAGGTAACATTGGAAATTTAATTAACCTAATTAAATTAATTTGAGCATTCACTTTTATCCATGTTCCTAACCTGGGTTACACAAACAATTATGGGAGCAGGTGAAACTTGGCCCCCTTTTTGTGATGTCATCACAAGGCGATGCTTCTAAATATCAGCATTTGCATCTGTTGTTGTTTGATGAGCCTGAGAGAGATTCTGTTATGATGGGGCGTGACGCAGAGAAGGCCCTGTTATGGCATGACATGGCGCAGGTGGGAAAAAGGTGACGATCCACTGAGGGCTCAAAGACAAAAAGGGGTTTATTAAGGAAACTAACAACACTGGCGTAGGCACAAAATAAACGACCACGAGGGGTCAGAGAAAAACAATGGGGAAAAAACAAGATTAAACTACAGGAACCATAAGGTAACAGGATTAGGCAATGGAATAGAGTAACAAAGATGCAGTAAATAGACACAATGACTGACTAACAAATGGAGTGAGGGCAGGCACTTAAATACACACAGAGAATCAGGGCAAACAAGGAACAGGTGTAAATCATAATCAAATTAACCAATCAAAAGGACTCAGAACAACAAGAAACAGGTGAAGTGGATTACAATTAACAAGCACTGGGACAGGAAAACATTAACAAACAATAAAGGCTCAGTCCAGAAGGGGCCGTCATCCAGCCAGAGTCCCCAGAGCCCGACCCAAACTGGGGCGCTGCCTCACCAGAGTCCCGAGTCCCCAGAGCCCGACCCAAACTGAGGTGCTGCCTCACCAGAGTCCCGAGTCCCCACAGCCTGGCCCAAACTAGGGCGCTGCCTCGCCAGAGTCCCGAGTCCTCAGTCCAGAAAGGGCCGCCATCCAGCCAGAGTTCCGAGTCCCCAGAGCCTGGCCCAAACTGGGGCGCTGCCTCGCCAGAGTCCCGAGTCCTCAGTCCAGAAGGGGCCGCCATCTAGCCAGAGTTCCGAGTCCCCAGAGCCTTGCCCAAACTGGGGCGCTGCCTCGCCAGAGTCCCGAGTCCTCAGTCCAGAAAGGGCCGCCGTCCAGCCAGAGTCCCGAGTCCCCACAGCCTGGCCCAAACTGGGGCACTGCCACGCTAGAGTCCCGAGTCCTCAGTCCAGAAAGGGCCGCCGTCCAGCCAGAGTCTCGAGTCCCCACAGCCTGGCCCAATTGCCGCCGCTGCTTCGCCAGATTCCAAAGTCCCTGGGTCGGAATGGGCTATTCTGCCTGTTCCCAGTCCTAAGGAGGACAGGGGGTTTTCCTCACCCCCTGCAACCCACACCTGGCCCCTGTTTCAAGAGGAGAAACTAGAAGAAGCTAGCCACACCCACTTCACCCAAGCCTTCAGAGCCTGGCCTAGATGGAGCCGCACAGTGTTAGGTCACCAGTTCAGATGGGGCCCCTCAGCCCCAGCCTCCAGAGTCTGTCCCACAGGGGCCCGCTCTGCCTGAGCCTTCAGAGTCCAGACTACAGGGGCTCGCTCCACCCAAGTTCTGACATACAGAAGAGACAGGACTAGGACAAATCCTAATACACTCAGATTTAATATCACATCACAGTTTACATAGCATATACAGTGAGTGAAATTCTCATGTTTTCAGCAGCAAGCAGCAATGAGGTAACAGTACCCATTTAACCATATCTTATTTAGCAGATGGTCCAAAGCAAAACATGTGATTAAAATGATACATATTAATGGTGCAATGGTAACTAGGTATAAATATAAAAAGACAATAAATATACATAAGAAGTAGAAGAGGTAACAAAGTACACGAGTCCGGGGTGAATAGATGTTGTATGAAGTTTCCTTAGTAAGATGACAAAGAATCATAGGGGTTTTTTGTATGATGTCAAGGAGACTCTTCCAGGGGATGTTCCAGAACAGTTACTTATAATTGTTGATCCATCCATCCATCCATCCATCCATTTTCTACACCTGCGAGGGGTCCAAAGCCTATCCCAGAAGCTACAGGCAGAGAATAACCCAGGACAGGGCGCCAACCCTGCACTGGGCCCGCAGGCTATTAACACAGCATTCACACCTGTTGACAATTTGGGAACTCCACTTAATTTAACCTGTTTCTGGGCTGTGGTGGGAAACCCCATGGCAACATGCAAACTCCACACATTAATTGACATACTTGTTGTTTTCTTTCCCTAGAATTTTTGAGTTATTAATACAAACTTATTCTTGCCCATTCATACCTATGACATTTTCACAGAGGAGCTGAGAATTATTCTACAGATACAATTATTACGGTGCTTTGTTAGCTTGTTTTGGCTTCTCCATTACTAACTGAGAAGTGTTTAGGTTTTGAAAAGTAATGAGAGAGGGGAATGGTTTTGAGGTTTTATATGAAGATAATGCCAACGGTTAAGCAGTAAATAAGACGCAAACAAGACGATTGCTATGCGACCTTAAGACATCCGGGGCTTAGTCACATGCCTGCGGCTTCTCTTGCTTATAGTTAAGCAAATCATTCGGTGAACGTTTGGGTGAAGCCTCGAACGCCACAGAATCGTCTGGATACAAACATTTAACTTTTTAATGTCCATCCATCCATTTTCTATTAATATGTTATATATGGTACGGTGGCTGGCACTGTTTCTGTTTGACAACATTTTCAATATTGCATGTGTTTGTTGTTATTTATTGTTCCAGTATTTAATGGAAGGTACCACAATAACGGGATTAATTATGTAAACTTCAAGGGAGTAAAAAGCAGTAAATTTAGATATACTGTTAAGATTTAGTGGGCTGTGGAAATGCAAACGGGAATGTCTGTAACCTAATTATTCAAAGCCGGCACAACCAGTGATTTAAACTCTTAGTAAAGATGAAACAAACCGGTGATGTATATTATTTGGCGATGTTACTGTATTATAACTTACGGATAAACTTTATCAAATTGTGTTTCTATGGAAACTGCGCGTGGTGCTTTAATGTCACGGCTTCCGTGATAGTGTTTTAATGGGTGTGGCAATATGACAAGTGTCAGCTTAACTTGTCTTAACCAGACATGTCTGCCAGGAAACGCCATTACTAGACCTATGACGGTAACACTCAAAATATTATGAAGTTAGGATGAATGAAGTAATCTGACTTAAAGCGAGTAAGTATCAGCTGCATTTTTAAATGTAGTTAAAACTTACGTATTACACAGAATTCATTATTATTATTATTATTATTATTGTCGTTGTTATTACACACACTACAGCATAAGACTGTTTTGCGCGCATTATTTATTTGCCCTAAATATGTCATAAATTACTTCAAGACTATTTGAAGATTAATCCTCTTATTTGCCCGAGTTCTTCAGCAACCCTTTTCACGTTTAAACGGTTTACTAAGAGTGAGTTATATTCTGCAACAGTAATAGCGAGGTTGCGAACTTGGGTCAGCTGGCTGCAGTGAGGTTTTCAATTCCAGACTCTGCACTTTCGTGTATGTAACAGTTTTATTACCTGGTATAAGTAGTCGATAGGGTTTGCAAAACTACCCTGCGTTTTTGATGTGGCTATAATTTCAGGTTTATAATGAGATAATATAGATTTGCTGTAAGAATTCTCGCATGAACATGAGTGTCACGCTAGATGCGTGAGACCTGGCAACCCTGTAACAATAAGCGACAATAATAAAAACAGGAAAGTGTGGTAAAAAGTAGCCTTAAAAAGTGAAACGTGCTTAGCGTTGTAGAACTTATGTCAATAATAATAATAGAAAGAAATATAGATGGGAAATTATAATTCCCTTGCAGTCACTGTGTGACTTTTTTTTATCATAGTAAATATTAATGTATGAGTGAGTGTGTTAAATATTCGTTATTTACGTGGGTGACTGAGCGGCAGCGGTATTGCATGCTGCATAGCGCTTCCTGACAAAAACCGCACTAGTCTCTAAACTCGGAACATCTGTGCTATTTGTTTCTTTTCCTTAGAAACGAACAGAAAACAAACCGTTTCCTAAACAGGGCTGCTGTAGTGCTGCGAAGGAGCGTCTGATATTTAAGATCAGATATTCACAGGCGTGCATGGTCATAGTGATAGGGAAGCCTCCTGCCTGCCCATGCATGACTTAATTAGCCCTGAAATATTCCGCTTTTCATCCTTCCGTGAAACAGTGTGGTGCATTTCAAAACATTTCCGGGATGATTGTCTTCTGTTTTGTTTTTGATGGTAAATATTAGTTTCACAAGGTACAGGAATAAAATGTCAGTATTGCTAAATGTAACGTAGTTGTATAAATTTAGTAGGTGTACTTGCTCAGATTGCTCTCTCTTCACATTGTTAATTTTGGTACTGTAACAACTCAGCTATATCTTAGCTAATTCCAGCAAAAAAAGTTTGCAGAATGTGCTGTATTCAAGGTATTGATCAGTGTTAGTAGTTGCAGGGTGTATTAAGAAGCAACTTTACGTGGCCTCATGCTTCTTAACAAAGTCATTTATATATCACACAGGAACTGATTTTTGGTAGTTTATTGATTCAGAGTAATGAATGGAACTTGCACAGATCTCCCATTGACTATGACCACATAGATATCATAGTATTAAGACCATTTGTATTGAGAAAGTTAATGTTAATGTTATATTATCTGGGTGACATGCTGGTTTAGTGTTTAGCATTGTAGCCCACTGGTAGACTCAGGGCGGAGTAGGGGGACAAGTGCCCCGTGGCTGAAGAAATGCTGCTTAATCAGAACAACAAGGTACATAAGTCATTTGTGCCGACAGCAAATAAACTGCACAATAACAGACCAGGTATATCTGTTGTACCTTAATTTTACCCTTTTGTTTATCCATGCAATTTTATTTATTCGCTTGCCTTTTCTGTATTTTTGTTATGTTCACAATGTGGTATGTTTATTGTCTGTTTGTTTTGTCATCTGTTTGAATACTATTTGTCATGTGAGACATGCATTGTTGACCATATGAATTTCCCCTGGGGGGATAATAAAGTTTACCTTGACCTTGACCTTGACCTGAGTGCCCTTTGGGTGGAAAAACGCAGCTTTTGGCTGCCCTTCACATGATTTTGTCCTCTTCATGTGAGATGTGCCCTATAGAGCAAGAAGATACGTTGAAGTGTATTAGTGAGTGCCCTTCTAGTGGAGAGAATGTGATTCAGTGCCCTATAAGGTGCCCTTATAATTGTCTAAGTGGCCCCTATGGGTGCCCTTTCAATGGAAAAGGGTGCAGTTTTGAAGTGCCCTTCTAGTGGAGGGAATATGATGCAGTACCCCATAAGGTGCCCTTACAGTGGTCTAAGTGGCCCCAGTGGGTGCCCTTCCAATGGAAAAGGGTGCAGTTAGGAAGTGCCCTTCTAGTGGAGGGAATGTGATGCAGTTCCCATTAAGGTGCCCTTACAATGGTCTAAGTGGCCCCTATGGATGCCCTTCCAATGGAAAAGGGTGCAGTTAGGAAGTGCCCTTCTAGTGGAGGGAATGTGATGCAGTGCCCATTAAGGTGCCCTTACAATGGTCTAAGTGGCCCCTATGGGTGCCCTTCCAATGGAAAAGGGTGCAGTTATGAAGTGCCCTTGTAATGAAGAGAAAAATCTCTCTGATAGGTGCCTTTCCAGTGAAGAGAATGGGATACGGTGTCCCACTATGAGATGCAGTTTCCTGTCCATGCGATCAAAGTAAATGAATAACGTACCATCTAAGTGTTCCTCTGTATGCCAAAATGCGATATCTAGGTTGCCTCTGTAGGCCACAAAACATTAGCTTAACAATCTTAATCAGGGACTACTTTGCCAAACATAGTGTACCATTCTATATGTGTTGGGGGGGGGCATGTACAGCACTGATGTTTGTCCTGCATTGCAGTGCTGTTTGTCCTGCACTGCACTGCTGTTTGTCCTGTACAGCACTGCTGTTTGTCCTGTATTGCAGTGCTGTTTGTCCTGCACTGCACTGTTGTTTGTCCTGTACAGCACTGCTGTTTGTCCTGTATTGCAGTGCTGTTTGTCTTATCCCCCCGATACCCTACCCTGAATCTGTTGCTTCCAACTTTCTCTGTGTTCCTTGAAACACATGTGACAGTGAAATCTAGAAATCTACTTTGCCCTCTGTGCTCCAGATCTTATGGAAGTGTTTGACCTGGTGTTCATGACGTCACACTGATGTGTTCATCAGTGGGGGTGTGGGGGGGGGGGGGGGGCGGGAGTGGGTTTTGCAGGGGGCGGGTTTGAACA
>JAODKC010000001.1:26955262-26967232 GCA_026777985.1 Mormyrops attenuatus
CCTAATCTCCCCATTTTGATTCCTCGTCATCTGTTTGATTTACCCCGTCCGTGTTGTGATTTCCTTTAATTAAGCCTAGTGTTTGAGTCTTGAGTGTATACTGATGATGGCCCTCACCTGTACCATGTTATTCCTAGCCCCAGTGTTTAGTTAACTGTAATGTCCTTCACCTAACCCTTGTGTAGCGCTTGTTACAGGTGCATATATGTGCTTGCCCTTGTCAGCCATTGTAGATGTCAGTATTGTGGCATTTTCCTCCCATTGTGGTCTTTATTTGTGTTTCTCCTCTCCTACCCCTGTTAAATTGTCTGCCCTCTGTTTTGATCTCTCATGGTCCTCTTGTTTCTAGTTGCCTGTGTGAATAAATTCCCTTTCATTTCAACAAAGCAGCACATGGGTTATCACTCCTTCCCTATGTTCATGTCTGACAATGTCATGTTTCTAATAGTCAGGGGAAATAGAATATATATATATATATGTATATATATATATATAAACGCTACAGCGAGGCAGGTGTCTTACAGACATTGAATCATTTTAGGACCTACAACCTTATGGAGTCACTCATCAAAATGAGCTCATTATCATGATAACTTTAATTATAAGCTCTGAGATCTGAGCGCAGAGCAAGCTAGCGCAATTACTCACAAAGAGGAATGACAGGCGCTGAAACACAATCCAAGAATCAGGGCCAAAGCGCAAGGAGAGTATAAAAACCCAGTGCAGAGCAAGATGAGAAGTCAAATCAGAGTCAGAGAAGACCCAGTACCTCACAGAGCTTTTACTTTAATTATTTTCCCATAATCCGGGGTGAGACGGGGAGTGGTCTGGATGGGTGTAGCTGCAGGGAGTGTTGACTGAGGTCAGGAGTACGTTTACTTCCGAATTATTGGTTGGTAACCAAGGCAAGCAGCTGCATGAAAACCATCAAATGTCAAAAGTGCCCCAGTGTAAGGCTATACAGTAGGTCCACATATCTGTTGTTTATAAAGATTAACCTGCAAAATAAACACAATGTTAAAAATACTATATTCACTAGCAGGGAATATCTCACACAACCCTCAGCTATACTGTAATATACTCCACAATGACTGAGTAAAATAAAAAAATTATAAATCCTTTATTTACCATTTGTACATGTACGGGTATATTGGAATTCTTCTCTTAGCCTACCCCATCTTGCTCTCAATAGCTTGGGGGTCACAGCACAGATTCAGCCAACATGTGGTGCCCCTGGAGCTGAGGGCCTTGCTCAAGGGCCCATGGACATTTTTGTGACTGTTTTGCTAAGGCCAGGGTTTGAACGGGCAATCTTCCAATCACAGGCAGAGAGACTTAGCTTGCTGAGCTACTCACCACCCCTACCACCAAAAAGTGCAAAAGTTGCAATGCAGAAATGAACATAAAATTACAATTATATTTTATCACATATTGATTTGGAAGAAGAAGTAATTATAGAGTCTGTAGATTCAAAATCTATTGCAGAAGAGTTGCGTCAGATAATGAAGTCATTTACGAAAGGTTATTGAAAAACTGTAAGTAGTTAAAGATGTGGTTGTTACTCTTCTGTAAAAAGACTGGAACACAGAAGCTCAATGCAACATAGGGTTTAAAAGTGCATGTTGCGAACAAAGGAAACCCACAACAGCGGAATGGACATTTCCATCATTGACCGTTATGCCCGCCAAGTGGAACTGCAGCATCTACACATCAGGAGGTGAATGTTGGTACAGTCGGGAGAACTGTAGATTCTCCTGGCAGAACTGGGCATGACATTTTAAAGGGGCCCCTGGAACAACTGCAAGATGTGACACTGACGACAGGGCATTCCCAGCTAATGGTGAGATGAAAGCATTACATTAAAAACTGGATTCTTCACTTCCAGCCAGAGCAGTTTTTCCCAAGTTGAAATAGAAAATAGAAACAGTTTTATCTGTAGACCCTGAGTCTAAAAAGATGTTGAATGGTCTATGACAGCGTGTGGGTATTGAGATCACATATATGAAAGGAAACATTGATGGACGCTACAGTCTTGAACTGCATAATTATGGAGAATGCATGGATGGATGGATAGATAGATGGACATGGATGGATGGATGGATGGATAGATGGACATGAATGCATGGATGGATGGATATATGGACATGAATGCATGGATGGATGGATAGATGGACATGAATGGAGGATGTTGCTTATCCAAAGCAATTGAGCATGATGACTGAGCTTTTACAATGTACAAATGTAAGGAAGAATGTGCTGCTGCTCATTACACTGGACAAGACTGCCAATTGCGGGGGGGGGGGCAAGGAAATCAGGGAGCATGCAAGCCTACAGCTTAGACAATGTGCAGCACAACTGGCAGCCTTCAGTTTCTGGGGAGGATGTAATTAAATCCAGAACCACGTGAAGTTAGTGTACTACTCATGAAGCATCAGCAAAGGTTTTGTAATAAAGCTAATTCATTTTATATTTGCTACAAAGACTTTTTGACCATTTTTAGATCATCGTAATCTGTGTTGTGCCTTATGCTGCCTACATTAGGCTCCACTGTTTTGTCTAAGTTTTTGGAAGATGGACGGACGGACAGATGGAAAATATTCTGTTATTTTTCAGGTCAGGTGTTGCTTTTTGAAAAGTAATACCTTTAAGGTCTGACAAAGGACCTGGGAAAGATTGGAATGGAAAAGATTTCTGACTTATAAAACCTCACCAAAGCCAGAGACACAATAAGGATAAAGTGTGCAAGCATCAAACACTACCATCATCTATTCCTTGTCTATGCTCCCAAAGTGATTATGTAGTTGACTGATTAACTGTCAAAGCACTACCTTGGTGAAAAAAGCTTATAAATGAGTCACTTTATTCAGTTATGGTCTCTTTGTTTATGCCGAATGCCCGCTCTCAAATGGTTTCGGCTCTCTGCCCAGATCCCATGCTCTGCACGGGGGAGCAGAGGAAAACACATAATGATTAGTATTGTTGTAGCAAAGACAATGTTGTTTCAAGGATGGTTAGTCCTAGTTTGTCCTTAAGGGGTGGGCTTTCCACATTATTAGTAAGTGTCCACTCATGAGTTCATTTCAAAATAAGCCTGACCTATCTTTAACCTTTTAAGTGGTAGTGATTGCTTTGTTTTCTTAATTATCTTTCACTTCTGATATGACAGGATCTTCTTCATCGCGAACGTCAGCTTCTAATGGCTGCTGTAATCATTTTTAACTTTTACGGATTATCGGATTATTTTACGGATTATTTCATGGATTATCTCTGAAAATTAGCTCAGTGTACAATGAAAGCGAACACGTTCCACAGCATACAATAACTAATGTCAACATATTTCAGATAATTCTTGTTACTTAACTAATACTACATATTCCTTATTCATCAAAACCTAGCTTCCCATAGATGATCAATAAGATAGAAACACTAATTATTTAGCAGACACTCTTATCCAAAGTACCATACAATTGAAAATGCAGGATCAGCCAGTCGCTGGAGCGATTGAGGGATTTAGAGCCTCGCTCGGGGGCCCAGTAGGGACATCATTTTACCAACACTGGTATGTGAAATCCTTTGATTACAAACTGAGCATCCTAACTAACTGAGCCACGCAAGTTCAACAAAATATATGTATAATAAATTACATATATATGCAACCCATAAAAACCACCAGATGACAATTCCAGCAATGGGGGACATTCTAAAGGTATCATAAAATGTCTCTCACAACTGACCTGTATGATTGTCTTCCCATATATATATATATATATATATATATATATATATACGAACTCTGTGTGTGTGTGTGTGTGTGTGTGTGTTTGTCATCACTAGCAGTGCTTTCTCAGCTTGGGGCAATGTGTCTTTGGGGAGATAACTTCCAGTTTGTCACCCCTACAATGTCTGAAAAAGAGCCGTAGAATATTTTTAGCGTTACTGTATTCACAAGACAAAGTGTGATAAAAGCACATGTATTCCCCAAGGGCTGGGGAATATATTTCTTACTACAGTCAGATACGGTGAGGGCTTGACGGCAACAGACAAAATGAGGTTTATGAGATTCACTGATTTGACTCGTATTTCTCAGATATTTCTTGTGTAAAATCACAGAAGCCTGGGCTTTCTTTGTAGATGTCTCCCTTTATCTCCACTGCAGGTATTTCAGGACGTCTCGGAATCAGAAGCAGAGTAAGAGCCTCTTGTGCTGTGCTCTCCTGTAGAGCTTTATCTCGCACATGCTCATTCGCTCACAGCTTCTCCTCATCATTCGCTCCCCCCTGGATTCCTGCCGCTGCTCTGAGAAATGATAGTAATTCTTTGAAAATGGTAATACTGACAGAGATGGTTGTGGCTCCCTTTTGTATCCATGCACGATTGTCTTATTTTTGTTTTTGCGGTTTTTTAATGGGTGGTGGTAACTGCTGTGTGTTTTTTGGTTAGTTGGAGCTGCAAGTTTGCCATCAGTTGCTTATTGCCGCAGGTCACTAGGATTGCCATGCAAAGCATTGTGGGTAGATCTTCCAGCGAGGTCCTGCCGCTGCAGTACATCTCAGCAGGATGGTTCCGTCAAATTTCTCCAGTAATACATGCAACTGCATAAAATGGCAACAAAAGAAAATATAAATGAAAAATGTAAGATTTATGAGGCCAACAGCAACCAAAAAAATCTGACGTGTGAATTTCAGCTACAGTCATGATTTAAACACTGAGATGAGACTTACTCCAGGGCACATCTCTGGCTCATATCAACCTGCTTCTGAAGTGTTTATACTGCGAGCTCCCTGGCCACCTGACATAATGGAGAAGCTCGTTTTTACAATACAAGACAATACATCCATATGAAATATGCCCATCCTTTTTTTTTAAATATACTAGCAGTATTTCTTACTACATTAAACTCTGTTTAAATGTAATCAGTTTAATATAATTAATTAAGCTATATATACAGATAAAGGTCTGGACACACCTACCCACAGAAAGGTTTTACTAATCTCTACAATTTAGACTAATTAAAAAGAAACCAAACGAATAAAATAGCATATATGGAACTATACACTGGTAAAGGTAAACTAAAGGTATTAAACATAAAAAGAATTAATTTGTTAGTGGAGGGGGGCAGCTCTGTGGGTTGGCACTCAGAAGGTTGCCAGTTCAAATCCCAGGGTCAGCAGAGTGATGCCACCATTGGGTCCTTGAGTAGGGCCCTTAAGCCCAGTTGCTCCAGGGACTGGCTGACCCTGCCTTCTCCTCTGTGCCAGTTTCATGAGGTGGCCTCCTGGGATGCTTTTCCAGCTGTCCTGAAGGAGGTCCCACTTATACTAAGCACTCATTGGCCACTTTTCCTTCACTCTCTGGTCAATTCTTCCAAAACTGATTCTGTGTTTAGGACAGGTAGTCAGGTCATGTGATTAGACTATATCACTCTCTTACTATCCTTATATCCAGTGGCCAATTCTATAACGTCCAGGGGATTTAATCTGGTATAATCTATGGTGGTGACTCTTGGGGCCCCCTCCTGGCCCAGACAGTCCGGCGTGCTGGATGACCCCCGTGCTCGGCCAGTGGAAAAACCTAACATTAGTAACATAGATAAATACATGGGCACAGTATAATGCCTAGCGTACACAAGTCACCTCTTTAACAATGCTCTTCTTCATCCTGGTCTCGGTGGTCTGATGTCGGATGAGGCCTTCTGCTTCTTCTGTTGGACAGGGGTGGACTACCCTGCCGATCTTCTCAGGTCAGGGGATTATTCTGCCCCTTTGTGGAGCCCTGAGTTAGTTCTGGTTCCTCCGAACCAGAACTTTGTGCTCTCCTTGCGAGCTCCTCCTGGATCTCAGCCACGGATCTGCCTGGCTCCTGTGTTTGCACTGCGTGGGAAGTCCTCTCGGTGACTTGGAAGGGGCCGGTCCAACGGGGCTCTGACCACTTCCTCTTGATGACTTTCAGGAGGACCCACTCCACCGTGTGAGGCCTGCCGGTGCCTGCTGGTGACTGCCCCTCTTGGACGTGGCGGGAGAAATCTGAAACGAGAACTTGCAATCCATCATAATATGCTTTGGCATTCCCGTCCCCCTTTTGTTCTGGCCCCCACTTCAGTTCCCTGGGACTGGGGATGGTACACCGTACCAAGGGAATGTCTGAGTCCTAGTGCGGTCTCTACTGTGCGTAAATCCTTATTTTTGAAGTGGGAGCTATTGTCTGATCACACCCTGTCCAGAAACCCATGTCATGGGATGTACTAGTTTATCAGGAACTTGATGACTGAATTGCCATCTTCCTTCTTCGTGGGCCACGCTTCTGGCCATCCTGAGAATGCGTCTACGCACATTAGTACATACCGATATCCCCGCGCGTCTGTGTAATCTATCACTATCTCCTGTCCTGGGCGAGAACAGGCCGGAAACTTTCCCTTGTCTAGTTTCACAGTTGGCCTAGGATTGTGTAGTACACACGCGGTACACTGGCGGACGTAGTCCTGAACCATGTCCTTCAGGAAGGGGTGCCACCACCCCCCCAAGTTTTTTAACATCTGCCCCGCACCTGCATGTCCTATGCCGTGTGCCTCCTCCAGCACATAACCCTCCTGTCATAACCCCTGTCCCTTCTGCGCTCCATTTTGCACCCACACCGCCTTCTCCTCTGGTGATGCCTTCTCCTGTTCTTGTCCTACCCTCTCTCTGGTGAGCTCCTGTTCTTGCTCGATTTCCTCCTCTACACTAACCATGTGCCACTAACTACTGCATATCCTGCCTGCAGACCCCTTGTCTCATGCCTGAAGCAGCATCCATCCGTGAACCCATCCTCCGTTCCCTCTATTTTCTCTGCCTCCAGATCATTTGTGAGGCTCCCCCGTTCCCATTCGAACCGCCATGTTTATCCCCTCGTGTATGAATGTCAAATGAGGGGCCTCCAATATTTTGCTGAGTCTCTGTTGTTGGAGGGATGTCATAGTGAACGTCTGCGAGTTCACATATGCCACCACATTGTGTGACGTCAGGATGTGGAGCGCATGCCCCATCACTATGTGTGCTGTCTTTTGAATGATTTTAGTCACCCCTGCCGTGTGCATGCTGGGTGGCGTTTCTCTGTTATGTCTAAGCCTATGCTGACAAACATCAGTACCTTCCTCTCTCCCCCTTTTTTCTGAAACAGAACGCCGTTCGCCATGTTCTCTGTTTCAGAAACATCAAGATGGAAGGGGATGGAGTAGTCTGGCAGGGCAAGGTCAGCGGCCTGCGCCAGGCGTTGCTTTAGAGCGTTCGCTAAGTCAATGCAATTGAACCACTTTTGTTCTGGGGCCAGATTGGTGAGGGCCACATAGGGGTTTGGGACTGGGACAGTGGGGGTCAGCAGGAGGTTGTTAATGGAGCGCAGGTCATGGGCCATTCGATATTTACCTGTACTTGCCTTTTCTACTGGGAGAATGGGCATATTCCAAGCAGAGCAGGAGGGCTCCAACACCCCGACCGAGATTAACCCTTCAATGGTCTCTGCTATTCCTTCCTCTGCGGCCGGTTTGTGGGGGTACTATCTGATCCATAGGGGCCCTTCCCCGGGGCGGAGTTCGAATGCTACGGGGGAGCAGTGAACGTGTCCTACATCTGTGGGGCTCCGGGACCACAGGGAATCTGGGAGAGAGGCCACCAGGGCTTTAGCATCCGGGTGGTCCATTTTTTCCCTCCCATGGTCCCGCGATATCTGGTCATGCTGAAGGGTGACGGCGTCTTGGACCGCCACTTTAATGCAGTACGTATTGCCCGTGGGGGAGAAGGCGACAGCCGGGATCTGGGTCTCCACCCAGTCCTTGGCTTCTCATGCCCTTTTGACTATGGGGCCGAGATCTTTGGCCTGATGTTTGTGGTGCAGGGCGAGTGAGATGTGGGGTACCACCTCCTGACCCATCCGGTACCATGGCAACTGTTCGGGAGAGAGGATGGTAGCCAAGGCCACCCCGTCGGGGCCCACATAGATGTTTTGGGAAGCAACTTGCCATTTATGGCCTTCCAGTTGCTCCGAAAAAAGCTCCTGGTACCATTCAGTGCTATCCCTATCATAGAACAGAGTCACGTGAGGTGGATCGGGCGGAAAGACATAGGGCTCGAGGAGTGAGATCCAGGGCCTCCACATAGAGTAGGCCTCGAGGATGCCCCCGGGGCCAGGCTCCAGGAGGCCCCAGTAGATGTCTGCTGCGCGGGGTCGCACCGGCCGCATGAGCCACTGCCCACTGCCCTGGTATTGAGTCCCGCACCGCAGCCGGGTGCCTTCCGGCAGTCTCACCACCAGGCCATCCGCGCTACACAGTATGGAGGCCCCCACTTTCACCAGGACGTCTCTCCCCAACAGGTTGACTGGGACCGTGGGCGAGATCACGAACAGATGCAGGAAGGTCTGTTTCCCAATCGAAACCTTCACTGCAGTTTCTGTTCCTCCCCGGAGAAGCCCACCACGGTCACGGTGGAGGTGGACACCTGATTGTCCTTTGGAACCATGTTCAGAGTGGGATATGTGGCCCCGGTGTCCACCAGAAATGGCAGGTCCTTGCCCATAACTACTAGGGACAGCATAGGGTCTGCCTCCCCTCTGTCCCGGGCCTCTCTTGGGGTGTGTCATTGGGAGGGGGAGTCCTCTTCCCACTCCCCTCCATCCAGAGCCGGGTATTGGCCTCCTGTCTGGGGTGCGGCTTGTGGGTTGGGGGCCACCATGAGTCCTCTGGTAGGGCCCTCACGGCCTCTGCCCCGCATTGGACCAGGTGCAGGACAGTCTCTGGCCCAGTGTCCTAAGTTCCCACACCGGTAACAGGCGTCTGCCATCGGCTGTCCTCTCGGAGGAGTGCCCCTTCCCCACCCTCAGCTCCCCGATCCCCGACCCAGACCACCTTGTCCTCCTCCCCAATTGGGAGCCCACCCGCCGTATGGGCCGGGCGGAGCGGGGTACGTCCCTCCCCACTGGCCTGGCTTGGGTTGTGGGGGTGGACCCCCTGTGGTCACCTCTGCCACCATCTGCTTCCCAGTCTGCCTCCTCTTTTTATGCTCGTTGGCCTTCTGCCTCGCCTCCCCCACCTGCAACTTCAGTAATTGGGTTTGCATACTTTGAGGTCACTCTCCTCCTTCCCTGCCTCGTCCTTGACCCGCTGTAGGTGGTGTATCACATGCCTATCCCACACGTGGGAGTCCACGCCCGGTAAGTCTGGGTTGCCCAGGATCGCAGCCCTCACCCCCTCTGGAACCCCCTCCATTACCGCCCGCCGGAACCATTCTCGCTGTACCCCCTGCTGTCCAGGGTGACCCCTGGTCCGCCGCGTCCAATCCTCCTTACACTTATCCAGGTATTCCCTGGGGTGCATGGTTTTATCCCATGTCAGTTTTGGGATGACTGCTCCGGTTGGAGGGGGAAACATTTCTTTCATGGCGTTCCCAATGTGCAGTACTACAGCCGTCAAGCTAATGTTATCAGAATGCGTCAGTGTCCCTGCCCTATCTTCCACCTCCAGCAATGAGTGTTTAGTCAGACATCTGGCTGCTACTGCCCAGAAATCTCCCAGTGCCAATTTTGTCCCCTGAGTGAGCTGGTCTAGCTTATCCATCCCCTGTCCTCCTCCTTCTGCTGGGGGTGGCATTTTGTCAGCCAGCGCCTGCACGTCTCCTATCGAGAAGGGTTTATATTTATCCTGCGTCTGGCCCGTCCCTCTTAGCAGAGGTATTTGGTGCCTTGTGGGCCTTGAAACCTTATCATGGCACGCTCCTCTGCTCTCTCCTTCCTCATCGCTGCCGCTGGCATCGCCACCCAGAGCTCTCACCCTCCCCTCTAAGAGACTTCTGCCTGGCTGCCTCGTCTCTTTGACTTGCATGTTCCCTTTCTTTCCGCCACAGTAACTCACCCAGTGACTGTCTATCTCCCAGTTTGTACCCCGCACACAGAACAACAGTACACATCCAGTCTTTTGCTGCGGCCACCGCCTTATCTCTCTCCTTCCCTTTGGCCGCTTTTGATACTGCTACTCCTACGACTTGCATTTGCCTTGAGAGGGGCTTCCATGCCCCTTTGTCGGGCAGTGGTGCCCAGCTCCCGTTGTCCAGTTCCCTGTCGAATTCCCCGTCCATTCTGGCTCGTCTGTTTCCTCTTGCAAAACCATACAGTCGGATCTAGGATTTCCCCACCCACGCTTTCTACACCGCTTTTTACGGCTGGAATGTCCAACTAACAAACACCACCAATACATACACAGCAATAAAATGTCACTTATTATGGAATTTGGGGATCCCAGTCCCCGGGCCTCCAACCCTTATGGAATTCGGGGATCCCAGTCCCCGGGCCTCCAACCCTTATGGAATTCGGGGATCCCAGTCCCCGGGCCTCCAACCCTTTATGGAATTTGGGGATCCCAGTCCCCGGGCCTCCAATCCAAAATAATAAACTCAGAATTTAGGATCCCTGACCCCGGGCCTCTAACCCAAAACAATAAACTCAGAATTCGGGGTCCCTGACCCCAGGCCTCTAACCCACTCTTTACCGGGACTCTAACCCAGTAATTTGTAGAATTCAGGAGTCCTGAGTTCCCCAGGACTCTAACCCAGCTCACTGGGACTCTAACCCAGTGTTTCTATTTTCCCGTCGGCGAATAGTGGGGTTGCCACACCAAGGGCACAACAGCGGGACTCTAACCCACCGTCCTGGGACTCTAACCCAGTTTTTTGTAGAATTCGGGGGTCCTGAATTCCCCGGGACTGTAACCCAGCTAACTGGGACTCTAACCCAGTGTTTCTATTCGCCCGTCGGCGAATAGTGGGGTTGCCACACCCAGGACACAACAGCGGGACTCTAACCCACCATCCTGGGACTCGAACCCAGTTATTTGTAGAATTCTTTTACCCAACCTTATCCGCCGCCTCGAATTTACTGACGGCCCTGGTGGACACTTCGGACTACTTTATTTAGTCTAGCCAATGTGCAGATTTTGATATAACAGGCTCTGCTTACCTTT
The DNA here is from genome assembly GCA_026777985.1 of Mormyrops attenuatus. Classification (NCBI taxonomy): domain Eukaryota; kingdom Metazoa; phylum Chordata; class Actinopteri; order Osteoglossiformes; family Mormyridae; genus Mormyrops; species Mormyrops attenuatus. The sequence goes on from JAODKC010000001.1 coordinate 26,966,247, forward strand.
TGTTAGTGGCGCGCCTGTAGCCTTCCATGCCCACTCAGGTCTCGTCTGGTATTTGCCAAAATGCCGACCTCTATCTCATCCCAGACGAGCCCCCAAATTGTTGGAGTTTGCCGTCTCCACCGGGTCCGTGGATGAGAAGAGATCACCCGGAGGGATAGATGAGCGTATCAAACAACCTTTATTTCAGCAGATCGATCTGGGAACCCTGCCACACACCGTAGCTTCACAGAGTTCGACTTCCTTATTGTTCACCACGTCTTTATACCCTTGCTATAATCAACCACTCCCTTACCAGTACTTTTTCCAATCTTAGGCGGTTTCAGCTAGTCTGAGGCAAAACGTTGTTTTGCACGTCACATGTTGCTGTTTCACTCCCCCCCCCCATAGCAACTGTCACCGCAGCCTGCGTCAATAGATTAAGTTTGGGACGCACCGTTCCTCCCAATATGTTGCCATCTACGCAAAGCGTCTGGTGCCACCCTAGCCCCCACCCGCGAGCTGATGTCCTTGTTCCCTAATGGATCTTATATTCCACACCTGGTGAACTGTCAGTCTCCAGGATAGTTTCTAAGGGTCATTCCCCTCCAATGGCTCCACATCCCAAGATCCCTTTCAGGGCTCCACACACACTCTTGGGGTGGAAATGGCCAACTCTTTTGGCAGACCCTATGGTCACTCATCCCTGCCGACATTCTGAGTACCCAGGATGGGACAGGAAAGTGCTGCAATGAGAACCTTGTCCATATGTACCCCAGGTCCTGGATGTAAACCATGGCCAGTGTCCCAAAGAGGTGACTTTCCAACTATTAAACGGCACATCAACAAGACCAAAGTTATTTGCAGTTACTGTCGATGTGAAATGAGTCATGACCGAAGTACGTCTAGTCTTAAATACCATACCAGGCTGCAGCTCTTCTCAGAACGCATTCGCATTTTCATGTCTTAACATATTATGATAATACTTTCGTAAATATAAATAATTTATT
>JAODKC010000001.1:26973062-27006250 GCA_026777985.1 Mormyrops attenuatus
CCAAACCTACCCCTGGACTTACCCACGATACAACCACACCAAACCTACCCCTGGACTTACCCACGATACAACCACACCAAACCTACCCCTGGACTTACCCACGATACAACCACACTAAACCTACCCCTGGACTTACCCATGATACGTTATCACCAAATTGGCATCACCTCTGGGACCCCACCCCGCTTCTTTATTTGCCCATTGTTAAGCACCATTTCCTCATAAATGTCAGCCTCTCCTGGCTAATTCTCATGAAGGATCCATTGTGTGCATGTTCATTCTGACATCCCATGACAAGGCGCTGTATTAATGACTGATGATCCTGCAACTTGACGTAAGAACAAACACCAATGGATACAAGTAAAGAATTTTGGGCTATCCTACACAATCAGTCCCCAGACCAAGTTCTCCAGCTCCTGGCCGAATGCCACACACAGCAACATGAAAACATAAAAGCTACTGAAAGCTAGAAAATTCTGCTTTTCACACTTTTCCTTCTCTGCTTTTCTTTTACGAAGTCTTCACAGTGCATGCCTGCCAGAACTACTCATCATTTTAGCAATAAGATTCATATGAACAGAAGAGCCACATCTCACATCAAAGAGCTGTGCCTTCTGTGAAGACGCCCAGCACTGACAGGCTTCTAATGAGGAAGTTCAAATCTGGAGTAAACACATCCCTTATAATAAGATCATCATTAGCAACGGAGGAGGGAACTGAAGACTCGGCTAATGCAAAAAAGACACAAATTTTGGCCTTTTACATTAAAGTAATAATTTTTTATGCTATTTTACACATCCAGATATTTGGCTGAAATACTGAGGTGTGAGAATTAATTGACATCTCACATAAAGGCCGTTTTGACAATGTAAAACTTTGTTATGCAGCACAATGTCATCGAGGGTGTGATGTAGGTTGTGGTTTGGTAATCCAGTGGTTTTTTGCACTTCAGGTTTTGGTTTCACTCGCTGCACCTGGCCGGCGTGTGTCTAAATCTATAAAACGAGGGCTAAATGATAACTAATGCCTCCATGTATAATAATTATGCCTGGATGGGATTATTTTTATAAATTAAACATAGAAATAATTCTTAGAATGTGCTCTTTAATTACATATATTCATTTTCTACATAGTCACCAGAGAACTGCATGCACTTTTGCTATCAATTAACTAGTTTTGGGAAGCTGTCACGTTACATTGCTCTCAGCATCTTCATTAGACATGTAGCAATGTCCATGGAGGTATTCTCTCCGCACGTTGTTATCCTCAAATCTTTAAAACAACAGTTAAGGAAGATTAAGGAGGCTAGTGCTGGATGCAGTCAGATATGAGCCAGGGTGGACCATGTATTTCCTGGCATAGATTGCTGCAGTGCAAAACTCGTAAACTCCGAGGTTAAAAGACCACAATGATGTCTTAATGTACTATTAATTACAAAAATACAAAAAAATGCAATATTTTCTTTCAACACCTGTTAGTTAGTTTTTATCTGTGTTGAACTTTTCTTGCTCCTTTTTGCAGTCCTTCTCATTAGTATTGGCATCCAGAAACACTGCTCCTTTTTGTGGACCTTCTCATTAGCATTAGCATCCACAAACGCTGCTCCTTTTTGCGGGCCTTCTCATTAGCATTAGCATCCACAAACGCTGCTCCTTTTTGCGGGCCTTCTCATTAGCATTAGCATCCACAAATGCTGCTCTTTTTTCATTCTCATTAGCTGGTGTCAGGTTTCCAAGGCTAGGGATCTGTGCAGGCAGTTGGAAGGTTGCTTGTTTGAATTCCATGAATAGCAGTGATTCTACATTGTTAGGCCCTTGAGCAAGGCCCTTAACGTTCAGCTTCATTCTGGGTATGACGTTAATCTACATCCAGCCCTGCAAGCAGGTCCTCCAACTTACAAGGAACATCCAGGGGTTGGTAGCAGGATTGGCACTCCAGCCACCGGAAAAACTTCATACTGTTCCATTTCATTTGAACTAGTGTGGTGCTGGACTCAGGTTCTCATTGCTGAGGTGGTTTGTCATGTGGTGGGTGCAGCAACATGCTGTATCAGAGTACGCTCCTTATCTTCGCTTTCTCCGTTAGCATTCACAAATGCTGCTCCTCTCCTCACTGTCTATAATTGTTCTTCCATCAGGTTTTCTGGTTCATTTCTGCTCTGCTTGAGTTCCAATAGCTCTGATGCTTTGCCAAAAAAGTTCAAAATATTACTATAAATGTCTTTTCAACATTTTCCTTTAATTATTTTGCTGTAACAACCTGGCGTGTATCTTCGTCTATTTTGGTGGCCAAAAAGTGGATTTTTCTGCAAGTGCATGGTGCAGTTTTTCCCCTTCAAAATTAAAAGCAAAAAATACAAAGAGTTTTGTAAATATACATTTATTTAATTAAAATTGTTTTTATTCCAAAGTTTCACTTTTCATTTCATTATGTTGGATGTAGTGTTTGAGGAAGCGGAGCACAGGCGGGTCTAAGCCAGAGGTCTCAGAGCTGAGCTCCAGCACAAATTAAACACTGGGTTCCTGACTCACTGTGACCTTGCACTGATAATCGGTCATGAAAGATGTACGGCACATTGCAGGGATACGCCTGGTACAGAAATAACCTCCCATAAAAATGGAGGGGATCTTTATCGTCTCTCACTCACCAGCATTACTACAACCACATTTTAACGTGAATTTGCATTCAGCAGATGATCTTCGAGAAATGCAGATGACCTACACACTGACATGGACAGATATGACGTCCTCATATCTGTGCAAGAACAGTTGATTAGCTTAAGCTGGCTTAATTAACCCTCTTCTTCCCTCTGTGGTGCTTACTCCAATCAGTTTTTGTGCCCAATTCATCATACGAGAACATTGGGTCTTGTTCATATTGTCATATATGGCGGAGAACATATATATCAAGTAGTGCACTGCAGTCAGTATAGCAGCGAAATTATGATCCTAAATTGTTCCTCTTGTAGAGAAAATGCCTGTGTATTTACAACGAGGCTGACAGTCGTACAATACGCTTCAAGACACATTAAACACATAATAGATTCGATATCTGCCCTTCAGTGATTAAGGTCTTTGACTAACCATCAGTTATTTTCCATAAAACATTACAGTGCTGAAGTTCTTCTGAAACACCTCCTACTAATCATGGCGTATTTTTAAATGACGGCGGGGCGTTTTTCATTAGCATGGGTCCTCCGGGAGATGGTGGAGTTCACGGTGATTCTGAAGGACTGAAGACTGTGACAGTTCAGCCTGCCAAGAGACGATGACCCAAATCTTCTTTTTTGGAGTGGGGGCGGTTATATCCTGGGACATATTCCATCTGAAGGAATCATTAGTGAAAGCATCACCCTCCTATATCCAGAGGCTGCCAGAAACCACTTCCTATTTACCCAGAGGGAGGCATTGTAGTCTCACTCCAGCATGACAAAAAACACCTACTCAATACTACAAAATATGACTATTTTAACCCTGCATATATTTTTATCTGTATAAAAGATTTTCTACTGATTTTTTTTTCCACCAGAAAACCCTTCCAAATTATGGAAAGCTTAATCTGCACCCTATCAACTTTGACACTGAGGTCCAACCATCCATGCATCCATATTCCACACCACTTTCTATTTCATCTAGGATATTGGATTTCCCTAAGGCAATGTTTCTTAATCCAGTATTTGGGGATTTCCAGGAAGTCCACTTTTTGGCTTCCTCACCACCTCCGAACATACCTGTACCAGATATTCGGTGTTCTTAATTGTTTGGTTTATTCTTCATATGTTTGGTTCAGGTGTATTGGGAGCTGGGAGTGAACAAAAATATGGACTGTCTGGGGGTCCCCCCAGGACTAGGTTGAGACACACGGCTCTTTAGGTAATCGATGGTGGACTGTTGTCCACTGTGTCAAAAAAAAAAATCTGCCAAAAATAGTATGACAACAACACAGCATATTTATCACTAAATAAATGGATCATCCTGTACCAATGCATCAGCCAGAAAGATGTGTGTGGGAGAATGGGCAGTTAGGTCTGAGACATTAGAGAAAAAGAAAAGAGATGTGACCGGAGATTAAGCCAAAAATCTTCAGCTACAATTGTTCCAGAGACTCGCAGTGAAGAGATCTCAGGATATGCTTACTTAGGTCTCCCTGATGTGGCTAACAATGCACCTACACTTAAAATATTCATTTTCAAATTTATTCAAATGCATTCAGTCTTCCCTCAGATTTCAAAATACTTTTACTGATTTAAAAAAATGGCAAAAGTATAAATGTAGAACTTTAAATGTATGAGTGTAACATTCAGTGCTTAATCAAATATCTCAGCACTTGCTCTCTTGTCAGGTGTTTGTTCATCCTTCGTGAAGGATAAACCCCTGTGTGCAGCATTCATAAGATTTTTATTGTAGACTTGGTACAATAGCGTAACACATATTGTAGACCTGCAAAAGCATGTTAATGTGTTTCTTGCAATGTGCTATTCAAGGTCTGCATGTATCTTTGTGGTGTATCCAGTATCTCTTCATACTGAGCGAGATTATTGTAACCGGCTTAAGGGTAAGTTCATTGGGTGCCGGACTTCAGCAATGGTGTCCTGACCATGGTCCTATTCTGGATTTTCAAGGATGTCAATGTATAGCAAAATTATGAAGAGGGTCTGGAACCCTTCAATCCCTGTCATTGAATTGTGATTTTTTGCACTTACTGGAACAGGTACAGAAGATGGAAAAGTGGAGAGATAGACTGCTCAATAGATGGATGAAAGAGTATCGAATTCAGAATTTATTCTGACTTAACACACATATTGTGAAAAAAAAACGAAGAAGACAATCTGGTTTTCGATTGGCCCACTTGTGAAAGAAAAATAACTAGTGACACTGACCACAGGATTTATATGAAGCCTGAAATGGCCGCATCCACTCTGTATTCAAAGCATAAATATATATGCACATATATAATCCATCTATTTTCTATACCAGTTCAACCTACGCAGGGTCACAGGGATCCGGAGCTTATCCTGGAAGCTATGAGTACAAGACAGAGAATAGCCCAGGATGGGGCACCAACCCCTTGCAGGGCACACGCACCATTCAAATCTATGGACAATTTCCATCCATCCATTTTCTGAAACCGCTTGTCCTATTCAGGGTCATGGACGGGTCCGGAACCTATCCCAGAGGCTACGGCCACAAGGCAGGGAACAACCTAGGATGGTGCACTAAACCATCTCAGGGCACACTCACACACCATTCACTCACAGATTACACACCTATATATGGGCAATTTGGTAACTCCAATAAACCTTAGCATGTTGGTTTATTTTTCCCTTAGAACCAGGAGGAAGCCTCATGATGACATGAGAACATGCAAACTCCACACATGTAGAGCCAGAGGTGTGGGGCACCAGTAAAACAGTGCACCAGCATGCTGCCTTATACTGTACAAGTACATACATATATACATACACAAAATCAGTGTCAAAAATTTGTGCCCATGGTCTATGCACGACAAGATACGCCATTTTTAAATGCAAGTCTGCAGTGGTGATGTCCCACTTAGCACGCTTGGAGTATTCACTTCTGCAATATTGCTCTGCTACAAGCACTTTCCTGCATTCTGTGATGACATGCAGCTGATGACATCACTTCAGTGCATCGTTTTGTTGGTATTTATTTACATACGAGGGTAAAACAAGTTACACACTTAAATATCTCTATGGTTAATGCTGTAGAGCTTGGTTACCTTTGGTTCAAACTAAACAGTCATTGAAATAAGCGAAAGTGACCTTCTGCTACAGGCCCATGCAGAAGCACCTCCCTGCATGGGGGAAGCGAGGACTTACAAACCCGACAAATATTAGCTATTCTAATTATTTGCAAATATTTTCAAGTTCATAGAGGTAATTACGCATGCAGTTTGCAGTTATTATTTAGAAAGAGTCAACATGCTGTTCAGTGTGATTTACAATAGACATTTTAACCTGCCGAAGAAAGATAATGGAATAAATCTTAATTATGTTTTTAATTCTGATGTCTGTTATTGAATTTGATATGCCTTGCAATAACTGTCAGCTTAATGATAAGTTATGGTTGGGCTCAGTTAGTAGCATTGCTATCTCACCCCTCTTGGGGTTGGGGGTTTGGTGTGTGTGTGTGCGGTGTTTACATGTTCTCCTTATGTTCCATGAGGTTTTCTCTGGATTCCCAGGTTTCCTTTCACAGACCAAACACATGCAGATATGGTATTTCTAAGTTACCCACAGTGTTTGCTTACAGTGCATGTACCCAGTGATGTACTGCAACCCTACACAGTGTGCACTCCACCCCTGTGCTGCCTGGGACAGGCTCCAGGTGACCCAGACCAGGTGGTGAGAACATGGATGGATGATTTTGGATGTAGTTCTACACGCAATATGAAATGGTGGAAAGGGAGACTAACAGATTCTGCATTAGAGAAATCGAAGCCGAACCTCTCCGCAGCTACCGTTTTTAGTTTTTCGTCACTTAATTAATTCCATTGCAGTAACTGATCTGGAAATATTTAGCACCCTTCCTCGATAGAAATCACTTAATTTGACTTACAGTTTACAACTATACATTCTTATAGTACTTTACAGGCATGCCTTCTGATAAAAAGAACTACGTGTCTGTTAATCACTAAAATCAATGTAACAGAGATACATACAGTGAATTTACCGGTGACAAAAAGGTGCAAGCGAAATATGTTTTGGTTTTTCAAACGTGGTTACAGAAATACTTTTAAACATTAATCAATAAATCGCCTTCTCAAAATCATTATTTCCTGCACTGTGGTCGTGTTATATAGTAGATGTTTTATGCGTTAGTTCTATATCAGTGGCCATGTCAAGAAAAAATGCATCCCCATCTTTATTATATGAAAAAAATGCATTCCTAGTCATTGAAACAAAAGGCACAAATCCTTAAAAAAATAAGTTGTTAATCGGATATTCATGCCGCGTTTTATCTTTAAGACAGTCCTTAAGGACGCTGCATTCATACAGCGCTTTAAAAAAGACCGGGTAAAACATAAATCAACGCATGGTTGCATCTCGCCAAAATCAAGGGCAGTGAAGCGCCCTCTTGGTCCCGGCCATATATGCGCCGATGAGTGGGATGCGCGCTCCTTTCCGTGCGGCGGTGGGAGATGCAAGGAGCGCTGCTCACTGCACTGCCTTGGTAGCACCGGCGAGCGCATACAGCACGTAACAAACCGATATTCAAGCAGATCGCGCTTGATCTCGTCTGCCGAAAAACGGTGAGTCTCTAGCTATTTTTTGACTAATATGTTATTTCATTATTTTTGCTCAAAATCAGTTAATTTCTTAATTATGCTCTCTTAGACTTTCCAATTTAACCCTGTTTGGTATAGACGGCTGAAACAAAAAATGGCATAAATTAGGTGTATTTGCATACAGGTGTATAGGTAGAATTATATTATATGAAGAGAACTATGCTTGACTATATTTGTATTTGTTTAATTAAATTGAATTCAGAATGGTAATAGTTATTACAGCCTTACATGCAAATTTCAAATTGATGCGGACGCACAATCAAAAATCTCAACTTCCGTTCAGAAATGCAAGACTTTAATTCGTGTAATACATCGAAATGTCTGGTTTAGATGACTGTGGATGGAGAAAAAATTCAGATTCAGAGATAACTGCACAGCTCTGCTCGAACTATTATTAACGATATTCTGAGAGAAAAATGGATAGATGTTATAAAGCTGAATTTCGACATTGTGTGTGTTTAAAAATAAATCAGTGTCTTAGGTCTGCTTTTTTGGGGCATCGAGCAAACATTAATAGTAGACATAGTCATTTGTATTTTTTTTCTTTATGATTGCTCTCGAATGTCCTCCCAAATTTATTCATGGTAATAATTCTTAAACTTTCCAGGAAACGCAAACGGCAAAAACGGTATAATTGTTTGAAATCTATAATGTAGACATTATGCTGTCCATGTGCATCAAGCGGTCGAGAGGAAGCATGATTCATTTTAAAACATGTATTATATAACGTGGAGATCATAAGTGTTTTTTGTTTGTTCATTGTCATTATTATTATTTTTAAATATCTTAATTAAAAGATATTTTAATTTTATATACGGGAGCGATCGAAAGCGCTCACACCTGGCACTCTTCCCGTTATTACACATCCATCCATCCACCCACCGCACGTCCGCACCGGCAATGAATGGGGCTCGCCAGCGTGCCGGAGCCTTTGTTCGGCCACTGTACATGCGCAGTCGGAGAAGGGTGTGGGAGAGCCATGTATTTCATTACATTACGGACGGGGTAATCTATTGTCCCTTGATCATTCGAAAAGAAAGCCAATTTTAAGCAGTCAGCGCTTTCATTGAGCAATGCATACGCTACAGGTTAAGTATGCCTTGCGCATCGTCTAAAAACCCGGATTTTGTAAGCGCGTCATGGTAAAATTAGGTCATGCAGTCCACCACATGAGGAATACTACGTTAATTTCACAATGCAGTAAATGAATTCTGCGGCAGTTCCGATTCGCATCTGAGGTTATGCTTAACGGCCATTCTGCCTCCTGAAAGACTCAGTGATATGGTTGCCAAGACGCGAGAGCCTTGGCTTTAAATCTGCATGAAGCTGGCACGAACAAGCTCCCGTATTACAGTTCTTTGGCTGGGATGTGAAGTCAAACCGTGGTCATCGGTGGGGCGGAACTGCAGTTGTAGGTATTCGTGTGTCCCTTTAAGAAACCGCCGCCTTTTTAGTAGCGCGAGTGAGGAAGCCGGTGTTTGAATTTCATCGAGCTGCTGCAGCGGCATAGATGTGTCCTTTAAATGCCAAATTGGGATACAGTCCGACACTGATTCTCAGTTGTCTATCGTTTGGTGTCTGCTAAATAATAATAAATAAACAAATAAATGTCCACTATACATAATTAGCTTAAATGGTGTGTTACACCCAAGTAGAAGCCCCCCCCCCTTTCATAAATCCCTATTGTCGTTCCTGGTAATAATAAAAAGTAGATGTTTCGCCGACGGTGGTGCTGTGGAGCGAAACAGTGAGATCGCAACCATCTGCATCCACAATATGAAGACAAGCTGCCGGCCCCGCGTGCGCCCCCCAGACCGGAAGCGCACGGGGAAAGTGTAAAGTATGAACTAGGCTTTTCACACGCGCCACACCGCGCAAGGTGCGTAATGCACTCCGCGCACCAGTGTGAGTTTTCTTACAATCATATGCTGAGACGAATCCAAAGATGTGACTAATGAAGGATGAATGGGAAGAATGACCAAATGCCATTCGGCAGTTAGTTACTGAAATGGGCGTTTGGCAGATTGATTTGGCATCAGTCTAAAGGCAGCTGAGGCAGGCAAATCGACAAAAGTGGGTACAAGATTTTATCTGTCTTGTCCTAGCTGTCCCATAATGCACAGCGAAAAACAAGAAGATATAAGTGGATTAGACTGTACTTCCAGAGCCGTCAAGATAACTGTGTGATGAGTCTGTTCAAGGAAAGGAGATCACTTACCATGTTTGCCTCTCAAAGTGATGGATGTAGTTAATTTTGTGGAAACGACTCCACTGTTGCTTCTTATTGAGGAAGTGGAGTGTCAGATAGCATAGTGTACATGCTGACAGAAAGCCACTCAAATGACATTTATTATTCGAAACAAACAGAAAAGTCTATTGTGCTTCTTTGTAGTATTTGGGTCCCTGCCATGTTTTTCCAAGAGTTTACATTCCCTCGATGGAAGAGTTCAAGTTAACTAAAGATTATTTTAGAGATTTTCCTCACAAGTACTCCCAGTATGTCTGAGTTACAGGAGAGTACATGAGGACATAGTAGCTGACTTACTGTCCGCTCCCTGAAAGACAGACTGACCTCAGGGCTTCCTGGCCATAGCTCATTTAACACAGCACCGTTAACTTTTAAAGGTCATGACCTTTTATGTAGACAAGGACCATCAGGAAATTAACAGCACGGCGATGTGACTCTGAACATTGAGTAGAAGGTGGCCATCGACCAGGAGGCAGGAGAAAAACAATAATCCAGCTGTAGGCTACTAACAAGATTCTGTTAATGTGTTCAGTCATATCAATAGATGCCAGAGTTAGTACCTACTTCCCTGTCCACAGTGTAAACGAAACACTGACTGTATAGCTTTATTACAACAAACCTGCATGTTAATTGTCGATCTTTATTAGAGGGAGGTGTGTCAGTGTGTGACTTCGGATACAGTACCTGTGATCGGAATGTTGCTGGTCCAGATCCCAAGTTCAGCAGAGTGATTTCATGGTTCTAACCCCTAATTGCAGACTGTGCATTCACAAAAATGAATGCTTGTCACTTTGAGTATAAGTGTCCGACAAATAAGTAAAATGTGTAGGAATAGGGAGTGTACACTATATGATCAGATATGTGTTTTCTTTGGTGGGGTATAATATAATACATTAATGCTGCTTTATAATAGGATTACCTCCTGGGTCCTTGTTTGACCTCCATTTTGTTTGCTGATGTACAAAGCAAAGCCCTAATCAGACAAATAGTTTGCTTGGCAGTGATTAATGTCTGATACAGCAGCTCAGCCGTGGGGCTGATTAAGGATCTATTCCACCAATACTATGCTATTCCAACGCAACCTTCTTCCGCATTTTCAGGCTTTCTTGGAACAGTATGTTAATCTACAGAAGTCCCCCAAAAGACCTGTCATCCAGTCCATATGCCAAGTGTTTGGAATTTAAATCCTTGTGAACTTAATAGTCCATCATTTATTGATAAATGGATATAATCCTTAGGGCCAACAAGAAATCGGTCCTCAGCGTGAAATGAAAAAACAAGTCACTTGACTCTTTTGTGTCCGTAATTATATTTTCAAGGTTGAGTAGCATGCAAAGCAATGAAGACGACAAGGGGAAGAGAAGTTAATCACGGTACTTTAAACTCATCAGGAATGCAATGGAAAATTAGGCGTCATACTTATAATGGGTGACGTACAAAATATTTCCCTGTAAATATAATTCACACAGAAGCAATATAACAAGAATCATTCATTAGCTGGGGAACCTCATGGGTGTTTTTTGTGGTGGAAATAACATGCATTAATCAAACTTATTAGCATAATTGTTGCAATTCATATAAATTATAAAAATAATTTCATGCGGCGAGGCAGAACGGGGACCTTCTAATGCTTTTTCCTTCAATGTCAGCCTGTCTTTCAGTAACCGGACAGCTGACCGGCCAAAAAAAAAATAAGCATCATGATCCCCATTGGATCACTATGTGCATTTGCCCTCTGACGTGTCTAGTGGAGCTTTCTGGAAAAAGAAGCACAGAAAGAAGCCAAACTGAAATTCCATTGGTTCCCCTCGCACTGACTGCTAACCCATCGTCCTGGCCAGCGTTTCGCTCTGTCGGTGAGGTCACCCTCCATGGCTGTGGGCTTTTAGAATACCTGTTAAAGTGTGACCATGCTCAAAAATGACCGGCAATATCCTTCGGGAACAGATGAAACATACACCCTTCCTGGATTGGCATGGAAACCCTTTGTAATCAGACTTAATCAATGCACAACAGGAAGTGTGGCCATTATTTTTACATAGTAATACCAGGATTTATTTTTACATTATAACATAAACTGAGAGGATCCCATTCCATCGCAGGGCACAAACAGGTGTTTCTCAACCCAGTCCTGGGGACACTAAGCCAGTCCACATCTTACTTCCTCCCAGCAAACCTGAACCGCGCAATCAAGAATGAACCAAAGATCAAGAACACCAAATACCTGGTTCAGGTGGGCTGGGAGCTGGAAGTGAGCAAAAAACTGGACTGTCTGGGGGTCCCTGAGGACTGGGTTGAGAAACATTGAAATAGACAGACACATGAACAGAAAGTGAGAGACACCAGTTCACCTAAACCACAGGAATGAAACTTGACAACCTCAAATCTCTACGGCTACAGTGAACATTGAAGATACAAAATATTATTTCTATGCTTTTAATGTTTTATCGTATTACTATTTATTCCCACTGAGTGACACTTTTCTCATGAGCAAGGTAAAGATCTGCACAATTAGTCTGTGTATTGACCAAATAATAAAATAAAATAAGTATTAAGACAAGTGTAATTTCCCAAAAGTTTGGCAAATGCATATATTCCTGTCCAGTAAAACACAGCTATTGGGCAAATGACACCTATGTCCAAAACTATAGATTTTTACTTAACAAACACTTACAGTTTAATTTACTTGCGCACTGATTTGTGAGGAGAGACATGGGTGGTGGGTGGTGACCTGCGATATGCTGTTGTCTGACTTACTAGCACATGTAAGGAGATTGACTCAGTGTTCCAGCTCTGTTCAGAAGATCAATAAAAGTTCCTGATCATAGTCCAACGCTTTAATCAGACTGTGATTTAATTCTCTCATTATCACTAGGAAGTCTATTATTTCTGTGTTGTTAATGGTGGCAGTTAATTGCAGGCATAACACTCTGAAACATTCTCCTTAGAATCTGCAGCATGCTTTGAATTGAATTTGTATGTGCACAGGGGCACCTGTGCACATACATACCTAGGCAACAAATATGAATTAGATGGTGCTTCCAGGATGGATTTCCAGTTATGGAAAATGGAAGGATGCATTACACACGTGTGGCATGTCAAAGTGCAAGCTGAAGCCAACACACATTCTAAGTCATCCATCTCTTTTACCATGGGAGGTAAGTCAGTGTCATTGGCAGAGGTTGTGTGGAGACCCCTACTGAGCAGGTCTGACGTTACCGCATCTTCTTGTAGAGTGCATCTAGTCAAATTACACTTTCTAATTTTGTCTCCAGATGCATTATTTGAGATTCATGTCTGTCCTTGCGCTATACATACTGACTGCATGATCAGTATTCACAATGTTATTACTGAGAGCAAAATTTCTACATTTTTTATTACTTTTCCTACAATATTCTGACACTATTTTAGTTTTCTTGGAGACAAATGTGTGTATGATAATTGCTCTAACAATAACTAAATGTTTTCAGGTCAGTCAGTTTTATAATACTGCACTTCACATATCTCATGTGGCGATAAAGTTTTCATCAGCATATCATTGAACTTGCTCATTAGTAGTATTAAGTTTAAGTGCCTATAAAAAAAATGTTCTTTACCTGCCCCGAGCCAAAGGTATATTCCAGGTTAAAATTGCTACCTGTCAATCAGTCCTTTAGTTTGAAGGCATTAAAGAAATTTACAGTTCATGCCAATCACAAGTTCAACTAAATATTTAATATTTCTGCAGTCACTCACAACTGAACTGAAAGCCAATTTCAATATTGGTGAGCTTTACTGAATCAACGAGAGCTGACTGTTGCATTTGCATCTCTTAAGTCAGACTTACTTGAATTCTGATTCATACAGGGGACACTGAAACAGACATGAAATGGAACATAAGACCAGTTCCAATAACTCACAAGGATTAATAAGAAGACCACAGTGCATCAGTGAAGCAAATGCAAAACACACCCCTTAACGAGAAACACCAAAAAGAGAAATCCGAAAGATAGAGATTACTACCTAGCTGTAATGCTATCAGTTTCCAACAGTATAAAACATTGAGGCCAAGACTTCATAGCTCATGAGTGTCAGGGCTGTATTATTTAAGCTTTCAGCCAACAATACCATGTGAGCCAGAAATCTGTAATTCCCCAGGGGTTTGGGCAGGGTGGTCAGTGGGTAGCTTGGCCATTTGCATGAGATTTGAGCAGTGACCTAGAAAAGGGATTTTTTTTTTCTCTTTCTCCCACTTTGGAAATTCATTTCTCTTATCATTCCCTGTTATTGCAGTGCGACTACTTTCTTTCATAGGTCAAGAACGGTGTTAATAAACTGGATATGCAACCAGACAAGCTGAAATCCTGGAGGAGCGTTTAAGATGTGCCCTTAAGCTTAAAAATGACAATATGAATTATTTATCACCCTGGGCAAATGGGAAGGTGTCACATGAGGGGAATGTGTGTTGTAAATAGCCCAAGACAGAACAATTTGTTAACCAAATCGGATCTGTGTTTGAGTTTCTTTGATTTCTGATCATAGCAGTTACTTTACTAAAATATTGATTTGTAGAAATTGGACGAAGGGCAAAACATGAAATAGATCTGGAGGATATTAAAATGGTAATGAAGCGCTTTTGGTTTTTGGCTTCATTTTCTTATTCATGAGTTGGATGCACAGGCAGCCCACATCTTACCGCTGTGTTTCTCTTGGAACGCGCCTGTCAGTGCATATGGACTTTGGTCAGAGGTCTCGACATTCCCAGTGAGCGAATTTTCGGATCGGGAGGCCTGTTCACTCTCCTCTCTGCTCCCACAGGCGTATACCCTCATGTTATTTATACAACCTTAACAGTGTCTAAAATAAGAAATAGTGTATATACATACATATACAAGACCTGCTCCTCTGCTTCATGCACTCCCAAACATATACCCTGAAAATCTATACAGATTTTACAGACAGATTTTATTTTACTGTATTCAAAATGTTTAGGAGTCTATTTTTGGGACTTGCACACCTCTTTAAGTAAATTATTTTGAATGTCTTTCATATTCTGAGATTATAATCACTTTCACAGTTACTTTGCTTTTACTCTGCTAGTTTGTGTACTAGTCTGCTTTGTTACTGAGTAGCTTCCTGTCCACCGATGTTCAGACTTAAAATAGCATCTGCAATTAGTCGGGATCTTTTTGCAGTTGTGCACCTGATATATAGCATCAGACTGCACTACACTGGTAGGGAGCTGGGAGGGAGCAAATATGTGGACTGTCTGGGGGTCCCCAAGGAGCAGGTTGAGAAACACTGCTCTTTACACACCCTGCAGTACTGCCTACATTATACCCAGAGTCATTCTTTATCATGTCATTTTGCCTACAGCCACAAACAAATCTACATTTTTAAAAGTCTTAATCATGATTCTGGTGGCAGAAGTCTGCACTAAGCAGCAGATTGCTTCCAGGTTCACAATTTCTAAGACAGAAATACACAAGAATAAGGTGAAACAGGAGACACTGGGAATGACCCGAAACCAGCCAGGTAGAGGGTGGAAGCAAATTTCTCATGCCAGAGATGGCCATTAACTTATCCAAGAGTTTCTCATGAATCGGAGGATGACATCATGTGACTTTCAAAAGGAATGGGAAACATTAAGTGCAGGTGTGAGGTGCACTGCTGGGACAGTGTGTATCAGGCTCCTAGAAGCAGGACTGAAGTTCCATAAAGAAGCCCTTCAATGAGAAGCAGAGAAGGACCGGGCTGCAGTTTGCAAAAAAAAAGAAAAATTACTCACAGACGCACACCCATAAACTGAGAAATGATTGAAACAAAAAATTGTGCTGTGGTCTCAATTTTTTCCACGGCTGTATTTGCTCTGGTGTTGTCTTTTCCAAAGTTCATCTCACAACAATTAGGATTTTTATACAGCAACAGATCTTGATGTTGTGGCCGATCAGGCTCCTTCCACTGCATTTCCATGAATAATGAGAAACCATGACTAACGAGTTATGAGAAACCAGTAGGATGCAAAGGATAGTGATAGTAATCCAACTCCATAAACAAAAGAATAAAGAACTTAGTTTAGAATAAAGTATGACAAGCTTACCTTCATTTATATAGTGATTCCATGCATATTTACCTCTGGACATATATGTATTTGTATCCATTCTTCATTTATATATACTCTGCTGTCTATGTGAGTATGTGCTCATTTATACATTTCATGGTACATACTGCTACTGGAATGTTTTACACATTTAATAGATAAATAATGTTAACACCGGTTAATTTACATTGTGGTATTGATCTATCACTTACTTTCTTACTATCCATATTTACACTACCATCCTATCCATAAGCTTGCCTTTACTACTTTGTACTAGTACTATATCTACTTTGTATTTAAGTATCAGTGACGCAAACATATTATTTTTATGTAACAAATATATACATTTATTAATAAAAAAAAATCCTATTAAAACCATGCATGAACTCAAATTATCTTGAAAATATAAATTCTTCAAACAATCCTCATATATGTTAAAATGTGTTAGGTGTTAATTCTTGATTACAAGCGATACATGAGCATTTGCATTGGGCACCAGTAAACTGGTTGTTTTCCTTTCCAGTTTTCCACCCCCGTTTATTGGTCTCCCAGTACTGTCTCTTAGACTGAGTCATCTGTAACACATTCGCCATGTAAGCCTCGGAGTCTTAAGGGCTGAACTAATTTGCTCAAATCCACTGAATTCTTGTGTCAGAAATCATTGCAAGTACAGTAGCACAGCACTGGACACTGATGTGGCAATATATCAAATGACAGGTAACGATACTCAGAAGTACTCTCAAGTTCATAGTACTCTCAGGCAGTAACTCCCTCCTTATTACGGAAATGAGTAATATTTACCTTTGATACGTAACTCCACTATTTTTGTCCACTTTCCAATAGCTTATTGCAGTCAGGGATGTGTGTGTGTGTATGTCTGTGTGTGGGGGGAGCTGGAGCTTATGCCAAACAGCAAAGGGCACAAGGCAGTGGGCCACCACAGGGCACATGCATGGACACAATTATACACTGTGGGCCAGTAGCCCACGTACAGTTGAGAAAGCAGGGTCAGTGGGCCCCTGCAGCAATTGTGGTTAAGGGCTTTGCCTAAGGGCCCAATGGTGAAATCACTCTGCAGTCCACTGGAATTTGATCTGGTGACCTCCTGACTACACGCACAGAGTCCTAGCCCGCAGAGCCCCCCCCTCCACTATCCGATAGTACATGGGTTTGCCAACCACCCATCCATGCTGGAGCCCTTTCCCTGGTCAGGGTTACAGAGAGGCCTGGAGCCTGTCCCAGGAAGTGTAGGGCACATGGCAGAGGTACACCTTGGATGAGATGCCAGGCCAGTGCAGGGCACATGCACACATACGCGCTCATTGGGGCAGAAACTCAAACCCGGGAGGTGTGAGGCATCATCGCCATCTACTGAGCCCATAATAGAACTAAACTCATGCTTGGGATGAATGCCATTAGTAGAACCTCTATTCTGTAGTTTCTTGTTAGCATTGTAATACTTCATTTATAATAAACATATAATCAACACAGACATCTACTTTTTAGAAAAGTGTTACATGAGAACTCCGATGCATTGAGTAACACATAATGATCTGTTGCTCTAGGATATTTTTCAGTTCTTTGTGGAACACTGGCCATTTGAGCAAGGACTTATTGTTATAGTTGGGGTCTTTTTGGAAACATTGTAATGAACCATCCACAATGTAATAATCTAAACAAAATAAACAGGAACGTATGTAGATATTCATCAGTATATAGTGAATGGTGTTGTTTTTCATTAAAACACACTTCTGGAGCAAAGTCTACTAGGGCTTGAGTTTGCACCGTGGGTGATGGGGGTAGCATGTGCTCGGCAGGCTAGGATGCTGTGTCTGATCAGAAGGTCACTCCATCAGAAGGGGTTCAAATCCCATGATTGACAGAGTGCTTTCACATCTGGGCCCTTGAGTAAGGCCCTCAACCCCAACTGCTCCGGGGACTGACTGAGCCTACTTTCTCAAAAAATATTTGTCACTATGGATAAAAGTGTCTGCTAAAAAATGTGTTGTAATCTTCACCATACAATAATCATAATAAGGATGCTCCTTATGGAGGGCCAAGATTTCTTTTGCCACATCACTGACCACATTAATCTTCTCAGATGATGGGAAAAATGCATAGCTGTCACTGCATCACTTGTGAAACAAGCCCCCTACATGAGGTGGGATTGATATCCTGAGAGCCCAGAAGACAAATCTGACCATCTGTCCACAGATTCCTGGACTCCTGCAGCCAAAGTCCTAATTAACAGCTTGCTTGAGAAGGTGGTAAAAGAAATAAAGCCCATAATGTCTGGCAGAATCCCACCACCCTGTAAATGTATTTGAACATTTGTCCATAAATCTGTTCAAGGTAGGACTTTGGTGTACCTGGTGTTTGTAAAAATGTTGCATTTTTTGGCTGATTTGGCCTTTCCACAATACTGATCTTTATTTTGGCTAAGACGTGTTAAATATGTCCCTTTGAATCAGGAAGGGGTTTAATAATTTTGCCCATTAACCAGGAACCCCGAGGCTGTCATAAACAGACAGTATAATATCGCCTATTATAAATTTCCTCTTTGCTGAATCCTATTTCTGTAGCAGGGGTACTGTTGTGTTTTTAGGCATTCAGTTATTCCACAAGTTTTTTGAAGCTGTAGTGATACTAGGTGGGCAGCTTCTACCTCCAACATTTCCAGCACTTACCATAAAACTTTAGTTGTCTAAGAGTGGTCCTAAGAACATTTTTCCACCAAATTTCTGTGATGAAACCAGTGGAAGCTCGAATGCCCACTGGATACACTATATGGACAAAATTATTGGGACACACCTCTTAACCATTGAATTAAGATGTCTTATTCAGACCCTTTGCCACAGGTGTATAATATCAAGCACCTAGCCATGCAGTAGGCTTTATAAGCATTTGTGAAAGAATGTGGTGGCATGGTGGTTAGCAGCATTGCGTCACACCTCGGGGACAAGGGTCCATGGCTCCATCTGTGTGGAGTTTGCATGTTTTCCTCGTGTCATCATGGGGTTTCCGCTGGGTACTCCAGTTTCTCCCCCACAGTTCAAAAACATGCTGAGGTTAACTGGAGTTACCATGCTGCCCATAGGTGTGAACATGTGAGTGAATGGTGTGTGAGTGTGCCCTGTGATGGGTTGGTGCCTCATCCTGGGTTGTTCCCTGCCTTGCGCCCTTAGTCTTCAGGATAGGCTCTGGTTTCTGAAGCAGTTTCGTGGATGGATGGATGTGAAAGAATGGGTCATCCTGAAGACCTCGGTAAATTCAAGCCTGGTACTGTCATAGGATGCCACCTTTGCAATAAGCCAGTTCATGAAATTTCACAGTATTGCACAGTCAAATGTAAGTGGTATTGCAAAGTGGAGATGTTTAGGAGCAGCTGAAACTCAGCCACAAAGTGGCAGACCATGTAAATTAGTGAGCTCACCGAGTGCTGAGGTGTGCAGTGTGCAAAAGTTGCAATTGCTCTGTTGACTCAATAACTGTAGAGATCCAAGCCTCCTCCGGCATTAACCCCAGCACAAAACTCTGTGCTGGGAGCTTCATGCAATGAGCTTCCATGGCTGAGCAGCTGCATGCAAGCCTCACATCACCAAGTACAATGCGACGTTGAATGGAGTGATGTAAAGCACACCATCACAGGACTCTGGAGCAGTGGAAGCTGTGATGTGATGAATCATCCTTTTCTGTCTAGCAGTCTGATGGATGAGTCTGGGTTTGGCGGATGCCAGGAGAACGACTGCATTGAGCCTGACTGCACTGAGCCAGCTATAAAGTTTGGTGGAGGAGGGATAATTGTATGGGGCTGTTTTCTAGGGGTTGGGCTAGGCCCCTTAGTTCCAGTAAAGGGAACTCTTAATGCTTCAGCATACAGAGACATCTCGTGGGAACAATTTGAGGAAAGCAAAGACATGGTTGGGAGAGTGTGATGTGGAAGAATTTGACTGGCATGCACAGAGCCCTGACCTCAATCCCATCAAACACCTTTGGGAGATTATAAGCCAGGCCTTCACGTCCAATATCAATGTTTCACCTCACGAATGTTCTTCTGGATGAATGGGCAAGAATTACCAAAGACACACTTCATAAACTTGTGGAAAGTCTTCCCAGAAGAGTGGCAGCTGTCATAGCTGCAAACGGGACACAAAATCCATATTGGTGCCTATGGATTTAGAATGGGATGTCATAAAAGATATTGTAGGTGTAATGTCTAGGTGTCCCAATACTTTTGTCCATATAGTGCATAACTAGCCCTCAAGAAAATGTTTTGGGTTAGTCTACAATTTAACACCTTTAATGTGTCTTTAAATTTGTTTTACAAATTTTACAGTTAAGTGAATACAGTTATCCTCGTTCTAGACAATGTTTTTCATGGAACCCTGACTTTGATAATAGTCATTCCATTCAAAATAGTCAGGGTCTAACGCGGCATATCAGGAGAAGCATAACACTCAGGAAGTCAACCGCTTTTTTCCTTTGGTTCTCACATTTGGCGAAGGCTGAAGATATGTTTAAGTTTCAGGATGTCTTAGCGGTAACCCCGGATATTTTGGTTAGTCAAAGCAAGCATGGGCTTCATCCTGCCATGCTTCCGTGGCAATGTGTCCTACATCTTAATCCCGCTTCGTGGCAGGATAACTTGGATTCAGCTGGCTGGGAGGTTTGCCATATTTAATCCTGGCCAATGAAATAACAGCAGTCAGACCCTCCCGGAAATCTCTGTAGACGATTAAGCGCTCTTAGTCAAGTGTACTTTTCCAATAGTAAGAGTTCTGAGAGGTCGTCATGACAATCAGATCATTCTGTCGAGTATCTGATAGAGCGATACAGGTTCAATAGGCAAGGAATGCTGATAATATCTTGCTAAATTACTAGAACCAAATAAATGTAACACTCTGTAGTCACACACTGACTATGCCACAGACCCTCTATGTAGGATTGTGACAGTCAACCAGCAGCACCCCTTATATTAGCTAAATATGTGAATATGTTTCAGATATAGCTAAAATTTTTCTTTGTGATGTGTGATTTATTTCCATACTTAATTACCACCACCATTTTTTGCCTTGCTTAATTTTAATTATGAAAAAAAATATCCCATGGCAACATTTGGGAAAGAAATGTTTGAAGAATGCCCCTATGAATGGAAATAAAAGGTAATGTATTAGTAATGTATTGACTTTTACATTCAGTCTCAGACAAGTAATTCTCAGTGTCAGAGGAACAACGCCCGCTGTGCAAAAAGAAACAATTTGCATTTGTTCTCATCTTTTGAGCTCTGTATGCCATGTCCTGCTGCAGCTTCTCCTCCTTTTAGGTAGTGCCTGTAGAGCACTGACATACCGGATATTGTACTGATTGCTATGCAATACACTGTAAATTCACTCAGTGAATCAGTATTTGCTGTCATCCTGAAAAAGACATTTAGTCCATTTTGTGCTTAGTAAAGCTCGTTTCTCTGTCCTGAGGACACACATGCAGAGTATCAGGCAAAAGTCTTACAGTAGGCATTCAAAGAAAATGTTTAAGGCTATTTATCTGGGTAGTAAGTGTATGTTTCTTTAGAAAAAAAACCAATTTACCATTAGAGCATATGTAAATTAAGAGTAACACAATACGGAGAGACTATGTGCATTCTTCTTTTCTCCAAAAAGTCACCGGTCTTCCTTAATGGCGAGATGAACACCACTTCAGTTCCCAAACCTCTCCTCAGGGGCACCTCAGCCATGTATTTGTTACATTTTGCCACCAGCTCACTTCATTATTTAATTAAATTGTTTTTTTTTTTAAGTCAGTGAGGAATTCATTAGCCATATTAGGAATCCAAAAAAAAAATACATTACAATGCAAGCTGACACCCTCTGACAGACATAATATCACAGTTTTAGACATGAAAGTCCATTATACTTTGCTTTTTTGACTACACAAGACTTTTGCACACTACAGATTATTTATTTATTTATTTAAAGAAACATAGTTTTAGGCATGGTAGATAATTGCTACTGATACTGTGACAGAGACACACCCCCTTACAGCAGTAAGCTTTCCTTCATCCAGGGATGTTACCAGAGGCTCTGGCAACGTGATTGTATCTCTAGTCAGTGGAAAATGTGAATTACCGCAAATGTCTACTAATCTAACCACTCGGAAAGATTTTCATATAGTTTACCTTGACTCACTGCCAAGACCTTTTAATCCACATGGGACTGGAGCAGTGAAATAAGAGTATAAAGTAAATCCATTATTTTAAGTGATTGTTAATATGCAATTTAATAAATGGGCTGTTATATATAGATAGATTGTACCTATATTTATTAACATAAAGGCTAGGGCTATGTCCTATTACCATAAATTGTGGAACAGAAATACAGCAGACTTATATACTTATTTAACTTCTTGGTGACATTCTTGAAAGGTTCCCCCTGTGCCTCGGCTGCCGTGGCAATGTTGATTTATTGATTGATTGATTTACTTTAATTTCTTTATTGAAATCTCAGTCCTACGTTAACCAGACAATTAACCCTGAATTTTGCATTCCAATAACTGAAAATATAGGGCCGGGATCATTTAACGGCTTATCCAGTCCAGAATCTGCCAGGCTATCTTCCTGATGGTCATTGAGACCACTGGACAGTACACCACAGGAAACAGGTAACCAGTGGGATTTGATGCTGCTAACTGGATGGGCAGCTGCACAACAAGGTTCATGGGAAACAGACCCAGGTGAAGTGCCCTGGGGAAAACCAGGACCAGGAACCTGGGCACAGGAAGTAAGACACGGGAAGCAGGAAAAGAGGCTGTAATACAGAATACAGAAATACAGGGAAAAAAAACAAGAAAATCACAGCAAACACAAGACACAGATTGCATGGTGCTGCTCAGTCTACATGAAAATTAAGAACTACTCTCAGTTCAGACCTTGTTCCATTCCACCATTAAACATAATGCAGGTATAAGTTTGCTTATCTGCAATTTCACCACCAGCTTAACGAATTAATTAACCGATTGATTGATTAATGAATTAAATTAATTAGATAAATGACTATGACAGCCTGGCATCCTGTCCAGGATATACCCCAGCCCTGTGTCCTGTGCTGCTCAGGACAGGCTTCAGGCCCCTGTGACCCTGACTTATTTACTCTCCCCATAGTACTTGTTCTAGTCATTAATAAGAGTTAAGTTGTTAATGGTTTTTTCCTAAAAGAAACTACAGTGGCTTTAAATTGAATCCTACATACTTTACAATTTTCCAGTTTTTCTTTCATGAATCTCCATGAAAGAGATGCCACTTGTTTTCTTTGGCTTAATCGCGAGCAGACTCGTTATCCAAGCCACTGCCCTCACTGACTGTTAAAATATCAAAAGCATTCCGTTTTGTTTTAATTGATGTCTTTCTTTGTTCACAAAACAGACAACGTCCAGACCATCAACACAAAAGATATTCAGCTCTATTCCAAAAAATATCCAATAAATTCTTTTTACCGTATCTAAAATATTCTCCCACTCTGCATCCAACTCTTTTATTTCTGGCTATTTCATCTGTCATTGTTGAACCTAGAATTCTTACAGACACACTTGTCCATTTATAGTCAACCTCTAAATGTCAGAAATGTCTTACTAGTACAGCGGCTTTTTCTCGGGGGTCTGATTTCACGCAGATGTCTATGTGCTTCCTAATGGTGTCTGTTGCTCATTTTGTCCTCAGTGGCTTTCAAAACCGCTATGCTTGCACCAAAAAGCACCAGACATGAGCTGTCATTCTATACTGTCAGTGTCTTCAGCATCTAGCCACCACAAGCATTGCAAGAAGCCGGTGTCATGTTCAGACACTTTGACGCAAGGGTATATTCTGTGGTGTTATTTGTATGTCTGCTCAGGAAAAATGCAGAGCACAGCATCAAACTCATCTGGCACCTTTTCTTCAGCTTTTACATGTGAACAATGGGTACCAATCATTCTGCTTGCTTCCTGTTTGCTTTTTATACAGCACCTGACCTTAAGAATAGCTCTTTACAGTCAGAGGTTAAACTGTGGAGAATGGTTGTCAAAGAAGCCAATATGTTCATTTATGTTTGGAAGAATTATCTCTATCTATCTATCTATCTATCTATCTATCTATCTATCTATCTATCTATCTATCTATCTATCCTGTATGGCTTAGCGGATGCAGGTTTAACCTTAGTACTCTAGAGTACAGAGTCCTTTTCTTGCCACTCTTCTCCATATTTCTTCCACATCCTCCCATTCCTGCTCACTAAAGTGAAAGATTAGGTGAAGATTTCCCATTATGAGCATTATTATGTACTAGCATCCCATCCAAAGTGCTGTTCGTCTTGTTCCCTATGATGGACTGGCGTCCCATCCAGTGTGTTGTCTGTCTTGTTCCCTGTGATGGACTGGCATCCTGTCCAGTGTGTTGTTTGTCTTTTTCCCTATGATGGACTGGCATCCTGTCCAGGGTGTTGTCTGTCTTGCTCCCTGAGATGGACTGGCATCCTGTCCATCCTGTCCTTTCTCTGTAGATGCCTGGCTCTATGCTCATCCAGACTCGATCAGCATTCGATCAGCAGTTATGGACACTGTATATAGGTTCATTCCACCAGTCATGGGAATCTGAAGCCTTTTAAGTAGCTCAAAAGCTTCTTTCTTTTTTTGGCCAACACCAATTTGTTGTGTTTGCTCTTTAAGATTTTTCGAGCAGTGACTTCCAGTCATTTTCCCAGCTCGCCTATGTGCATTTCAGTTTTAATTTCAGCAGGGCTGATAATTAATTGGCTTTAATAGAGCTGTTGACAGAATGAGAGTTGCAGTGAAATTCTTGAAAAACAGAGTTAAACCAAGTATGAGGATGAGTGAAAGAAAAGAATTAGGGTGTTTCTGAAACCAGTAATAAGGCTACGAAACTAAAAGTTCTCCTTGAAGGAAAACAGACCTAAACTATGACCCTAGAAGTCACAAGGCACTTGTTGAGTCATTCTGCAATGGAGTTTGATAGCCAGATGGAACAATTACAGGGTAGCAAGGTCACCTCAAAGAGCCTGAGGTATGTTTAACAAAATCAGCATCACAGACAGATTCAACAGTCTAGTAGTTACAAGTATGAATGTGATAATGCCAGATGTTAACAGAGATGAGCCAGCTTTCTTTGTAGCTATACAAAGCTTTAAGTTAAAGATATTATAGAAGAAAAAACCTGCCCCTCCTATAAAAGCTACCTTAAAACATGAAATCGAAATTTACCGTTCCTATATCTATAGCCTGCCTATGTTTGGAACAAAAATACCTCCCAGAAACCATTTTGTTTCCCGGCCTGATGATGCAAAGCTAAACCTGAAGTGCATACATGCTGAGGACGACTGCGAAGTCGCGGCCAGCGTTTCTGTTCCCAGCCAATCATATGCAGGTTATGGGAGCGGGCAGCCCTAAGGAGGCCAAACGAGAGGGAAATCTCTGAACAGCATTACACGGGTGCCCCCTCCGGCAGACAGGAGGCCAGAGGAAATAGAGCAGCAGCTGTGGAACAGACCAGTAGGGAAAAGTGCTGTATTTAAAGCAGCACAGGACGCTAATAGAATTTAAGATAAAGGGATTATGGGTGGCAAGGTGGTGCCTCTGCTCTGTCTGAGTGTGCGTGCAGATCTCCCCATATCGTGTAGGTTTTCTATGGCTTCTTCTCTTTCATGTCACAGTGCAAAGACAGGCAGCTTGGCTTATTGGTGTCTCTAAACTGCCCATAGAGTGTGACTGAGTGTGTGTGATGGACTGGAATCCCATCCAGGACGTAACGCATTCCTATGTGCACAAAGTAAGACTGAGTCCAGCTGGAGATGAAGGGGGTCTATACCTTTTTCCCACTTGTTTTCTCAGAATCTCTTGTCGTACCGTAAGAAAGGGCCATTGGTCATTGGTCAAGCAGACAAGACTGCCTACTGTTAGGTGGCTCAATGTTCAAATCCCAAAAGCAGGGTGTTTTTCTGGGGGGAGGTGGGTGAATGGCTCAGTGAGCTAAGTCTCTGTGCCTGTGGTTGGAAGATCACCAGTTGAAGCCCCAGCCTTGGCAATATGGTCACATGCCCTTAATCCCCAGCTCCAGGGTTGACATATGTTGGCTGATCTTTTCCACAAGCTGGAGTAAAGAGAAGAATTCCAGTGTACCTGTACTCGTACTTCTGCAA
Source organism: Mormyrops attenuatus (assembly GCA_026777985.1). Classification (NCBI taxonomy): domain Eukaryota; kingdom Metazoa; phylum Chordata; class Actinopteri; order Osteoglossiformes; family Mormyridae; genus Mormyrops; species Mormyrops attenuatus. Next base: position 26,998,879 of record JAODKC010000001.1, read on the forward strand.
ATGGCAAATAAAGGATTTTTCATTTATCGCACTGTTGCCTGGGATAGACTCCAGGGCCCCTATATGACCCTGACCAGTATAGTTGGTTAGAAGACGGACAGATGGATGAATGGATACATTGAATGTCAGAATCATTACTGCCAAGGGTTGTGGGAATTCGACACAGCTTGCTACTGTTGCAGACACTGTGACAATAAACACTTACCAACTAGGGCCTAAAAAGTACAATACAAACAACAGACTTCCATACATATAGTGCATAACACACATCACATGTGATGTGCTACTATAATGTGCAAATAGATCATCAGGGGTCTGTGCTGATGAGAATGTGAAGACTGAAATGGTGCAAATGTTGCACTGCTGTTTGATTTCAAGCCTGGAGAACTCTTCAGGAGTCTGATAGCACTGGAGAAGAAGATGTTCTTGAAGTGTGTTGTTTTTTGTGATGAGTGATTTGAGTTGTCTACCCGAGAGAAGCAAGCGAAGCAGATCATGCGGAGGATGTGCATTTTATTACATGTTGTGGTATTTAGTCCAGGTGGGCAGGTAAACATAGCTGCATGGTGAAGAGATCGGGGGGGTGCAGAGCCTTTGCTTGGAGTCTGGAGTGGGGATGCTTTCACAAGGGCGGCACTGAGTGGAAAGCAGACAGCCGACATTTCAGCAGGAGCATGGGGGAAACGCACATGAGAAAATGGGAGTGTGAGGTATAGGGGTGAGTTTAGAAGGGTGGAAAACAAAACTCTGTTCTATAAACAGGGACAGATGAACATCCTCCATATGTGCACTGTGTGTGGAAGGAGTAGGGGATAAAATAATCTAAACCCGGGGGAAATTCGGAATGTTAATCCAGCATTAATTCTAATGAAAATTTCAGTTTGTGTTCAGTAATTATGTTCGTCTGAACATATCTTACCTATCGCACTTCAAAAAGAAAAAAAAATATGGCAAAGGAACATTTACAAAAATAATAATGTTAACATATTTCTTATGAAAAAGTAGCCCAAAATTAGAATAAGCTATCGAAGTGAGAGCCATGTATAAACGGTGTTAAATCTATATGGAATAAAAGTAAGTGTCAGTATCAAAAGGTATGAAATGTGGCCGTTTTCCTTCTTTCGACCAGTGAGAGAGCAGATGGCACCAGTCTTTGTAAAGCTGTGCTGGTATGTATGCCACATGTCTGTGGGTTTGTGTTCGGCAGACAGGTTATAAAACAACCTGAATAATAAATACCCTCCACACTCTCTGGCTGCTTCTAGCTAAAAATACGTCCATTCTCTTATGTGATGCATTTAAAAATTTATTCAAATACATACATGCAAAATTAGTACTGCTTTACGGTAATTTTTACAGTGACATTGTATGTATTGTATGTATATATTTTGAGATTTTAACTTTTACATGTTTTTGGTGATATCCAAACCTGGCATCTTTAGAACAGTGTATACTGGGATAAAAATAGTTCTGGAAAGTGTCATTATATTTATTTACTTGTTTGTTTGCTTGTTTATTTATTTAGTTATTTTTGATGACAGCGTCGTTAAACTTTCCTGCTTCTTCCTAACTTTTCTGAGCTGGTCAGCCTTAAAATAATGGCCTCCTCTCTTGTCGTTTCTACTTTGGGAAGCGTCTCGTCAGCACTTTCTGCTGCCGTCAAGCGGCTCGTTTCCTCACAAACAGCTACCACTAAAACTGAGAGAGAAACACACCTGCTAACACCTCGAGGCAGGTCCTTAGGGGGGGCGGGGGGCGACGCTCGCAAATTCTGTTACATGCTCTCATCTCCTGCCAGTTATTGTTCTTTTTATATTCAAAGGTGGTAATCAAGCTCACCCTGAGAGAGTCAGCTAATAAGTTATGAATCATATTAAGTTCCTGACCTGAGCGAAACAGAAGTATCCTTAAACCTGCATCTCCCACCCACAACTCTTGGGAGGATGTTGAGTGGCTCAGTGGATCAAGCCTCTGTGATTGGAAGGCTGCCAGTTTGAATCCCAGGCTCGGCTAGTAGTTGGATTGCCACTGGGTATGACCTCTAACCATCCCCCTTTGAAAACTGCTCCAGGGATAGATGTCAGATAATTGGCTGAACCTGAGCTCTGACTCCAAGCTTCACTCCTCACTTGTTTGTGCCTCAAATGTAGAGCAAGATTCCTATGAATTTGTACAAATTGCCTCGACAGTCGCCTTCCTTACGACAAAGTTCAACATACACATTCCTGCTAGTTTATTCAATGCGTCTCTCATCTGGATGTCAGTCTCACACCAAGCTCGCTATTCCAGATAAAATTTTTACTGTCTCTTACGTGAGTTAACTGCACCAGCATGGCATCCACCAAACAATTCTCATCGTGTTTTCATTTGACGAAAGCTGCTCGATTCCCCGAATTCTGCCAGTATTCAAAAATATAATGGCTAAGACTTCAACTGTGCCGGTTTTTCTGGTTCCAAGGGGATGTGTGATAAAAGACAGAAAAGCTTTTACGGGAAGGAATGAAAGTTGTTGATCTCTTCATACACCCTAAAGATAGCTCCAACCTGCTATTGTATCTATGCCATGTCACCAGATCTGGGTACATTAGCTCAGTTGATAGCATGACAGAGATTAAATGTTCTAGAAGTCTAAAAGTGCTATTCTTGTTTTCAGTTCCCTCCCTATGGATATGGGAGGGAAGAATACCTAGATTTCCATATCGGTAATGACTTGGAAACACATCTGCCCCACAGTATCATTTGTTATCCAGACATTTTCTCTGAATGCAGTTATTTGTTTTTTCATACCAGCATGTAAAATTAAGAAATGAGCTCATTTTCATTTAAGACTTACAGTACTGTGCAAAACATTTAGGCTATCAAAGAAAATAATGTTTAAATGATCTGCATGTTGGTGTAAAACTATGATATTATGTCTCTCAAAGTGTGTCAGCTTAGCCATTTCATAACCTCTCCTGAATTCACTCCAGTATTTGCAGCAGCCCAATAACAAAGGTTTGACTAGTCAATACCACATTTAGTTATTGAACTCATTCATTAATTACATAATTGAGCTGGTGGTGAAATTTAACAAATACATGGAACGGCTGAGGTGTCCCTGAGGAGAGGTTTGTGAACTGAAGCGGTGTTCATCTAGCCATCCAACTGAATATCAGTAACTTTTTGGAGAACAGAAGAATGTTTTATTTTTTATTGTGTTACTGTCAGCTCCCATACAGTATATTCTAATGTTAATTGTGATTTTTTTCTGAACAAATACACATTTATTACCCACATAAGTACCCTGAAACATCTTCTGGCTGCCTAAGACTTCTGCACAGTACAGCATTACTAATAATAATATCAAATGGCCTGCTGTATCGCATTTATGCCCCAAATCACAGAGACACACAGACCCTTATGCCTAATCAGTTTTCTTTCCATACCCATTTTATTATGCCAGTTCTGAAGCCAAACAGGTTGTATTTTATTTGGTTTTTCCGTGTAATTGTGTTTGTTAACGCCTTGCAGGTTTGTTAACCATCCTCACCTTCCTCAAATCCTTCCCAGGATTGCTTAACATAGTACTCCCCAGAATTTTTCACATTTATTAAATATGAACTAAAAGGGTGACGAAAAATGGTCCTGTTGTTTATCAGCTGTATCTTAAAGTCAAAATATGAGGGAAATCTAGCTTGAGTTATAATTATTTAAAGAAAACTTCTTTAATTCTAAAAAACACAGAAGTCACAAATGTTAGTACCCCGAGGAATTATTATAAACAAAATATAAGAAGTATTTTATTGTACAAAGTTTCCTTTCTAAGTACACTTGAGTCTTAAGGGGTATAAGTATGAGATGATGTCCATGCAGAACTCCCTTAGTCATCCATCAACGCGGGGAAAATCAGAGAATACACAAATTTAATGAAATTACTATAAAAATAGCTTCATGCTTGAAAACACCAATCTCCAGTATAATTAAGAAATGTAAAACAATCGGTGCTGTTGTGAACCTACACGGAAGATGATGCAAGTGTACTTTGGCTCCATGTGCAGTCAAGAGGATGATTCAAGAGGGAGAATGTTCTGGAGAACTGCAGGCGGTTACAACCTGGGGGCATCAAGTCTCCAAAATGAGAGTTATACACCGTCTTTATACCAACAAGCTATTTGAAAGGCTTGTCAGAAAGCCTGTGGTGTCAATCCCAAGAAACGAAAGAGTTTAATAAATGTCACTGGAATTTTGATTGAAGCATGATCTACGGTCAGATGACTCAAAATCCAAGGATGGATCTGCCTCTGAAAGAGGAATGATCATACATAAAAGGCCCTAATCCCTACTGTGAAGGACGGAGGTGGATTTGCAATATTATGGGGCTGTTTTTCATCCAAAAGCCTGGGGAACCTTCTTACAATGCGTGACATCATCGGCGGATCAAATTTTACTTCACAGTCTGCCTCTCAGAAGCTTGAGTTGTAGTTGAATCTCATGGTTGGACATTCACATTTATGTTTAAATATGAATATTTTTTTGAGAGCAATCACAGCATCTTTAATGTAATAAGTGGTGTTACAATTACATGCAGAACAAAACGAATAATTTAAGAAAAATAAAGTTAATTTTCCATGACTTCTAGCTCATATTACTGTAATTTAGGGCGCCTGTAATTCCAGAATGCACTGGTATCGCTTTGTTCTACTGTTCAGCAGTGTGGCAACAATTGATCTTCCTCAGCTGAAGCACCCCATGTCTTGCATCTTGAAGGGGCTATTAATTTTGACTCTCTTCGCTTTGCCATTGACCCTGTGTCCTCAGAAAAATGAGAAATTGTCTTGTTGCAACTCCTTTCGTATTTCTCCATCCAAGCTTTCTCGGTTCTATGCTGGAGAACAGCTCAGTGCAAACGTCTGTTCAAGAATTAGGCTGAAAATATATCCGCGCAGACTTCTGTCTTATGTAATCTCTGTCATCCTTCATCGTTTTTTGTCTTTTTCTCACGTCATTTCTTGCTTTTCATGTACTTCTTCCTGTTTTTCTGATCTGTTCCCTCTCTTTTTTTCTCTTTCTCCCTTTCTTTCCATTATTCCACTAAAACATCAATACATCTCATCAATGAAAACTTTTTCCGGTAAAAGTTGCATCTGCAGCAACAGCTTTTTTATTAATATCAGTAGATGCTGGTGACAGCAAACTGCTTGTACTGCTATCCTCAGTTACAGGGATTATATTTTGCTTCACTGTTAAATTTGGAAGATGCTCATAGCTATAAATAACTCTCAATTTGACAGGTAAACCAACATTGTCCTGAGAAAATTGTCTGATCTGTAGTGGAAGAGAATTGATATTGTCATTGTACATTGTAATAATGACTTGTTTTTCGATACATTATAATCCCATTATGGTCCTGTTGTCTGACTGGCAGTTTAAAAATTGTTCTGTTTGTGGAGGTCCAGTGATAGTCTTGGTGATTTAGCTCGACAGGCTTGGTACTTGATTCTGGAGGATAATGCCCTTTGAGGAGGCTTTTCATTTCATTTAAAGTGTACACAGATATTCGACGTTATTTTAGGCAACAACACCGTCATTTTAGTAAATTTAGAATGAACTTTCATTGTTCCAATATCACAAATTTGTACTGGACAAGCAGTATCGATCCTTTCTTTGCAGCGTCAGGTTTTCTTCTCCAGCATATATTGTAATTTATTTTACTGTGTCATTGCTTCCTTCTCTGCAGTCTGAAATACTGTCGTTGCCGCTTTCACCACTGTGATCATCCACTGGGTACAGCCTAATATAGTTAGTTAGCCCCTTAGGTAAGAGCCCATGTGCCGTGAGTAGGGTTGCTATTTTCAATCTGAAGAAATAAGACAATCCCCCCCCTGGCCTCCGCAGGGGTCTCAGATGAAGAAACAAGATTTTTTTTTTTTAATGTTAAGGGGATCGATCATGTGTTCCAGATTCAATTGTAAGTTGGTCTGCATACAACAAATCTCAAGCAAAATTGGTTTGAAACAGGACATGACATTTTATTTTTCATTAAGGGACAATCCCATTAAATACAGGATGGCTAGCAACTCTAGGCTTAGGTGACCCTGGGAGGATCACTTAGCTTTCAGCTTAACCGACCTGTGCGAGCTTTCCTGGCCTAAGGCACTATACCACGAGAAGGGGATGGGTGTTACAGTATCACAAATACATCTTTATTTTGTTAAATGATACCATTTGTCCTGTTATGGCATCGCGTTCATAAATTGTTTAAACAGGGGAACAAAACAGAAAATGTTACTGACAGAACAAAAAAAGTGGTCGTCAAAAAAAAAATTGTAATTGAAAATTAACTACCCAATAGCAGTGCCAATGAAGCTATTTACAGTAGTAACAGTACGAGTAGGAGCTACTGTAGTAGTAGCAGTTCTAATAGTAGTAGTAGTGGTAATAGTAGTAGTAGATAACTATAATGTGATTTTCACTGTTTGTCAAACTCCTTTATTTATATGTGTTCATTTTTTTCTTCCAAATAGAAAATGGGTGGCAAGCTAAGCAAGAAAAAGAAGGCTTCCAGTGTGAGTGACGACAAGGTCAAGGACAAGAAGGTCGAAGGGTCTTCTGCGGAGGAGGGAGCAGCCCAGCAAGAGAACAAAGGCGAGGCCCCAGAGGCTGCTACCACCGATGTGGCCAATGACAAGGCACAGAAGGAGGCCCAGCCAGTGGCTAACCAGACAGCAAATAAGGAGGGGAACAAGGATGCTGCAGGCAAGGAAGACCAGGCCAAGCCCACGGTCAATGGTGAGCCCAAGGCAGAGGTAACCACTAGCAAAGAGCCCGTCTCTAAGCAGGAGGACAAACCACCTACCGGCAAGCAGGAAGACAAGGCACCACCTGCTGCCGCCACCAGCCCTGACCCTCCCAATAAGGAGCCTGAGGTGAAGCCCCAAGCCGCCGCACTCTCGGAGTCCAAGGCGGAACCAGCCGGTGGAAAAGCGGAGAGCCCCGCGGCACTGGAAGCCAAAACCGAGGCTGCCCCCACTGCCCTGGATGCCAAGGCCACAGAACCGGCAGCACCGACCGTGGCCGCTACTTCTCCGAAGGAAGCTCCGGTGAAAGAGGCAGTGCTGAGTTCAACAGCGGCCCCCGAGAGTGCAGCCCTGGAGGCCAACAGCACAGAAGCATCCGCCGCCCTCAAGGATCAAACCGTAGCAGTTAAAGATTAATGCACAATGACTTTCCAAACAAAGTAATTGGGGAAAATATAAGAAAATAGCCAACCCACATTATAGTCATCTGTATTTTTTTGCTGGAACTTTGATACAAGTATCGGTCCTACTGTTGCCCCCGGCGGGGGGGGGGGGGGCGGGGGGGGCGGGGGGGGGGGGGGGGGGGGGGGGGGGGG
>JAODKC010000001.1:27064160-27079083 GCA_026777985.1 Mormyrops attenuatus
ACAAGGGGCGTACCGACACCTGGTACTGAATAAAAAGGGGAGTACCTGCATCTGGTACTGAATAGCAAGGGGAGTACTGACCCCTGGTACTAAATAACAAGGGGAGTATTGGTACCTGATGCTGAATAACAAGGGGCGTACCGACACCTGGTACTGAATAAAAAGGGGAGTACCTGCATCTGGTACTGAATAGCAAGGGGAGTATTGGTACCTGGTACTGAATAACAAGGGGTGTACCAGCACCCATTTTTCACCACTTAAAGCACCGCTTTGAGTGAACAGGCAGCTCAAAGATGGATAAAAAATAATTGTGATGCTATATCGATACTGTTACCAATGTACCATTAAGGTATGGGGTTACAGTTGTAAGTACTATGCCATCATTCTGCCCATGCTCAAAATAGTTAAATAAATAAGTTAAATGACTATAAACAGGCACATATAATCTATTAAGCCAACCATCACATGGAAACCTGCCAGAAGGCTCTTAGTGACACCCACTGAACCCAAGAGGAAATAAAAGAGAATACATCTCCATCTCTGGCAGAAAGGAAAGGAGAAGCCAAAGGGGGAGGAGTTTCCTTTATTTCTGTATTTACATGCTTCTGTACCAAGATATGAATCTTTCAATGCGGACTGAAGAAAGAAAAATGCAACCATTAACTGATTTTAGGTTCCAGACATACCACGGACATTTATTTGATAATACGTATAAGGAAAAGTATGACTTTTAAAATATTATTTAATCAATAAACCACAGATAACAAAAAATCTATTTGTATTGTGCTTTAAAAGCATTGTTGCTAAATGCCCCTGAGGATGTGGAATATTACATTTTATATTAAGAATTACATTTCACATTTTGTTTTCTTTTCTCTTTCTGTAGTGGGTAATAGTCTTAGAAGCACAAAAGGAATCATTAATTTTATATAAATAATTTGAAGAATAATCAGTTATAATTGGGGAATTTATTACTGATCACTTGTAGTTAACCATGGTCTGCTTAGTGATCTGCCTTTTATTTTGTGACTAACCATTATCCATTATAATTCGTGCGAACGTTTTATGGAGTGCTTTTTGGGCTTATATCACAGAAGTGTATTAAGGGTCAATGCAGCGTTTCTTCCAGCTTTCTTTTAATCCTTATCCTATTTCAGGGGCAATGTTATTGCTGGTTTGAGGTCACGTGCACTCTGTAATAACAGGGGAAAAGCGACAAGTAAGCCAAAGCTTTTATTTGCATTTTAATTTTAACTGTTGGATTAGACTACACAGACATTAGGACCGCACGATTCACTAGCGCAAAGCCACTACATTTCCCATAGTGCACCAAACGTGGCGTTAAATCAAGCCCTGTGATTGGCGTGGACGCTGAGTTCTATTTTCCTCAGATGTCTTTAGGTCAAATGGGGTCTCCGAACGTCTTTGTGTCTGTTAACAAGGTCACTGCTATCTGTAAACGTGTCGAACCTTCAGTTCTCGAAACAGGTGGACACTATAGATTATAAACTATATAACTTTATAAACTTGTGAGTGAATTCTTCCATTGATTAAACTGTGTACAGTTCTAAGGCTAGGCAGAACAGTTTTTTTTATGTTATTATCATACATTTCACTTTTGTTGCTTGGCAGAGCCAGTGTGGAGACGAACGAGAGAAACGAAAAACGGTCGCTATGCGTGAGGTACGCCCCCTATAGGCGTAAAACGAAAGTACAGAAATGATGGTCATGCACGACGTACGACCCCTATAGGCGAAAAACGAAAGTAAAGAAATGATGGGCATGCATAAGGTACGACCCCTATAGGCGAAAAACGAAAGTAAAGAAATGATGTGCATGCATGAGGTACGCCCCCTGCAGGAGGTACCACGCTGACGTCCGGGGGAAGGCGGACAGTGAGGTAAAGGGTGCAGCTCCTTACCCCGGCGATCAGAGGGCTCCGTGTCAGTGAGTCATTTAATCAGGGTTCCATAGACAGATCCTGCTTTTTAAACACTTTTTAAGTGAACGCGTCTCACTTTTTCTCTTAATATTTAAGTGACTGCGTTTCAGCCTGAGCTCCAGATGGACCACAAGGCGCGCCTTTGAGGAGATGGACATGATCGCCGCGAGGCTCGGGACGCGTCAGTGTCTCACCGCCGCACTTCGCGCACCGCCGTGCCCGGTACGCGACCTTGGCGTACACATCACCCGGAGGGCTTCTCGGCCAGATCCCTGCGCTCCCGAACCTCCGTCTGGCTCATACTTACGGCGGAGAAGAGCGGGAGCATTGGCCGGCTTGGGCTACGGAACTTTCTGCGTGCGCCGCTGGTGCAGAAACGAGCTTTACACGGGGATCGGCGCCGCGCTGTCGCTTCTGAAGCGCACAGTTTTAATTGCCCGAGGTAGGAGAACCCTTTCGAAGCATCTTATACACTCCGTTACAAAGCTGGTTGTGAAAAACCATCAAAGGCAGCCAGATGGTGACGCCATCACATGCAATACATGAATGCAATGAGTCTGATATATATATACTGTCCAAAGTTTAAGTCTTGGGTAAAATGGGAATATCTGTTTCTTATGCACTTCCTGGTTTCAGTATATTGCACATCTCCAAGCCTTGTTTCTAGACCTGCAATAGCGCCATGATCCGGTCCCCATGGCAAACCGAAACTGATCTGGGGTCGGTCATCCGTGGTACGGTCTTTGACGGTATATGATATTACGGATATTATCTGTTAAGTCGTGTACTATACGAAATCCGTTTTGCTTTAAGTAGCAGTAAGTTTGAAAATATAACCCCAAGTCTTTAAGCGATTATTCTTCAGTTCGTGCCAGCGTTTTACTGCTGTTTTGGAAATATTGCCTATGAATATGCAAACATCCGTCAGTGATCGAGAAGCGTAGTTTCTTAGACCGCCTACTTCACCTCAGACTGAACTACAAGGGCAATGACAATATTTTCAGAAAATATTGGTTTCATTGCTAATGAAATTTACACTCCAGCTGTTTTAGTTAATATTTCTACGAATAATATCGCTTCATATTGTTTATGAATCGCTAAAGTATTTTAGTAAACATAAATCGAGCTGTTACTGTGAATGTAAAGCGTTAATAACGTCAAATATATATTAAACGTTACGTGATGTACATCTGTAGTATTGTAATGTAAACCACATTGTTTACAGTGAAAATATCGGTGACTTTTCGAACTGTAGAATATCACATGTACACACACACACACGCTACATACACGGGGAAAATCTTAAGTAGGCCTATTTGTCACTAACCCCAGGTATTCCAATATACAGGACTGTGTAAAAGTCTTAGGCAAGGAAAGAAAATGCTGTTCATGTTGGTGTAAAACTGCAATATTATGTCTGTCAAAGTGTGTCAGCTTAGCGATTTCAAAGCCTCTCCCAATGTCACCCCAGTATTTTCTGGAACTGTCCAATACAGTTGTGTATTTTTTGACTCCACAACTCCCCCACCTCATATGGCTAATTGTTATCTTATTGAGTCATTTAAGAAAGTTAGTTAGTTAGTTAGTTAATTAATTAATTGAGCTGGTGGTGCAATTAAATCCATGGAATAACCGAGGTGCCCATGAGGAGAGGTTCAGGAACTTAAGCAGTGTTCATCTAGCCATCCAAGAAGATATCAGTAACTTTGTGGAGAAGAAGAAATTCTTGTTTATCTTTATTGTATTGCTATTAATTTTCATGTGTTCTAATGTTAAATTGTACTTATATTGTTCTGAGCACATATACACTTGTTACCCAGAAAAATAGCTTTAACCATTTTCTTTGACTGGCTAAGACTTTCAAATAGCACTATACAACAAATAATATACATATGAAACTAGTAGCCTCTCCAAATTGTTGAACCTGTGTTTCAGGTTCCTTATCACAAGACGTAATTGTCTTTGCTTTGATTATTATATCCTTAAGTATTATACGAATAATCACTTTTAAAATTGTTTCTGAAGAATTATAATATAATGTTGTCCTGTTTTCAGTGTTTCTCAATATGAGTGTACATATGTGGTATTACATTTATCATCACGATAGATTAAGTGATCTATTAACCAAAAAGCAAACTAAAAGAAAAAAGATTGTTACTGTTAGTCTGGTATCTCTAAGCTGTCAGTCACCCATGTAAATTCACAAAACACGCTAGTTAAAAACTGCAGACTGTAGACATACTAGTAACCAGGATTTCCAGCCTTCCGGAAACCAGGGACTAGCAAATAAAGATAGAAAAGAGATTTAAAGTGTGCTTATCCTTCCGGGTCGCGTGGGGTCCGGAGCCTATCCCGGAAGCTATGGGCACGAGGCGGGGAGCAACCCAGGATTGGGGGCCAGCCCATCGCAGGGCACATTCACACACCATTCACTCATACATGCACACCTATGGGCAATTTTATTATTATTTTTAAAAAAAAACCAAGGTCCCCTGAGGTGAATTAAGGCCCATTTTTCCCAGACCCCTGAAGCTGTCCTGTGAAGCCCAGGGGGGTTAATGGACCCACAGATCAAAACCTGTGTACTAGAGAAAGACTGTCCCTGTTGCTGTGAGATCTTATACGGATATGGGGATATTAGTGGTGGTTCCTTAAGTCTTCTGATAGACGGGCACTGCATCTTAACATACACTGCAGCTTATCAGTATAAACAATTTCCCTATGGAAATGGATATACATAGGCTTCTAAAGTATCTCACTGAGTAATCAAGCTCATCTAGAAAATCTAGCTGCTTCCTATGGCCTGGATTTTACAGGTTTGAGATTGATCAATGTCGCTAATGGTGTAAGAATGCCACTTGTAAAGTTGCAGCAGCATAGTTTCAGTGAAATCATGATTTGTTGACCAACATAATTCATGTGAAACAGTGTATACATACACAAGGTATTAAAAAGCAGCTGAAAATCAGATAAGGACAGGTCTGTATTAGGCCTGGGCAGTATACCTAATTTCTACAGTATATCAGTTTATTTTCAAAATGAGTTATAGGATAGAACAATACTGTTTATGTCGATATACTTTTATTGTGATTAAAATTAGGGCTTTGTTCAAGATATTTAATAGAGACCAATAGGATTCTGTCCTGGTTGCTAACTTCACGAGAGCTTCAGTCGTGATGTTACACAGAATCCCAGAATTCATGGATAAAATACAACTGTTAGGGTTTCAGGCAGAAGTTAGACGAGGGAAAAAGCAAGGAATCCTTGTTTCTTGGTTCAGTTTCACTTTAAAACATTGCCAAACCGCTCTTTAGATTTAGTTTTTTTTGTTCAGAATCGTTCGCCATCAGTTCTGAGAGCAATGTCATAAACTGAGAAAAAGAGTTTGTTGGCGGACATAGTGGAGTGAAATGTTTTTGTGATGTAGCTGCTTTATTTGACCCATGCAACGCTGATATAGGCATAATTTATTTTCTCTTTATTTTGACACTCCTGTTTAGAAAATGTCTATACTAAATAGTTGTAGTTGTATATCTGCAAACGGGGAAGGAAACCCTGTATTTGCATATTGTTTTGTTTATTTTCTTTAAGAAATGTGTTTGGGACATTTCACAGGTGGCTTTGATTTAAAACTGAGCATTTAGCCCGTTCTGTAGAACATATTGATTTATATACCATGTTTGTCTGTTCCGCCCAAAAATATGGAGATACGGTGTTAGGTCCATGTCGCCCAGCCCCACTCTGCACCCCCCTTCATTTACCATAAGACTCTCCCCAACAAGGACTGAGTATAAAGGGTGACCTCCTGAGGTGTGACGAGCCTGAGATGGGTATAAGGCAGGACAGGATGCTGGCCTGTCATATTGACCAGCTTCCCAACAAATGCTAATTCATTAACATCCTTATCACCTTTGGTGTCAGATGAAACCCTAATTTTCTCCCTGACTTTCCCCTTGATCATGATCATTTGCTGACTGTGTCCCTATTCAAATCAACCAGGAACACTGGAGCACCTTCAGTAGTGGCCTGTCATCAAGAGGACCCAAAGAGCAGGCCATGAGCACTTCCTGTCCCATGGGGGGGTGTCGTAACTTGCTGTCGGAGATGTCAGTGAGCAGTCCTTGATGTATAACCTGGCAGTAGGCTGAAGCTGACCTTGTCTACTCTCCTTTTCATTACAGAATTGAGTACCTCAATCAGAACCTTGCAGTCGGAAACGGCCAAGTCGGAGAACAGAAAGTTCTTCTTTGACACCCACGCTGTGGTTCGTCTGCTGGAAAACAATGGTTAGCTACACAATGACTTCTACAGCATTATATGTGTAATCCCTCTGAGGGTTGAACTACGAAGCGAATTTACTGGCTCAGCATGGTTTCTGGAGACTTCCGAGTTTTGGGTACTACAAACGCACTTTTAAAATGGGGCATATTGCCATTGTAATTAAGCTGCCTAACCTGTTCCGAGCAGGTTAAAGTGCAGGCCTTCAGTTTAACCTTCCTGTGCTGTTAGGGTCGGCACCGACCCGTTTGTAAGTTTTAAATGCATAAAAGCGCCACATAAATTTGTTTACTGCATCAAGGCTTTTTGACTTTGTCAGGAACCTCTATTTAAACAAAATCATACCATTTCTTTTTCAGGGTTCAACTCGCAGCAGGCAGAGATCATCGTGAGCGCCCTAATGAGAACTACAAATTCCAACATGGACATCATCTATAAGGACATGGTGACCAAAGTTCAGCAGGTAGGCTGGGCTGTTTCCTTACTGTTAAACAGGTCTGCATGTTTGTAATACCTCGGGCCCTTTTAGTGACGTGATTTATGTGGCAGTCCTTCCCTTGTTTGTGTTCTATTTACCGTATGAAATGTATTGTGTATATTATATTGTGCAATAATGAAGCATATTGTGATGCACGTAGAGCATTGTATACTGTACTGTAGTTACTATAACGCGTTTTTGTTCTCGGCAATTAATCAAAACTCGGCAAAACTAATTCCTTGGGCACGTCAATATCCTTAGCAGACAAAGTTCTGATTCTGATTACTTTTTGATATGTTGGTCATACAGCACATACAATTTTTATGCAAACTGTACAATAAATTAAAATTCTGTGTAACTATCATCTGAAAATAAATATGACTAATCAAATATATAAAACGCTTGAAACCAGGAGGTGTCACACACAGGTTGATTTATTGAATGTAAGCATGCAGGTTTTCTGTTGGCCTGGTATAGGAAATCATGCTTCAGACAGTGATGTCCCAGATTGCTGCTGTAAAAAAAGACATGGTTATACTGGAGAAGAGTGAATTCTCCGCCCTGCTGACAGAGAACGAGGTGAGACGAGTGCCTTGCATGCGCAGGAATTGGAGTAATGGTGTTATAGACATCTGATCTGTAAACACTGAAAGGACATTCTGCTGTAGGACATTACACATTAAATATATATATATTTTTTTACTATAGAAAGTCAAGATTGAGGTCCTTCAGTTGAAAGTGCAGTTGAATGTGAGTATGAAACTATTCATTCTGTAGTGTACTTTTTGGAAAAAGTTTGAAATTCACAAATCACTGAATCAAAATAAACAATGAAACGTCGTGTTCTGTTTTAGGATGTGATGAGCAAAGTGCGTTCAGATACTATTTTGGAGATGAACATGGAGAAAAGCAGAGTGAAGGAAATGGTAAAGTCCATTGTGTGGGGGCTGGTGTCTGTGGGGTGTTTTATATAGCTTTTATTTGTGTAAGTTTGCACATGCGAGGTTATATATTTCCACATTTTAACAAACCAGCCCGGAAGTGCTGTTGCTTTGTGAGAATTACAAATGTTTATAAACTAAGTAAATAACATATGTACACGATATGGCCAGAAGTATGTAGATGCCGGCTTGTCAGACATTTCATTCCGAAACCAAGGGTATTAATATGAAGACAAAGTACCCTGTAACATACCCTATGCTGGTAGGGTACATTTTGATTGGTTGTAGATTTAAATGATGTAATAAAATACAGACTGTAACACATAAACTTGAGTCTTTTTTTTAAATGGTTACTATTACCCACAGACTTGTAATGGATAAGCATTTGGAAGATGGATGGATGTTTTCCCTAAAGTACTCTTGTTATCTTAGACATTTACATTAACATTACAGAATGCATAATTAGAGAATGGTGTGGCATTTTAAAGGCATTATTAGTGTGTGATGTTAGAAGCACTATGGCTTTGAAACTGTGGTTCTTCTAGGCTGTTTCATTTCACCTTGTCACATCTGATGTCGTTGATAGTGGACATTCTGCTTCAGCCAAGTGGTGGGATTTATTTCGGTCAATCGACAGACTTGAGTCATTATCGAGGTTTTTTTGTTTGGTGATTTCACAATTGTTTTATTCTAATTCTTTAAACTTTGATTGCAGAGAGCAGAATATGAAAGAAAAGTGTTGGCAGCACGAACACAAATGATGGAGATGGTAAGTATGAATGGGCAGCAGATATATCACGCTGTGCAGCTTACAAATACAACCTGACAACTTCACTTCTCATAGTTGAATTTTATACAATGCATCAGAAAATGTGCCAATAACATACTTTTAAACTTATTACAAAAAATCTACTCAGGAGACCACAGGCTCTTCTTGAGGTCATGAGGTCTTGCTGATAAATTGATTGTGTTTTTCATGACCTTTGTCACCGTTGTCTGACACCTTCTTCCAAATTGGCTGTGTTATAAATCCCTCAGCTTTGAGGGAGACATATTCCCCTTGTGCACCCTGTAAATATTAAGACATGATTTGATTCCAAAAGTCCCGTCAATTCATCTGTACATCCGCTCCTGTATTTTATCACAGGTCCTTGGAAGAACAGAAAAATGATGCAGGACTAGTCAACTCATTGTCTCCCTCTTGTGGATAAATAAGTGTACACTACTGTGCAAAAGCCTTCGGTTGCCGTTGGAAATAATGTATATTAGTATATAGCTATAATTTTATGTCTGTCAAAGTATTAGCTTAGCCATTTCAAAACCTCTCCTAAAGTCACCCCAGTATTTGCAGTAACCTCTAATATATCCATGTTTTGGCTGACCTCACACACTAGCATACCGTGTTTAGTCAGGAAGTTAACTAAATTAGCTGGTGGTGAGATTAATGAAAACATGGAATGGCTGAGATGCCCCTGAGGAGAGGTTTGGGAACTGAAGCGGTGTTTATCTCGCCGTCCAACGATGTATGAGTAACTTTTACGAGAGACATCCTTATACTTTTTTATTGTATTACTGTTCATTAAACAGTGTTTTTTTCTGAGCAAATACACACTTACTGTCCAGACAAACAGCTTTCAAAGTAAATTTAGTTTGTACAGTACTATGTATGTCGTTTTATTTGCAGTTTATCTATTTTCTTGCTTTTTAAATATATGTCTTCTAAAACTTCTAAAAAATGTTGTGACCATTGATTTTCAAGTTCTGTCTAAAACTACATGTTCATTTTGATGATTTCTATGTCTTGTACTATAATAAACCATACAACCTAGTAGGGGATGATGAATGCATTTAACTTTAGACACAAATAGATTGGATTGCTACAATAAATATTAGGCGCAACAAGCAAACAGCCCGAGTTTCCCTTTGACAGAGGTTTGTTATGGAGTCTTGATTAAGAATCCTGTTCTTGCCCATAGAATTCTGAGCAGGATCGTCAGATAACCCAGACCAACATGAAGATAGACACCGAAGTGGCAGGGCTGAAAACCATGCTGGAGTCTCACAAGCTCGACACTGTAAAGTACCTGGCAGGTAAATATCTGTCAATCAGTCCAGTTTGTCAATGGAATAATTTTGTTATTCTGTTTAAGTTCATATTTTATGTTGTGGTTTAAATATTAAATTAAGCTAAAACTAATGAAAACTTTTTTAGTAATCAAAATTTCTAGTAATTCGGTTTTGAGACTCTTTTGCTCCTGCGATAATTGAAGAGCAGATTACCAAAACTCACTTGTGTGATAAAATCGTCATGTAATTCAGCGAAGAACTTTCATTAAATATTCAAAACTCGTAAGTCCACAGAAATTTTCTCTAAAACATATCCCTTGGATTGGTCCACTACCCTCAAGATTTACACTGTGTTCTTCGGAACACGTGCGACAATAAAACTTGAAACTTGAGTGAGTTTTGGGAATTTGCTCTTCAATTATGTGAACTCCAAATAATTCCAGGATAATGAAATAGTTCTGAAAGATTTATATTGAAAACAGGAGGTTAAAATGATTTTATTTTAATGATTAGTGCTTCTGTTTGTTTTGCTTGCAGGATCAGTTTTCACGTGTCTCACGGTGGTTCTGGGATTTTACCGAATATGGATGTGACAGTTAGGCAGACTGCTGCCTTCATGTTCCCGGTTCCTCGTTACTGTAGTTAGCGCTTCAGTTTTGAGTTATCTCAGGTACAAAGTGCTGAGCGGGAGAGGTCGTCCACAGTTGGGGGTTTCATATCTGACATGAGCGTCGTAAACAAGGGGTTAACTGGGTCGAAGTTCAAACCCTTTTGGGCTTTTCTAATAAATGTATCTATTTATTTTAAATTATGGACCACTCATTGAATAATTGTGATGTCTGTAAATTGATATATAACAGGCTATTTATCATTTTTGTTTAACATTTGCTACTTTGTAACATATTCTGAAAATTTCTAACTGTGCCTTAAGCAGTCCATTTGAAGTATCCCTTATGCACCCTTTTCTCTTTAACTCTGACCACCCAGACTATTACTTTTCTGGCTTCAATGTTAAAGGCCCATCCTGCACAACATGGGGTGAAACATTCAGCAGAATGTATGTCGTTCACTTGATATGTGTTAGTCTGAGATTGTCAGCATGGTCAAGGCGATCCATTGTCGTCAGCTGACAAATCACTAAGAAACTTGTGGGAGAAACACTTGTGGCCTTTGATCTTAGTGAGACGTAAACCATGCCAAGCAAAACACACCATGATTGTAGTGTTTTCTTGCATTATACAGCCTGTAGCTAGCTAGAAGTCAATGAAAATAATTACATTTATAATTGTATTTCATATTTTGTATATGGTTTAGTTTTGATTTAATTTATGCAGTGTACATAATTTACTATTTTTTCAAGTAGCCTTAATTTGGAATAAATATAAGATTTAAAATTGACTGGTTACTTATAGGCATTTTTAAAATAGTGTTTTTTTCTCAACTGTTGACATCCTGCTAATTTTGTATCTTTCCATTCTTATTTGATGACAACTGCACTATTACAATGCAGACATTATATATGAAATGCTTTAATTAGCTGTACATTACCGTACTTTGTATAGTCGATTTATTATTCCAACATGTACTATTCATACCTGTGTTATTCAGTGTAAAACTTTGTTTCCCCTTTTGAAAATTAATTTGAAATGAGTTTAAAATATCCATCCATCCATCCATTTTCTATAACCAGTTGTCCTGTGCAGGGATGTGGGGTCTCGAGCCTAGCCTGCGACCAATGGGCATAAAGCCGGGAATAACCCAGAACAGGGCGCCAATCTATCGCAGGGCGTACCCACACCGATGAGTCTGAAATACGATTTATGCAATGTTCACCATTTAAATCAGTGAGCATACTAATATACACATGAAATTAATGATCAGTTTTGGTCAACTTGGTGGGTAGCAGTCTCAATCAGCAGCGTTTTATTCTGTGCAGTAATTACCCTGACAAGAAGTTTTAATATGATTACATTTTAATATGTCTGGCTTCCAAACATCTAACTTGTGTTATTCATGGGCCCTTAAACTTCTGTCGGGATCTATAGTTTATATAATTTATCAATTAAATATTTTATTAATAAAAGTATTAATAAAATAAGAACTGAATTTTTGATAATAAAAATATTCTGGGTGACATCTGTGCGAATGTATTCAGACTGAGTGGTAAGGTGTCACCCAGGACCATGATGGCTGGCTCACTGTTACCAGGCCTTGAAAATCGCAAAGAGCGCCGAAGTGCTGCTTTCTCCTGTGCCACCGCATATTGCAAGTAACTGTATGACTGTGTCAGCCTCACTCTCAGTCGTGCTGAACAACCTGGGTGCACATTTTACGTTTTATTTATTTAACACATTTATCCAAAGCAAAATACATTTTTGGAGAAAGCTGGGTCAAGAATTCCTGGAGTAATTGGGAGTTAAGGAGCCAATAGTGGAATCACTCTGCCTATTTTAGGATTTGAACTAGTAACCATCTAAACACAAGTATAATGTTCTAACCAACTGAGCTACACCTTGGAGGAAAGCCATACCTGCTCCCAGTGATCCCAGTGCTCAGTCCATCCATGGCTGATGTCCCCAGTGCACAAAAGGCTGCTGAACCATACACCAGGACAGCCAGATGAGAGATATGGTCATGGTCATGGTCAAAAGTCCAAAACTCCTCAAAACCAGTTTAGCAATGTGCTTTAGCCTGTTGTAGTATGTTAAAGTACCAGCAGAGGGCACATGACAATATGCAGAGAAAAAGCAAATCTGCAAAGTGTAACATGGCAATCTGAAGTCCATAGAGAACACACAGGGCATTTTTTTCTTCCCATTGTCTTGGAATCACGTCGCATTTTTCTTGTGATCTCAAGAGAACTTAAAATTAATTTTCTTGTGATGAATCACAACTTATTTTCACCCGTGATCTCGTGACAGGTTTAGCATCTTAGCTGGCTATTAATCATCATCATGTATTCGATCATTCTTTGATCATGGACTGTCACAAGCTAAATAGCAGTATGTCTGTCACTGCTAGACAATTATCATATTTGTGTTTGTCCCTTGAGAAAAAAATCAAAGCTGTGATTTAATTTTGTTAATTTTCCCATAAAAGGGAACATTACAATGAGAATGATCATAATGATCATATCTTGTGATCTTGCGATAACAGCTTTTGTTATGTCAAGATCACGTGAAAAATAAGCAAGAGATCTTGAGATAATGGGAAGAAAAGAACTGATGATGAGTGTCCTCTCTGGGCTACTGTATCTCACAACTACAGGGGGCAGCATTATACATGAGCAAAGTCCTGGAGTATATACAGGTAAAAAATGTCATATCGGTGGATCCTATCCCAGAAGCTATGGGTGCAAAGCAGGGAATAAGGGCACACATTCCATTCACACACAGCTACGGACAATTTGGCAACATCCAATTCCCCTTGGTATGTTTTCGTACTGTAGACATGTCTGTTGCCCCCTGGGTCCATGGTCTTCCTTTTGTCTGCTCTGTGTCTCTAGTCTTGCCCGGTGTCTGGTTCTGTGTTCCTGGTCCCATCTTGATAGTGTCTGGCGACTTTGTAGGTCGATCCACTGTCCCGACCCTGGTGTGGTAGTCCTTCCCATCCTGTCTTGTCCCGCTGTCCTGTCCTGTCATGCCCTCTCCTGCCCGGTGTCTTGGCTCTGTCTGTCCGTCCTGTTGTGTGACCCCAGTTTCGTTAATAAACCTTTGTTTACCAGTTCAGTTTTGTTAATAAACCTTCCTTTCTTTGCCCTGACTCTCGCTTTGTGCCCTCCATCCTACCCACACCACGACAATAACCATGTTCGGTATGAAGGATACAGAATATGGATGGATTTTTACTATAACATAATTTGCATCATACCTTTGCATGTTATTAGTAAAGATGTGTGGCATCGGGTAGGGTTGCACTTTAATATGGATACATTATTTGGAAACACACAGATAATGCATTATAAACAGATATTGCTTCTACCCCAAGTTTAGTGTCATTCTTCAGAAAAAACTCAGCTCAGTACCAGCGCAGGAACAAATCATACACACGGGTCCAAGATTTTCATGGGGGGGCAAAAACCACATCTACATATTTTTGGGTAGATTACTAATGCACAATATATCGATATTTGATATATGAAGTGGGCTAAATATTTTAAGTCAAAGCCATATGTGAGATATCATAAACACTGTTATTTAACCAGTGTACTCAAAAATAAATGCAAATACTGCCAGGGTTGCCAGATTTGGTTTTCAAAATTTGAGATTTTCAATTCGAAACAGTCTGTATGGTTTGCAAACTACTACAGTGATTTTGAGACAGCTAATTTTAGGTTTATAATCGAATAATATAGGTTTGCTTTGCAGTAATGGGAAATTTCTGTACTGAATAGTTTTTGTTGTATAATTTAAAACAAGGAAGGAAACCCTGTACAGAATTTCCACGCATCTGGTGTGACACTCATGCTTTCAGACTCGCACACTCCCGCAAGAAATATTACGGACAGAAGTTTCAAGATAAAGACAAAAATAGATGCCTCTATCTGCGTTAAATGGGCCCAATAAAGCAGCCTCTAAAATGTGCTTTTCTGTACCCGCCTGCAACATCACGCCTGTCACCAGCCACTCCATGCTGTAGCTACACTTGAGTACCCAAGGACACCAATAGTGAGGAGTGACAGCATGTGCACGCAACATGCACCAAGCCATGACAGAAACTTCACCCTGCCACCGCTGTGGAGATATTAGGCACTTCACCCACAACTGCCATGCCCTCGCCCCAAACAGCAACCAGGAAATGCCAAGCGGGTGGCACTTTGAGGGGGGTGCCACCTGCAACGTACACCAGTTTAACCCCAATAGCTGTACCTAGAGTGGGCCAGCTTGGCAAGGTTATGGGTCTGTACCTTGACTACCTGGTCACCGAAACAACTTCTTGAGCTCTGGTGGACACGGGGTCCACCATCACCCTGATCCACCTTGGCATGCTATCAGGTACCAGCGGAATTGCGGCAGCAGGCTGGGAGACCACTGATGGTGACTGGCATGTGCACGGCCATGTAGGATCACACATGCGCATATGACAAGGCTGGGATTCCAGGTTGCCTGAGACAAGGCCTAGCCTGGTACGAGAGGTACTTGTTTGCCTAAGCACCAAAGGGGGGTTAGTGATTCCACACGTACACACACCTCCACACAGATAACAAGGGAGGCCAGT
>JAODKC010000001.1:27086606-27118982 GCA_026777985.1 Mormyrops attenuatus
TTTTCCATATCCTCTTTGTATTGAAATACAAAAAGAAAGGGATCCAGGGCATCCAGGTCATCATTGTGTTTTACATGGTCAAGAGCTTTCTGGTGGAGCTTTCCCCTGGTGGAGGTCTGCAGCCAGATACTCTTGGGCTGATCATGTGATTTCTGGTACCACCTCCGTGGCAAGTTTGATTAACGTCACGTCCGGACTCACTTGTGGAGGTCACGTGTTTCCGGCCCTCTAGTGGAGGTCCCCTGGTGGAGGTCTGCAGCCAGATACTCTTGGTTTTACTTGCCACTTAGTCACTTGTCACATTTCACTAAGAAGATGTTTTGCACTCTGGCGTTAATTTTTACATTTCTTCATAGACCACAATTTATAAGCTATATATAATATATTATAAACTGATCCTTAAAAATAGTACTACAAATGGATACTTTATTATAGTAAACACATTATTTTTATTTTCTTTTTACAATATGGCACTTAAGGTCAGGCACTTTCCAACTCATTAGTGTTACAAAACCAATGATGAATGATTAAATGTCTCATAATTGATATATGTCTTCCATATTGCTGGTCCTAAACAGACCACATATTGCCAGCCTAGTCTATCAAAGGTGGTGGAGCTAGATTCAGTTTGAATTCAGGCAGCTCTTTAATCCCAGGTTGGAAGATGCCGGGCTTTTGTTTGAAGGAATCTCGGCTAGACATCTCTCGTCCAGTGAGTTCCATCAAAATGGAAATCTGTTGTTTTGTTAAAACACAAAAGAAAAAAGTAAAGGTCTTACAACTAAAGAAGCACAGGCTTTGGCAGATACACATACAAATTAAACTTTCTTCAGCAGTGGTTCTCAAACCTTTCATTTGGAGATCCCCCAAACACATCAGTCAAGTGATGCAACTGACCCCTTTCAATAAAAAAAATGTAAAACTTGCTAAGGCTAAGTTTAGCTAACCTAAGTTTACACTCCATGATTTTCCAAGTCATCAGATCGCTATACCGTTCACACTACACAACTTGTAATTTTGTAATCAGGAATCTTGAAGTTGTGGTTTACACAAACACGACTGATCAATGACAGGGGTTACACACTACAAGGTAGTTCACCAGGAGGAATCGCTAATGAGTCTGTCTGGTCTCCAAACCACATTTTGTCACAGAACCACACATGTGAAGGACACCGGAAAATCACAATTCTAATGTCAACTAATGGCAATGTGTTACAAACTGTTAAAACAGTTTCATTAGATGGCAACACATATGCACGGCAAATTAACCCTTGGGTTTCACCTCACTCCATCTCTTGCGCTTTCAGTAGCTATTGCTCGTCGCCGCACTCATTGCCAGTCACACTTTTCACACTACAGGAGTAGTAAGATATAATAATAATAATAATAATAATAATAATAATAATAATAATCCAGCATGCTAAAAACTTTACAGTAATAAGATATTTGACATGCTAAATATCTGACGGGCGTCTGCGATTCCATTGGGTCGGGTCTTTGAACAGTTTACACATAGCGATCGAGCGCCAATTTGCCAGCGCAGATCGCACACCGAGCTGCCTCTGATCTGGGGGTTTTGTCTTCAAAAATTGTCGATGAGTGGAAAATCTGAGCAAAAGTCATGTAGTGTGAGCATAATGGATTGCTAATGACAAAATTAGCTGCAACGCTCAAACAGCAAGAGTGATGCTATCACTATTATTAATATCATTATCGAAAAAAATTTGAATCACATATCTGTTTTTAAAAAAATTACACAATACTGAGTCACCTGCCAGACACCTGACCGAAACAGACTCTCGCCTCGTCGCTATTTCTACGATGACCCCTGTTACGCACAACTATGTCATTCAGTTGACCTTTAACCCTGACAGAAATATATTGTGGAATTCTTCACATATGAGAAAGGAGTTCATAGAGGAATAAGAACATGACATTTGCTTAGGTTTTAAGGGTAGATAAAGCACAACTATTCAAGCTTGGAGTTAAAGGTTGGAAAGTGTGACGTACCCGAGAAGGGTTCTTGAAGGATCTCTTCAGAGAATCTGAAGCTGCAATCTGAGCCCGATCCAGCTCTGTTAACTGAGCAATGTTAAAGGATATTGCTTAATGCATAATGCCACCTGGTGAGAATTTCTCCTTAAACAATACACAAACTTTTATCAGAGTCTATTGATAACATTATCATTTGAACTGCTTTAGATTGTCTTGTGCCAAGAGCATCTTTAAAAAAGATATACTAGTCATTTAATGGGTAAAAATAAAAGACCAACTCTGAGTTTGTCTTTGATATGTGCAAATGGTCTAATAAGCTGTTTCAGAAACTGCTTCAGTAACTTTCCCAGTCATTCAGCTAGACCTCTTTACATAACGAGACTAATCAGAATTTAAAAAGGAACTAACTGCAATGAATGCGTACATACCTCAGACTCTTGTTCACCCTTCTCAGCTGTGATGGGAAACCACTTCCTCTTAGGTGACTGGCACTTGAAACAGGCCCAGTCCGGCGCCTGAGCCTCCTGTTGCCTCAGGCTGCTCTGAAGGCAGCCATAGTGGTAAACATGGCCGCAGCTACATCGGTGCATGGGGGCAGAATGAAAGATTGACTGATCTTTCACAGAGTGACGTGGCATAAGAAACGCTGGCCTAAGTCAACAGTGGGTTCCGGTCGCCTCACCTGAAAACGACGAGCCGGGCTCGGGAGCCGGCCCCCCAGCTGTACCTCTGAGTGCACACCCCACATCGCTGATGGGCAGGGGCAAGGCCACGTGACACGGCAGATCGCAGGCTGCAAAGGTACCGGTGCAAGTCCTGGCTGAAAAGGCTGCTGGTGGCCTCCATGAGGGTCTACACACACAGGACACACAACAGATGGCAGGAAAATGTTCTCCCACAGAAGAGAGGTATTGTTCTCCAACAGAGGTGAAGTAATGTTCTCAAACAAAGGGGAGGTAATGTTGTACAACAGAGGGAAGGCAGTGGTATGCCATGTTCTCCAACTTACATTCTAGAAGAAGGGTGAAAAACTCAATCACGGAAATGGCCATATGAAAAACTACCAATGAATTTGAAGGCCGACCAAGACTTATTTAGATTATAACAGTATAACCCAGACTTAATAATAATAGTAATAATAATAATAATAATAATAATAGTTATTGTTATTATTATTATTATTATTATATAAATGAATAAGATAAAAAGGAGATAAACAGATCAAATCAAATCAAATTTTACTGATCCCAGGTGAACATTATTGAAAAAATTATGGAGTGGATTGATAAGCGGTACGATTTGCAAAGATATTAGCTAAGGAATGACAAAATAGCTATGGGCCAATTTAAGGGCTGCACCCTTTGAAGGACGTGGTTGGCGTAGCCTTTTTACGCTGGGTCCTTCCAAAGTTCGTGCAATAAATCTTGGTATAGAATGAAAGGATGCATTTCTAGGCTGCATTTGAAGGAGCCTTTGAAATGAGACGGCATTGTCTAGTGAGTTTATTTCCAAGCATTAGTTACCATGGTGACTTAGTAACGCTCAGTCTAATCTCGGGTTCTGGAATGAAAAGTGTTCCGGTTCATGCTTTTAACTCGGGATTGTGTGCGAAACCCGCTTTCTAGAGTACCCCCCTGAAAAATCCCTTTTTAAATAAAACTCAACAATGATATAAAAAACCTGATGAAACTGAATTAAATCAAATGCATCCACTAGGCTAATGGACTATTATTCATCAACTTTTGTCTGACATTATTCACTGGAAACTTGTAAAAATGAGGAATAGCCTGAGTTACGTCCCAAAAAATAAAAATAACCAGATTACAACTAGAATGTTTTGCTAAATTTTGTGCTAACTTAATGCTGTAAAATGGGGCGGGAAGAGGAAAAATGTAATGCAAGTTCACACACGATGATCCCTGCTTCCCGGGTTGGGTTGTAACAGTACACCTATTCATCATGTGCGGTTCACTTACATCATTTTCAGTTCAGAATACACAAAATAGAAGAATACATTTTCCTGACACAGTCGAAACCTAAATACACTACATGGAGAAAAGTATTTGGTCTTTTAAACTGGAAAAAATTGCTTCATAAATTAAAGGCTGTCTGACAAACCAAAACCCATTTGCATAAGGCAACTTTGCATCTTGCAAATGTTGTTTCAATATATAATTTTTTCACACACCAGCACATTTCCTCTGTAAGATAAGATACACTTTAGTGATCCCAGAGGGAAATTCATTTGCAAATATATTTGGAGCGACAAGTGTAAATATGTTCAAGTTACCCTGATATCGGTAAATTTAAATTAGTGACCAAACATGGCCGTTAGCTAATTCAGTAACAGACAGTAAGTACTTCTAGGTCTGGGTGACGTTTAGGACATCTGCTAATAAACTACCTATGGAAGGCAAGATTCTTTAAAATATTTACCCTGAACAAGCAGCCCACTGAACATGAGGACAACGTGAAAAATAAACATGTCTGCAGCATTTGATAAAGAATCATTATCAAATGTTGTCAAGTCGACATCACACAGAGATAGCATTCTTCCAGAACATTCTCTCTAGATCTTCAGTTCCCAAAGGAACGAGCATTATATTTAATTTTTTTAGGAGATGCCATTACCTAAAAAGACAAGTTTTGAGAAAGCACACACCCCATGCCTGAAGCATTTAAGATGATAGTTTTATCAAACTGGCACTGGCTTACTTTCTCATAGACGTACGCATCAATTATGCCAGAAATCAACGTCTTCACTTCCCCGTAGCTGCCGACGTTGTGAAGCGAATCCTAAGAACAAATCAGATCAGATAAGACCACATGTGTCTGCTACAGTGCAGTAAGTTTCACACAGGCTAACTGGATGGGTTTAAAACAGTCTCTTTAATTCACATTGTGCTTACGAACAAGACAATATAACTATTGGTATTGTAAAGTCTGTTTCTTTTTGTGTGTCTGAGGCAAGATACTATTTATGACACTAGTTCTGAATCATGCCACCAGTGGCCTATTCTACAGAACTTGAGTGCAGGAAGTGTGAGTTTTTAAAATATGCACAACTACAATTGGTTTAAAATAATAACTGCATCATCGTGTCTAATTCGTATGTACATATCCATTTAGTATTCAAACATGGCATTTATACCAGGGCATAAGCAGAGCAGACTTCGGATTATTTAATAATAACAGTTATAAACCCCTCACTCCTCTTTAACAGAAAGGGCCCAAACATGTCCTTAATATTTAGCGAAACCAGAAAGCCCAGTTAGATGATGGACTAACCAGCCCTATATAGAATCAGTACCTGCATGAGTTGCTGGAGGATGTCCATTAGAGGGATATAGGAAGTCATGCTGTCTATCACCTCCTTGGTGAGGTTTTTAATGCCTGTGGGTCAAATAGAACAGAATATAAAATTGTAAAATGTCCCTGCCCCCAAAAGTCATAACAAGGACTCTCCCAGCACACATGAACTAAATGATCAAGAACAACCAAACAATCAAGAACACAGGATAACTGGTCCAAGTGTGCTGCGAACGGGGTGCGGAGCAAAAATGTGAATTGTTTGGGGGTCCCTCAGGACTGGGTTGAGAAACACTGCAATAGATGATAAGTAATGGTTAATGCACAACCGACCGTACATCATAAATATTTAAACACATGGCTGCAGATGTGAGGAACCGCCCCACACAGAGTGCTTGAAGACATTACTTTCATGTTTACAAACCAAAAACACATTTATTAGTAGAAATGCTGCAATAGTGTTGTGTTTTAAAA
This sequence comes from Mormyrops attenuatus, assembly GCA_026777985.1. Taxonomy (NCBI): domain Eukaryota; kingdom Metazoa; phylum Chordata; class Actinopteri; order Osteoglossiformes; family Mormyridae; genus Mormyrops; species Mormyrops attenuatus. The sequence goes on from JAODKC010000001.1 coordinate 27,092,385, forward strand.
TCCTGTCGAGGCACCATATACTGTGGTATAGTGTCTGGATGGTACGAAAAATAAGATACTGCCTAAGCCTACTACTGTTAAACATCTGCTTACAGTACATGACACCCAAGCAAATGTTTTCAATTCAACTGAAGTCTTTGGCCAAAACCATCAGCTAGCCATTAGCTTGAAATTACCAGCTGCTAAGATCAAAAGCCAATTTTTATGAATAAATGTGTAAGCGTGGGTTAATGCACTCCAAGCCATGCATTACACGTTTTTAATCACACTCCATGGAGGCAAAGTAATATCAATATATACATTCAGCCATTGTTTTATTCATTTAGATTTATGTACCTCCAGGTAAATTACCAAATTCCCCTTAGGCGGGAATGGGTGTATGAGTGGTGTGTGTGCCCTGGGGTGGGTTGGCTCCCCATCCTGAGGTATTCCCTGCCCTGTGCCCATTGCTTCCAGGATAGGTGCTGGACTGACACTATCTGTGCGATTACAGAAAATTAATCAACATCTCTCAGTTTAGAGAATTTGACAGTACCACACAGTAGTATAATTAGTTGTAACATTTGATGTTTACTAAGAAATTCCAAAGTGTATATTTAAATGTGTGATTATACTGCACAGAGTACCATTATGTGCTAGCCAGGCTAGACACTTATTAAAGATGCATAGCTACACTTGAGAAGCTAAGATATGGACCACTTTAAAATAAACGTATTTGGTCAAGAAAGCTTTTAGCCTTAGGGAACAGAGCTTAATGAACCAACTTGGTACCAACAAACATGCTTCAAGTTAAGGGATGTTAGAGGATTGACCTCAGATTTACTCAGGAAGAAAATTAAACAATTAATGAATAATTCGGGAATATCATTAGGATTGTTACATTTTTGCAAAAACTCTTACCATACCACCAAGCTCAAATCTATGCAAAATGCCATTCTAATTACTGCTAAATGAAATAAAAATTACAATTATATGCTAAATGTTCCTCAGTCTCATAGCCTGTTCCCTCGAAAAACCACCACAGGAGTGAAATCTGCAACATACAGCCAGGAAACACAGCCTGCACCTTGTATAACCATTCACCTCTCTCAACGTCGGCCGACAGGGGGCGCTGTATCTGCTCAGCAGGGGACAGCAGAAAGCTGAGGAGGGAAAACCACAAGTCCTGCAAACAGAACAAGTGATACTCTGAAGGAGACATGCCATGATGAACAGAACCTGGTGGATGATCACCACGCTATTACTTCTGTCTCATTTCCACGCTTGAGAAGCTCAAAGCTCAGACACTGTAATGACACTCACATCTCTTTGCTTGCTGTCCAAAGTGCCTGATACCCGCTGTAGGAAGGCCATGACATCACGCAACACTGACTGGACCTCCTGAAAGGGGTTAGTCTCTTCACCCAGACTCCCTGGTAGAACCAAAGGTCAATGATTTGAAGGATCACTCAAATACAGGAAGGTTGACTTAGTAAGACTGCTGGCTTCCAGAATCAGAACCATGCATCACAAATTTCAACAAAAATTTGCAAACTAAAACCCGACATCTACGTCTTTCTCCCCACTAGCATTGTTTGATATACTAGTATCTGTATTCAACGTTTTGAGCAATGGTGCCGGGCAATTGCCAATCAAGTAGAACAAAGGGCAACTCATCCTGATCTGGATTATCGCGCAAAATTGCCCACTGCCAATCAAAAAGAAATTGGTTGCCCAATATTAATGGGAAAATGCCCAAGTAACATTGGTCAGCAACACTCCCTGACAACATTGCTCAAAAAAGTTGCCGTGCATATCATCACCCTAAGAATTTCCGCCATGCAGTGGACATGCCGCAGTTGCACTTATTTCACCGCTAGTCCACCGCTAGCTGATAAGCAGGGCAGCAGATGAGAGATATGACCTTATGTATTCTGTTTTAAAACAAACAAAGAGGGTGAAAGCGCAGAGCCAACAACCCCAGTAAGCAAAAGCTGCTACAAATGGGAAAGACATCTACGCTGGTGAAGCACACATTTCTCACTCACCCTGATTTATACGAGTTTAAAGATTGTCAGGTGTGCATAACAGTTATGACACGTGACAGCAATGTAATTTTGTGATTACGACATTTCATGTTTCTGTATAGTCATGTTTAACCTATTTGTGAACTCATTCATATCCCTTTCGGCAGTGATGGAAAACAGACTGGGGTAAACGATTAACCAGACTATTGCAAATGTACACCTATTGTTAGTGTATTACGGATGAGGTATTGTAACAGCTGAGGCCAAATTAATATCAGAATCCATGCACTTCAGTTCAATCTATGCATATCAAACTTATAATGTTAAAACTATATTTCATAAACAAGTCTATTGATTTCACCAATATAATATGTAAATGGGAATGTTTTACAGCATTACAGGTTCTCAAACGGGGGCTGCGGCCCACTGGCAGGCCTCAGCGAGGAACAAGGAATGCCACGCAATTTATTTGAAAAGTTTAGAAAAAAATTACAACATTGCTAGGGTTGGATGGTAGAATTTCTACAGTATATCAATATATTTTTTTAAAAAAAAGATACTGAATGACATATTACCATTTATATCTATATACTTTTGTATAGGGCTTCATTAAAGACTTATTAGAAAGCAATGGCATTCCTTCCTGGTTGTGAACAGTGCGAGAGCTTTGGTCGTGACATTACACAGAATCCTAGAATACACAGCACAAATCAAACCATTCTGTTAGCGGTTCAAAAGGGATTTTATGGAACGGAAAGGTGAGGAATCATTGTTACTTGTTAATTTGTTTTAAAGCTCTTAAATTATCGCAATTTGCAATATTTGTTTTATTCTGTTGGAGGCTTATACCTTAAATTGAGAATTTTCTCAGAAAAGAGCACTCTTAATGGCTGTCAGGCTCCTAATATTAGTACCATTGTAACAGGGAATCCAGATGTGGAGCAGACTGGAAATGAATACACTCAGCAAAGGACGTAGTCAAAAACGCTAGCAGGGCTAGAAACACCAAAAGGCCTTGCCACACACATATATCATACGTGTACTGAAGAGCATAAAATGGTTTCTGAAACATTAACATCAACATATGTGTTGTTATAAGCATGAACACACCAGTATGCCATTTTTACAGGTAAATGTGCACTAACCGTACACTCATGAAAGCCCCTAGACTCGTGTATATTGTTGTACGGGAAGTTAAGGTGACTCAGTATCCAGGCAACCATGGATGAAAATAACTGCAGCCTGTAAAGCAACGTCAGGCGTGACCCACCTTCACGATCTGCTCGGTCAGGACACAGCAAGTTCTGCAAATTCACTTTAACAGACTAAGGATAAAAAAAGGCAGAACTGGTTACTCAAGAAGCCCCAAACCGCACTGTGTTATGCCTGTAAACATGCACAACAGCTACACAGGATTTATAAAAGCTGCACAACAACTCTCCTATTTTAATTTAGTGTGACCGACTTGATAGGAAAAAAAGGCCTTAAACATAATGCATCACTCAATGGAAGTTGATTATTACACTGATTTATTAGGAAGTAGCCTGCCTATCAATTTTTTTAAAAAGAATTCTTTCCTCACCTCCATGAGGACCGAGAATGCAGCTTCAGTCTTTCCCTGCTTCTCCAGCAGATACGCCAGTGCATCATGGACCTTGTGTTTGAGAGTTATCTGAGCAAAAACAGAAATATCCATCCATCCATTTGCAATCCAATCACAAAGAGGCTTCGCCCACTGGGCCACACGCTGCCCCCCAAACTGTGTAATCTGCCCTCAATTTGGTAAGCAAGTTAGTAGTGTGCCTAAAAAATTAATGACGTGTATTCTGATTGCCAAAAGTTAGTAATCTGTACAGTATAAATTCAACATATACTCATGCTTATTAAATTCGGTTAGCGGACCACGCCACATGCTTCTGTTTTAGTATATGATGGAAATGATAAGCGCTGAAGCGGCTTTTTGCAGTTTAAAGTCCGACGTTTATTAGACACAAGGATCTCATTAATATTTTAGCCACGCTACTAAACTGCTTACCAAATTGCGGGTATACGCAAACATCTGTATAGTACCGAAAAGCTGAGGTCTGGACAAATGTTTCACCTGTCATCTAAAGCCCTGATGATTATTGCGCATGCGCCACATAATTGCGATTACATCGCAACGTGATCGCAACAGCCCTAAAGGGTTGGGCCATACAGGAAAGATCTGTGAAGGGAAGAGTGGCCGGACTGAGACAAAAGATTTGCATAATGCCAATTCTGGTGCTCAGAAATGAGGCAAGAGTGAGCTAGTACTGTGATAACTATGAGCAGAGAGGGGCTTCCCATCCCAAATACAGGGAGACATGTGATGAGAAGGTAAAGTATTATAGGCTGCATTGTGAGTGGGCTGTGTGCCTATGGGTGTAGTGATGTTCTGGCACCTTGCATTGTGGTGTAACAGCTAGATTCTCGCATGAGTCAATTTAACTGCTATGGACGAGGTTAAAGGTATAGAATCTCCAAAACAGGATATTCTGTAAGTGGGAACCAGCTCACCGTAGTTTTTACTATGGTAACAATGCAGGCACACAATACTTAATTAATGAAAATGCTAATTAGACTCCACTATTAATTGGAGGAAAATCCTTGAAAAATCCACAGATGACAATTCCCATCGCACACACTCACATGCTAATGGTGATTTGGAGATGGGAATCAGCCTGACTGCATGTCCTACGGCAGCAAAACAGAGGACCCATGCAGAAGAAAAATAAGGGGAGGAGGTGCAAACTCTAGCGGAGGAATTCAGGCCTCAAACCCCAGAGATGTGATTCTACAGGGCCCCCATTCAGCCACCATGCTGCACCAGATAAAAATGACTTCCTTCAGGGATTATATGAAGAATGCTAAATTAAATATCTGGCAACATGCGGTTCAATGGTGCTAAATAATGAGTTATTTAAATAAGTATTAAAAAACCTTGCTGAGATACAATGCCTGGACGCAACAACTTTGACAAAAGTCAAAAATAATAATAATTCTTTATTGATCCCTGAAAATTCTCTTTGCACCTCCCCCAACTTGCTCTCTGTAGGCAAGAGCAAGCTGACCGCAAAGAGCAGCCACCCACAGCACAACCCAGGGAGCTGGGGGTTAAGGGCCTTGCTCAAGGACCTGCAGACGTGCTGAGGCCGGGCTCGAACCAGCGATCTTCTGATCACAGGCACAGAGGCTTAGTCCACTGAGCCACACGCTGCCCCTAAATGAGGTCATAAGTAAGAAAATCGCAATGTAACAGAGTCTTCTGATGCCTGGATATCCTAAAGCACTGGTACAGAAATTGTAGCTTGCAAAAATCTAAGATGGTCAGGTGTGTTACTTCAACTGCCTCTTCTGGCCTGTAGGAGTCTGACAGCTTGAGGAAGCCCATGACGCAGTCTGGCTGAGTCTGACACAGCAGGTCCAGGTATTTCTCGTGGTAGCTGTGGTCCAAAAGGCTAGAGGCTTTAAAAGGCCACGGATCCACTCTGTACCAGACACAGCGAAATAAACAGGCAGTTAGCTCAATACACTGACGTTATGCCATGTCCACGTGGAAGAGGCTCTAATTACCCATGAAATATTTAATATGCATTAATGAATTTAAAATAAGGTAAATATACACTTTATTGGTTGTGATTTCGATCCTCGTACTGCCCCTTTAGGTTATGACAGGGGTGGCCAATCTTATCCAGAAAGGGCCACTGTGTGTGCGGGTTTTCGCTGCAACTGCCTAATTAGATTACTAATTAGAGGACTGATTGGCGGAAGAGTCCTCACACCTGGGTTTGAACAGCTGACCTAAAGGTTATCCCAAAAACCTGCACACACACCCTTTGCGGAAAAGATTGGCCACCCCTGGGTTATGAGATGATGCAAAACCATAAAAAATACAAAAAAAAAACATATATATAAAGTAAATCACAGTAATGCGGTCCTAAAACAAAAAGGCAGAAAGACGAATCAATGTGAAGTCATTTTTAATGATTTAATGAACCTGTACAGGATAAGCAAATACGACAGATGGACGGATCCTACCTAGGGTTGAACAGTCCGTGAAGAAAGTCAAAAAGCGATTTGGTGTTCTACGTGTAAAAAAATAACAGTGTAAAGAGACAGTAGTGTTTTAATCAGATGGGTAACGAGGCTGCAAAAGGAAATCAGTGTAGCTGAAGGGATAAGCCAGCTACCTGCTGCAGGACTTCCAGGATGAGGGGGACACTGCTCTCGAGATGTCGCAGCACGAGGGAAGCGGTGTGGCTTGGGTCTAAAGCCAGCAGCTCCTGTGGGGCAGACATTTCTGATAAAGTGCAGCATACTCACAAGAAGCACCGATGCTCAAAATAGCAGACGATTCCTTCCCTTTTACAAGTAGCAGTTAAACCGTTACTGGGTTGTGTTTGAAGAAGAAAAAGAAAGAAAAAAGGAGGAAGCAGAATTAAATTATCAGAAGCTGGGTGAAGAAAAAAAAAAGACGTTTGCCCATTTCTCTCACGCACATTCTCTAATGCTCACTCTGTTGTGACCACTGCAGAAAAAATACAATGCTAACAGCAGTTTAACAAACTTCTCAGAAACATGAAAATATTTGCTCGGAAAAAAAAAAAAAATCATCTCCTTGTGCCCATTTCTCACGGCCCACAGGCTATCCCAGACAGGAGCTCTATCCAATTTTGCATTTTCAATTTCGTTGTTCAAGTGACAATGACAATAAAGATTATCTTTATCTTTTTATCCTGGGTATCCAGCAGAGTATGTCCACCCCAGGGCACACACACGCCCAGCCAAGGTAGCTCGGATGGTCAGAAACCGTACTTGCAGGTTGCAGATGATTTCATTCTGCAAAAGCACCTTCTCCTCATCTGTCAGTTCACCAGAGCTGATGACGTCATGCAGGTATCGAAGCGTCTCACCCTGGTGAATCAAGCCAACAAACAAAATAAACAAAACAAAACAAACAAACAAAAACGCACACTGGATAAACTGCACTGGCTATACTGTAGGTGGTCTGCTTTGGTTTTACAAGATGCAGTGTTTCAGTAAAAAAGCATTTGATGTATTTAATTTCATTGTAATTTGCATGGAAAGAAATATTAGAAAGTGCGCCATCTACAGACTCTTTTAGTTTGGCAGATAGTGTTTGTTAATTTTGAAGCGAAAGCTTTATCCAGGAAGTGAACAAATGTAGTCACGGAGAAAGATGTCTCGGTAGCTCACGTCATTAATTAGCCACTCCAGCATACATCTTGTTTGAGGTTGCATCGTCGGTATGTACTGTCGAAATGCACATGTACTCTTGCTTTCATGTGTTTATTTTCAAGTTTTAGAATGTATATTGTTTGATTGCAAGAAGCTTGTTTCATTTGCCTTTTTATTCTTAGCATGTGGTTTTTGCTAGCCATGCTATTTTGTTGATTACAGACTCTCCTCTACTTACGAACTTTCAGACATACGAACGAAGAGGACTGTAAGTCCAAATTGTGTTCATTGGGCTCCCGTTTCCGGTCTGCAACATCAATTTTTTTTCTGTGGGTCAATTCCACCTAGTATGACTTCAGGCCGCTACTCCCGCCGCGCAGCAGCGTAGCGTGCGTACTCCAGGCATCCTAGTTCTTAGTACTTGCATACAACCTTAAAATAACATTGAATAACGACTTACGAACATTTCAAATTACGAAGGGCCGATCGGCACGTATCTCGTTCGTGAGTAGAGGAGCGTCTGTACTATGGTGTGTCGATGCGACATGAAGTAATTTGATAATCTATGCATATGTATAATTCCTATATTCATTATTTATGTTTATTTTACCTGTTTTTTTTTTAGTTTCACCATTGCTTCACCAAATAAACCTGGTGAACTATATCCAGAGTCTTGATTAGAGTAAAGCATTTAGCTGTCTGTCAGTGAATGCACCGCACGCATAGAGGACAGAACAGTAGGAAAGCCATTTTTAACCAAATTTTTAACAGCAGTTAAAATAGAATTTTTACAGCCACAATAAATTTTAATAGTATTACTTTTTAAACAGGCAGTTTTACAGGTCAATGGACCAAACTGTCTTGTCAGCATGCAAAGTCACATGAGGTAATCACCATCCTCCAAACGTGTTACGGCCTGGTTAAGCACACCGACATGACGGCACGATAACGCATTTCTTACGCATACTGTACCTTTCTCGCAGGGTCTTTCAGGTAACAAGCAAGGATCTTATGATAACGGCGCTTCTGCTCATACAGAAATTCACACACCTGATAACTACAAATAGAAAAAGGTTGTGATATAGTGTGTGAAAGCTGAGAATATGCTTTATATAGAAACGCACACTACTGCTGAGCAGCTTTCACCCCTCTAATGAAAGAAATTTGTGACATTTCTTTTCATAACAGCATGAATGAGCATGAAAGAAGTATGTATTTGTGCTGTTACAACTCGTTCAAACTAGCGAAGCCATAAGAGGAAAAAAGTCTAAATTAAATACATCTAGTAATTCTGTCGAACTAAAGTTTTACACCATCTAAAAACAATTAAAAAAAAAAAAAAAAGTTAGTGTAACTGATCGGTATGGCAAAGGAGCATCCAGGGCAGGTGTCCCCATATTAAAGGAAAAACTGTTTACTTCTAGCCTCAACAGAAAAACACCCTGGAAGCTCAGGGGACTCACAACTGCACAGCCTCGGCCATGGAGAGCAGCTTGGACTCCTCAAAGTAGGCAGCACCACCAGCGCTCAGGAGGTCCAGCAGGGCCTGGGCGCACAGGAGCGAAGGTCAAAGATCAGAAAGTGCCAGTTACCATAAGGACTGGGCAAAATGCCATTACAAGTGGGATTGCAACAGGAGGTCACTTTAACATGGAATTCCCCCAGTTTCAAAAGATGTACCAGCCTCTTTCTTAACAGGGAAACCTGCAGCGGTTACAGGAAGCTGTAATTCAAACAGGCAGAAATCTGACACGTGCTTTGCTCAGAACTGAGCTCCTTACTTCACAAACGTGCTCCCCTCTGCTTGTGGAGGTCAAACCCATACAACTGTGCTTATCACACACTGTATGCTTCCTCATTTACAAGGCACACAAGTGTGAGGAAGCCCAACATGCTTAAATCACACGCAAGTCTGCAAAGCGCCTCCTCTTTCCTTCAAGAAGCATTCTATAGTTCAACCTATCCTTTCCATTAAATGATTAACAAAACAGCTGAACATCCAAAAATGCAATAAACATATTAAAAAAGGGCTGCACAAAATCACACAGCGATATTACCACGATTATATGGCGCATGCACAATAATCACCAGGGCTTCAGATGGCGGGCATAAACATTTGTCCGGACCCTAGCTTTTTGGTACTATACAGATTTGGTAAGCAGACTAGTAGTACCCTTAAAATATTAATGAGAGGCATATTGTGATGCCCAAAACTTAGTAAATAATATAAATTTGGTGTTTCCTTGTGTTTATTAAATTCGGATAGTGAAGCATGCCAAGTACTACTGCTTTCATATATCATGGGAGTGATTTATTAGCACTGAATGGGCGGTGAAGAAAGGCACAGCTCAGCAGCCACAACATTTTTTGAAAGACGAAATATGGTGGATAAGCAAGTCAAAAAAGACATTGGTGATACAGCGGTATTTTGGCAGTTTACAGTCCGACTCGTTTATTAAACATAAGGATACACCGAATAGATTACTAACTTTTGGGGATCACAATACACATCTCATTATTTTAAGCGCATTACTACTCTGCTTACCAAATTGCGGGGGTAAGGAAACCTCTGTAAAGTACCGAAAAGCCAATGTCCGGACAAATGTATACATCCGTCATCTGAAGCCCTGGTGATTTTTCCACCTGCACCATATAATTGCGATATGATATTATGCAAAGGTAAATCATTACTGAACAAATTAAAAATATAGCCACAAACGGTGCTGGAAATGTTAGATGGATCAGCCCTTAATGGCTTTTGAGGGACTGGGCAATAGAGGAACTGATGCTCAGCGACGGCAGTGAGTGACAGTTGTTGGATTTGCTGCATGCACAGTTCACATTAGCCAAAGGATGGTGGTGCCATCGAGAGCTGCTATCTTACCATCCAGAATCATTCATCTCTCGTGGAGCTTCGGATCCAAATAAAACTGTTTCTGCTGCAAATTAGTTTCTGCACTAAATCGACATGACTGCAGAGACTTTTGAGGCTTTGAGGCTTTTTTCAGGCATATACTGTTTACCCATCAAACCACATGCAAAATTTCCCCAAGCAAAAAGGCTTGTAAGTGTGACACATCTTGCCAGCAGGTTCAGAGGCTGTATGTATGCAATTTCCAGGAACCATGCCCCTTGCTGAGATCCAATTGGCTGATGGGACATAGGCTCACACTGTGTAATACACAGAGACACACGCACGTATGCACAAGCACACACAAACACACACACAAACCTATGAGCCAGAAAATGTTGATTTTCTCGTAAAAATGGTCAAGGTCTGGAATATATTAGATCATGGGTGTCAAACTCCAGTCCTGGAGGGCCGGAGCCCTGCACATTTTCGGGCTTCCCCTCATTCAACACACCTGATTCAGCTTCTTGTGCTAGTTATCACACAGCTCTTGAACTGAATCATTTGTGGCGGAACAGGGAAAGAACTAAGCTACATGGGGCTCTGGCCCTCTAGGACTGCTTAGCTGCAGTGAGTGCCTCCTGAGAGTGGTCTCAAAAGTTAAGTTTATTATTATTATTATAATACAAGGGCAGAATTGTTGGTTAAGTGGTCAAATGGTTAACATTACTATATACTGCGGGAAGCTTTCGGGTCATTATCGAGAAATGGGTAGGTATTGCTTTAAGATGGGGAGACGCCTCTTTGAGAACGAAAGTTCCACCTTTACTGACAGCTCACTGCCCGGTCGAACTAACAGCGTCACAGACACGGGAGTCAATAATTTACACGACACTCACACGTGGGGTCAGACACCAACAAGCATATATACTTCAGAGAAAAACACGGGTATAAAATTTACTATTTACAGCACAAAGTCATAAACACCCGCATCTATTTACAAGGTCGGCACATTTAGGCTTCATCACGGTGCACATGGAAGCATCCCGCTATGCCAAACAGATACATCTTTATTAGCCGGCCCAGCGGTGTCACAATTCATTCCAGTTCAGTTGGTTTGAAAGCAAACAAAAACAATTGCTCTTTATATTGTGGATTGTGATTCACACAAAAAATATTGCTATATGACATTTAGGCCATATCACACACCCCTATGTAAATATATCTTAACACATTACCAATTACAATTTCCACGTATTCGTTAGCATGCAGTATCATGTGTGTAGCTGTGTTTGATTCCATTCGTAATTTTAACCTTGGCTTAATAACCGGCAGAACTTGAATATTATTGTTACCTGTTGTCTCTCTGCTTGCTGGGACGTATCCGCTGGGTTACACAGAAAATCAAGCACCTTGGTGTGAAAGAAAGACACAGAGTGCTATTGTGTGTGTGAAACTTTAATTCAGGAATATTATCCAGGACGGTGTTGAACACCCTAAACATCCTGGCATTCCTGAGGACAATAGTACATCTAAAATAACACTATAAAAACTAAGAATCACACATCAGACATCACTTGAGATAACGTTCAAATTTCTATTTATCATGTAGTAAAATAATTTCTAAAATAAATATTTCCTGCATAGAATTTCTACATTTTACCAATGTTTTATATATATCCATGTGCATTTAGTTTCAAATTCAGATACGAAAAAAATAAACAAAAAATAAAGTATTTTAATCTAACAACAATTACAATTAAACAAGATGCATGACCCAAAGAAAAATGCCTCAGTCGGAATATCACACATACAGGTTACCTGGGAAACCACATGCACATGTAGTACAGGAATTAAGGGAGGATGAGGACTCACCTGATGGAAGAGCTGACGGTTTACAAAGAGGGCATCCTTGGCCTTGGCCAGCTGGCGGGCCAGGAAAGTGAAAAGGCTCCCGATCTGCGAAGGACTGAAGCCTGTGCTCTCCAGCATCACCTTCAGGACGGCCAGAGATGTTCAGCAAAGAGATACAGTCAGGGGAGCAGAGAATGGCTAATCGAGTGATTAGTACCAGTATGAAATGAAAAGCAACTCTACCAACAAAAACTAGAATACTACAAATATTATATATTTACCTATTACATTAGGATTAATGCACGGGCCCAGCATTACATGTTTTTAAACGCACTCCGCCACGTATCAGGTAGTTCTTAAAAATGTATAATGCACAGCTTGGAGCACATTAACACATTCACCCATGGCTACCACACATTTGGCATACACATTTATACCTAAAGACATTATTTTCAGGTTTACGAACCAAAGTTATTAGTAGAACTACTCGTCTATTACTGATAGCCATAAGCCAGTGATTAGTTTGAAATTGTCTGATTCACCTGGCTGGCAGTACATGTGTGGATTTAAAGACTGGATACAAATCCTTCTGGCCAATCAAATTCAACAATTAAACAGTATCGTGGTATAAGACTAAATTGCTGCATAATGACGTTTTGGTCAACAATGGACCACATGTGACAGTGGTCCAATAATATTACAATGGAGCTGAAAAAAATCCTACCACATAGAAACGTCATATCCCACATACAGTAAAATCATAGCACAACGCATTGCTCACATGTTTGTGGTGATGCTGGGACAAACAAGCCTACTGCTCTGCCACTCATGTGAAAGCATGGTACATAAAATTACAGTGGTATCTCGGTATACGTCCGCTTTGGAATAAGACCAACTTGGTATATGTCCTGTTTGGACGCGAAATGTTTTTGCTTGGTATACGACCTTTGTTTGGAATACGATGCACGTGCTAGAACTTCAAAATGAGTCATGACACCGCGCGCTACCCTTGTTTACCTCTCTTGAGACAAAGCCACGACTGCCCACGAGTGTCAGTACGCCAGTTGCTACCATTCAGTGAACAACCTGCGCTATACCTCTCTTTTCATTTATTTCATCTAATTGTTTTTGTATTTATGTATTATAGTTTTAAGCAGTGTTTAAATTATTTTATACAACCCCATCAATGTATAATATGCCAATAACAATAGGATTTTTTTCATGGGAACGGATTAATCATTTTCCCTTTATTTCTTATGGGAAAAATTTGTTTCGTATACGTCCTGTTTGGTATAAGTCAAAGGATCTGGAACGGATTAAGGACGTATACCGAGGTACCACTGTATGTACACAATACTTGAAACTGATAATCTATATTATTGGTTTAGGTATTTAATGTACTGCACTTTTCATCGGTAATTAAACTATACCATATAGCCTAGATGTGTAGTAGGCTATACCATCTAGGACCGTACAAGTACACTCAATGATGTTTGCACGATGACGAAATTGCCTAACAATGCATCTCTCAGAACGCATCCCCCTCATTAAGCAACACATGACTGTATATACACCGTGGAAAAATGTAAATCAAAATATAATGTTTGAGATCTACTGTTGTCGTGTTAACTCACAGATTATAGGCCATGTGCAGACCTTAGATAATGGGAAAAAAATTCAATAAATAAGTAGTGAATTAAACATTTGTTTTGCATTCTCACCTGTAAAAGTATGTCTATCACTCGTTGATGAAACTCAACTGCTTGCCTGTCTTGCAGATCTTCAAATGCCTGTATAACATTAAAAACAAACCGTGTTTACCCAAATATAAGATGCTTTTTTTTCCCCTTAACATCCATCTGAAAAAGTGGTGCTGTCTTACATTCGGGGTGTAGACAAAAAGAGAAAAGATGGCGGCAAATACGATATTTTGTAATAAGTGCTTTGACTTACTGTAATATAGGTTTGCGTGAGCGTGAGGGTCAAAGAGCGCGAGTGTCACACTAGATGCGTGAGAGTTGGCAACCCTGGCAAAGTGTGTGTTTAGCGTGTATCACTGAGTCTCGTGTTAATTGCTGGTTTCCCTGAAAGTGGCTGTTAATAAATACAGTAACATTCATTTTAAAAGAGTTGTCATGTCATTTATTAATATGGCTCAACCTTTCTCCACAATACGGGTTCTTTCCGTCTTCGTGTGGGTCTGCTGCACTGAAAGCATTGGGCGACCTCAAGAGTTGTGGAGTTTGTAATATTCATCATCTTCCCCTCCCCCAAATAATACATTTGTTTTTTGTAATGTTTGCTGCTATTGTTAGTGTTATTGCACGTATTGTAATCCGATTGCCTGCCGTTGGTTTTTGAGTTGTGGTTGATGATTATTATGAGCTCTTGTCAAATAAAATTGTTTATCTTTATAAAGGTAAGATTTGATATGCGAAAAACATTTTTTTCCCAAATGGTTGCCAAAAAGTGGAGGGTCGTCTTATAATCGGGCCAATACAGTACTTTAACTACACCACATAGCACCATGGATTCAAACTGGAAAAGATGTCATTTCCCCAGCACCACAGCTACACGCTGTTGGCTCACCAGCGACATCACGTTGAGGAATTCTTTTGTGTTGTGCTGAAGCAACGTCCGAATTAACAGGTACGGTCCTTCGCTTGCCTCCACATCCTTCATCCACACTTTCGTGAGGCAAGTGAACACCTGGGGGCAGAAGATTGCAGCACCTGTCACAGCAGCTGAGAATCTAACAGAGGCTTGAGCTTTTTTACCTGCCAGCCCGAATTCCCAAAAACATCAAAGACTGTTCTAACTGAGAATAAAATGGTTTCTCATCAATTAAAATCAATATTATTTTGTATTTTACTTCCACATAGTTTACTGCTTGAAACTGTGTGGAATGTCTGCCAGGGAGATTTAATTAGCAAGTTTTTGATAGTATGGGAAAAGAATCTCCCTTCTAAATGCAGACTCCACACAGCTACAAGGAAATAGCCGTGAATATATTAGCCTTACCTGTGTTTTTACAGTCTCCACCATAGGGGGCAGTATTAAGCCATAGGGGTAGGCCTTGCCAGACAGGCAGCAGCTAATTATGGGAGACAGCCATCTAATCAGATCATCAGTCATGAAGATACTAGTAAATGAATGTCACCCATATGGTTTCTAACACACACACACACACACACACCCACCCATATATATATATATTTACCTGATGTACACTAAAACCTTGTTTCCCACTTTCACATGCTCATCTGTATGAGAAAACAGAAACAAAAAGTGGTTATTTTGGTGTGTCACATAATCACACTGACATAGGTAGATCAAAATTAAATTTTCATGTCAGTTTCATTTATTGTTCTTGATCCAATGGAAAATTCACTTATATTTATTTAACCTGTGGAACTTAGTCTACCCGAGATGACTAAACCATGTGTATGTGAGTGTGTGTGGTCCAGGTATACATTACATTGTGGGGACCAAATATCCCCACAATGTGATAAATCCTGTTATTTTTTTCGGTCCCCCAAGGAGAAATTCAGTTTTAGAAAAATGTGTCTGTGACTGCAATCAAAAAACTAAAAATGCCAAAAGACTTGAATTTTGCTTGGTTACTTATGGTTAAGGTTAGGGCTGGGTAGGGGTTAAGGTTGTCATAGTTGGGAGTAGGGTTTTGCCCTTAAAAATTAATGGAGAGTCCCCACAAAGATATAATTACAAACCCGTGTGTGTGTGTATAAACTTCATTAAGTACATATCAAAACAACTGTGGCTGATCATTGTTTGAAAATCGCACACATCAGGTAACTCTTTTGCATTTGAACTGAATCAAGATATGGAGCAAACAAGTCATATAATAATGATTCCTCCCAATAAGGTCTGCCCAGGTATCTCCATCACTCTCCATGTTTGCATTAAAGGGTAACACTTTACATTAACTGCACCTTCATAATGCATCCATTATGAATTTATGGAACATTCATTAGCAGCATGTAAGTAGGCCTTAACATCCTAACAGACCTTAATAGCTTTAACATACATTAATAACAAACATTATATAAGAACAAACATTATAATTGTATAATGTTTGTTATTAATGTATATTAAAGCTGTTATGTTAAGATATTAAGGCATACTTACATGGTGCTTTTCAGTGTTCTATGAATGCATTATGAAGGTGCAGTGAATATTCTACAAATTAATTATAAAGGCATTATGAAGGTTCAGTTAATGTAAAGCTAATACTAGCATGCACAAAAGGTCCTTTACAGCACCACCCCCGCATTCTCCAAGAAGGCTGGGCACCCTGACCTGCTATGCAGTGCATACATACAAACAGTTTTCCTTCTTTGCAACTCACAGTCACGTAGAGGCAACACTCTTGCTCAACAGGAAAAAGCCCAGCTACCCAGCCACCAGACTTTGATAACTCCACACCCACCTGAGGTCCTTCTCCATGGGGAGCTCCGGAGTTGGAGAAATTCCACCCCTGATCCAAAGGTTAAGTTCCAAAACCCACACAAGTCACAAAGGCCAATTCTATCTATCCCTTACCTTCCCTTCTATCTCGCACTGGCTCAGGCTGCTTCCTAGCCAGAGACCTAGCCTTCCATGTTCCCGAAGCCAGTATTCGTTGCCCTGGTCTGATATATCCAGATCCGTCCTGCTCATCCATGTAACCCCGGACCCTTGCAGGTGGCGAGCCCACAACATGATTAATACTTAACTGTAATGACTGAAACAACTGTAAACAACGTCCTGCTCCGTCTCCCTGCAATTCTCGGCCACATGACGGCTAATTTATAAAAGTCCGCTTGGAGATCAGTGGTCTGGTGAAAAGATATGATGGCGGACGGAGGACCGGCCTGTGCATTTCTCCTACCTGCTCCCCCAGCATGAGATGGCTGGGTCATACTGCAAATCAGCTCCTGTCAAATGGTTAAAAATACAAGTTCACCTCACCATATCACAAAATGAGCCTTAAGACCGAGCTGTAACACCTTCCATTTTGCTTTTGCTCTAGGTTTCCTCCCAGGGCGTGCAAGGTGAGAAGGCCCAACCAGCCATTCATCCAAAAAAATACTAAATGCACTTACAATAAATTATTATTACACACTGATAGAACTCAAGCCACATAAAATACAACTTTAATAAATATAATTTAATTTTATTTAACTAAATATGTTCAAACAGCATTTGTATCTGACCAATCGTACCCCCAGAAGAAAAAAATAAATAAAAACACACATTTATTTATTTAGCAGACACTTTTATACAAAGTGATGCATAATTAAGAAAGCAGGGTTAGCAAATCCCTAGAGGAGTTGGGCTGAAGGGCCTCACTCAAGGGCCCATGGGTGACATCACTCTGCCAACCTCGGGATTGTAACCAGTGACCTTCCATTCACGGGCCAAGTCCAAACCCACAGAACCACGTACCTCCACAGGTTATTTACCTAGGAAATATATGCCCTTATACAAAATTGGTCTCCTCACACTCTGTGCCTCGTCTCTTGGTACAACTGTATCCTTTATGGGTTTATAAACAGGAATTTCACAATATCTTAATGTTTAAAACCTCTTGCTCCTGCATGACTGCACCTCAACCTCACCACAAAGAGCCTGAAAGTGACCAATCATAAGAGGCCTGACAATTATCCATAGAATTCACAGATTCTTCAATATAGGGCAGTCAACCAAGCACAGCAACTCCAAACAATTACCCTGTCATTATTATACGACTACTGGTACAGGCTGTTTGCTATGCAATAGACATTGAATGGTGACTAAATGGTGGCGCAGCCCAGAAACCTTGGAAGTGGGCTTTTCTGGACTGGGGAGTATCAACAGGTTCCATCCAGGAAAACTGCTTTTGGCCACAGCATGACATACCTCTAGATTCCACATATGGACAGCTTCAGTCTGATGCCAAGATTTATTCGGGATAAGTGAGACCCAACTACCTTTTTCCATACTTAAAGAAGCTCCATCCCTCACACCCTCCCCTACATATGACTACAGCCAACAACATAATCTGTCCAAATTCAAAACTGCACAAAAGTATTGTGGAATCAACAGATGCCAAATACTTTTTCCACAGTAATGCATGCATCTTCACAGTTTTGCAGGAGAAAAAAGAAATGAGTGAATATATAGAAATGAACAACGTGGAGAATTAAAAATCAACTGCACGGTATTTCCCAGAATGCCGAGAACTCACCTCCAGTGGTGTGATGTAATCATTCATTCCTTTGTTAAACACATAGATAAGAGCATCAGTGAGCTTGTGCTCTCGGGATAAACGAACAACCTAAAAAGAACACAGTATACTATGTCAACACAACAGCTGAGGGTGTCATATTCATACACACTTACATTTAGAATACCTACAGGTTGTAAGTTTTAACACCACCATTGATCCAGTCTTTTAGGATGGTGGAAGTCTTGCATGACAAGAATCATTATAACAAAAGTGTTACAGACATCATGTACAATTTTATCACTTCTTTATGCTGAGTCTGTAATTCATTTCACCAAAAAGTACATGTATAAATATAACATGAGAATATAATTTAAACAAAGATAACTGGTTTAAACATGCTTAATGTAATACAGCCGCGGAAAAAATTAAGACACTACTTTTAAAAAAAAATTTTTTTTAACAATTCTGCATTTTTAAATCCTGGTTCTGCTGGCAGAAGGCTACGCGGAGCAGCAAGTTGCTTCCAGGTTAAAAATCTCTAAGACAGCAGTACACAAGGATAAGGTGAAGCAGGAGACACTGGGAATGACCAGAAACCAGCCTGGTAAAGGGTGGAAGCGACGTTCTAATGCCTGAGATGACCGTCAACTTATCAGACAGCTTCTCGTGAATCATAGGATGACATTAAGTGACCTTCAAGGAGAATGGGAAACATTAAGTGTGTGAAGTGCACTGCTATGACAGTGGGTGTCAGGCTACTAGAAGCAGGACTGGAGTCCCATAAAGCAAGAAGAAGCCCTTCATCAATGAGAAGTAGAGAAGGACCGGGCGGCAGTTTACAAAAAATAATATATATTATTCACAGACGCACATCTATAAACTGAGAAATGAGTGAAACAAAAAAAATGTGCTGTGGTCTCAATTTTTTCCGCGGCTGTATGTGCAGCTTTCCTTTGATTCGCAAATTCTCCCTGCACCCGTGTCTGACACAAGGTGGCACAAAGGACAGTGACTCGTCTACTACATTCACCTGATGGAGGTCGAGGGTCCCGACATCCAGGTGAGGGATGAGTGTGTCCAGGATCTCAGTCATGCTGTGGTCTGTGTAGTATGCTACCATGTCCTTCATGACAAGGGGAGGGATGCTGCTCAGCTTGCCAGAAATGATGTGGGGCTCCAGACATTGGAACAGCACCCCAAGGGCGACCACGTGGTCCGTCAGCTTCTCATACAGCTCTCCGAACAGCACCTCCCTGAGGCAGGCAGCAGTAAGGCAAAAGGAGGCAGAAAATATACCCAAGGCTTGGAGTTCACAGCAGGGGCGATTCTAGGATTTTAAAGGTGGGGGGCATAAGTAGGTCCATAATTCATACAGAGGGGACAACCTGACCATCAGCCAATGATATTTTTTGTATCATTGAGTGACAAGGGCAGGGACACTCCGGGGATCAATCAGCTTTCAGCTGGGGACAGTGGCTCTGTAGCCCCACCCTTGTCACTCACAATCAGGAAATATGTACTTTATTATGAGAATGGAAAATATATCTATGAAGATAAAACACACAGCTTTTTGTGTAAAAATAACTTTAACAAAAAGTGATGTGGACCTGCTTAAATATTTAACTAATACTGCACCTGCTTATTTTACACTGGCAGGAATCCTGACTACTATCAATTATATTTAATCATGGCGAGTACTTTATTTCATTCCAGAGTGAATACTCACGTTTTATTGAACTTAACGCAGCAGGTGACACAGAGTGGAAGTGTTTTCTGGAGTAAAATAAAGCAATGTACAAAACAAAGTTCTATTTTTACATTAAGGTGAGTTAAGATTTTGTACAAACAATCGGTTCTCAATGTAAAGAAAAGGCAAAGGTTTAGGGATAGCTGATCACATAGACATATTTTATTTTAAACATAACAGAATTACTGTGTTGGGTGTGTTTCTTTTCAATAGTAAAAATCATTAAATCATTCTTTAGATTTGTTGTTCATTCATATTCACAAATATTCTCATCCTGTCTAGTGCCAGAGCAAGCATTTCATAAGAAGCACAGGCCCCGAGGCATGGTACAACCTGGATGGAGAATGCCACTCCATCACAAAATAAGACAGACTAAATAAAAGTTATCACAAGTCTATAGCTTAATTATTATTCATGGCATTGCATTTATGTCAAAAGTCACGAGCACGATGAAATATACTAACGAGTAAATAATATTATGTCACCCATGCAGGTATTAACTGCTCACTTGCAAGATACAAGTCCTTTGCACACAAATTCAATCTTTGAGCACAAATTCAGCATTGGAGAGTAGTACGGGGAGCTGCGGGTGAGAAATGTCGCCCGCACGCGGTGAACGGTGCTCTGTGACTTTTTGATAATTTGGGGGCGGAAACCAATGGAGACACTGGCCCTCTTATGATTGGTCACTTTCAATGCGATTACACCCACATGGACCTCCTTATCCCCAGCTTCCCAAAACTGAACAACAGGCATACAGTTTGGCCAGAGGTCATCCTGATATGCACTCCCTTTCAGAAGGTGGCAGTAGTGCACCAAATATTACTTTCCAACAATTAAAAACAAAAGAAGGAAAAAAGGTTTTGCCAGAGGTTTGTTATTTTAAACATCTGAGTCCTGACAAGTCCGAAGTTGAAAACACAGTGGACAGAACGATGGCCACGATACCCGAAGGTTTACATGTAAGTGATACTGGTAGATGGCTTTGTCAAACAACACAGCAATTTGCTTATTGTGAAATTTGGTTGGAACCAGAGATGAAACGGTATGACCAATCATAGGAGTCCCTCTTTGTTTCCACCCCCAAACTGCCCAAAGTCAGGTTGAAGCAACATTTCTCTATATCTTGCAAGTGGGCAGTTAACACATACACATGTGTATTATAATATAATTTATTTGTGAGTATGTTTTAATAATAATAATAATAATAGAAACTTTACAGATCCCAGTGGAGAATTTCTTTTTTTACGCCTCCCTCAACTTGCCCTTTGTAGAGTAAGTTGTCCGCGAAGGGCTGCCACCTGTAGAGGGCACCCAGCGAGCTGGGGGTTAAGGGCCTTGCTCAAGGACCCGCAGATGCACTGGTTTGAACCAGCAACCTTCTGATTACAGGCACACAGGCTTAACCCACTGAGCCACACGCTGCTCCCTCGCGTCTTTTGTCATGAGTGTGATGCCATAATAATTTCTGCAGCCAACACTTTGCATTATGCTTTAAATCTACAAAAAATATGTGTTATACAACACAATTGCTAGACTATCCTGCATTACATTCAGACAGAAAGAGAAACAAGATGAACTCCCAAACCATATTCCCATAATGCACCTGGAAGTGTCCCTCCATGACTTGTATCTTCCCATGATCAGGACATCTTCTCAGCAAGAACTCCACATAATCCAACAGTATCTTTCCCACCTGAGGGAGATAATTGATACACATCCCCAGCAGGCAATATTATTTAACTATAATTGCAAACAGGCCAAAATCATGTAGTAAAGGATGCGTAATTATCACAGAAAAAGCCAGAACAAGCAAAATGGGGACATAGACACACAATTACCTTACATGCTACTACCTCTTCCTTCAGTTTAGTTTCTGCAGGCAGACCTTGTGCATTAAAAAGAACAGAATAATTCCTTTATAAAATACTATCAGTAAATCATTATGTCATTTTGTATTTTTTCTGGTACTAGGCAGTTGTCACCTGTACTGCCTCAGATGAATTGTAGGATATCTAAATGCACAAAGTGATGCCCATTTATTTTAAATATCTCAGAGCTAGGGTAAATTTGACTATATATTCCATAAGTGTATAGTATTGTGCAAAGGTCAGGCAATGAAAGCCAGGCAAAGAAAACACCATACAATTTAACATTAAAACATATGTAAATCACAGTACCACAATAAAAAATGAACAAGAATTTCTTCTGCTCTCCAAATTACTGATATCTTGTTGGATGGCTAGACGAACACGGCTTTGGTTCCCAAACCTCTCCTCAGGGGCACCCCAGGCATTCCATGTATTTGTTACATTTCACCATCAGCTCAATTAATTAAGTGTTGATTAACCATTTAAGGTGGGGTAGTGGTCAAGCCAAAAAATACCGTATTGTATTGGATGGTTGCTGCAAATACCGGGGTTATATTAGGAGAGTTTTTGAAATGGCTAAGTTGACGCACTTTGAAAGACATCATAGTTTTACATCATCATGAAGATCCTTTAAACAACATTTTGTTTGACTGTCTCATACTTTTGCACAGTAGAGTTTTAATTACAACTGAAAAAAGTTAACTAAGACTACAGTTTTATGTCTGTAAATGATTTTTCTCTGAAGAATGCTCTCAGGTAGGACATGTATTGTGCCTTCAGACCAAAAATGGCAGCTGGTCAATCTCCATTTGCTGAATAAATGTTCTTTTCTGCTAATTACATATTTACCATTTAACATTCTGTACATGAACACAGGCAGTGTAAGCAGCAGCTTACTAATTAACAAGGCCAACGCTGACCCACTGTTTTGTAACTCACCCACTACTGCCTTGGCACTTCTTTCGTAAAACTTCCAGGCAAGACCCAAAGAATCACCGTGTCGGTCCTGCCTCACAAGATCATCCAATCTCTAAAGAAAGAGAGGACGAGGGCAGACTAATAGGTAAGCATACACTTAACAAACCTTCACTCAACTGTCGCCGAATTGGAAACTCTTACCTCTTCCCATGTTTTCAGAGACACCACCTGTGCTGCCTATGGACGATAAAAGCTAAAATCAGGCTACAAGTGGGCAAAACTACATCAGAGATTAAAAACTAAACCAACCAGATGTAGAAAGCCTTACTTTGTGTCTCTCTTCAATTAGCTAATAACTTACTATTAATGTACCAGAGAGATTGGGAGAAGCAGTAGAAACTCTTCATTCACATTCACACAGAGGCACCTCAAAGGCCAAAAACTGCACAGTCTCGTTCAATCACTCTTCAATGTCATTTATATTATCTAATTGGTTGTAATGGTTTTTTAGGTGCGCAGCCTAATCAGCTGAATGTTAAATCTGGTTTTAAATCATTATGGGTAATATAGTGTTCACAGAAAGTCTTGTAAAAGTATTTTAAATTTAGTGGTTTCATAACAAAAATTCTTACTTTATTTACAAAAATATATATCACATTAGAAACAACTAGTAGTCAAGTGAAAAACATTAATTTCAAGTAGTAACAAATTGAAAGCCAAATTATAGCTGTAAAAGAGCTGTTCCGAGTTAAACAGTTCATTGATTTTTTAAATTTTCATCTTTTTGTATTTAATGTTCACTGTTCACAAGGGTTGTGAGAAACGCAATTTCAATTCTCTGTGTGTTCTGTACATGTGGCAAGAATTGACAATAAAGCTGACTTTGACTTTGATAAGCAGCGCCATTGGGTGATTTTTAATTAGTGACAACTCTGCAATGACACCAAACATTTGTGTTTACTGTCCGTTTGGGAGTCAATGGCTACAACTGCAATTAACAGCAAGTAAAGAACTACTGTAAAGAAGTCCGTCTAAAAATCAGGACGATTTAATGAAATGTCTGTGTGGAAGATAAGTGCAAATATATTAAACACTGCTTGTCAAAGGACTTTTGTAATGAAACCAATAAATTTGCATCAGTTTTACTAAATTATCAAGCGTCCCAAGACTTTCTGTGAGCACTGAATATGGATGAATTTCGCAGTGGGATCAATAGTTTATCATATGTATTTTATATAATAAAGGAACGTAAAGTCATTTAATACTGTATGGACACTAATTTTGGTCTGAGTGCTGAAACAGAAGGCAGGATTTCATAATAAATATGACAAGCTCACAGGATTCACCCTGAAGATTGTCAAAATCTGAGATACTTTAAATTATGATTTTAATTCAGTGATTGTTCTCTACCCAAGTAGCATAGCCATGTATTAGATATGGAATCCAATAACAAATTTACAGTATACATCAAAATGTGAGTTCACTGTACAGTGATATAATCCGCATCTCTCTGATTCCTGTTACATGCCCAGAATCCAGAAAATTCTAAGCATCTGTAGCAGAGTCAGGGTCAGCCCTAATTCTACCTGCCGCTTCATTCTGTTCTTTTTTCCATAAATGATGCACTGGGGGTGTGTAAAAGTTTTATGGGGTTGAGTGTAACCGGATTTAAATTTACAATGGTGGTGAAATAATCAGTAAAATGGCAGCTTTTGTCAGAAAAGAAAAAAACCTCCCTCACATCATGTTTACAGATCCTCCAGAATAAAGGGCTTTTGAGATCACCTTATCTCCCAGAAGGAGAACCTTTCCACTGTGAGCACACACTGACTGGTACGTTATACGCTTTTGCTGTGCCTGAAAATAAGAAAATTATTAATAATTTATAGCTATTTGACAAAAGCCAGAAAACAAGAGGCAAGGCAGCATCCATGTATGCATCTCCAGAGGATCAAAAAAGCAGGTGTAGATGTTCTGTCCTGCTGAATTATTAGTATTATTAAAAATAATTATGTGAAATCAACGGTAAATTGCCTCTATACTTTCCTGCTGAGAACCTGTACACTGGGAAATACAGCAAAATAATACAGATTGCTGGATTTCAACATCTGTATTGTTGGCATCAAACGAATTATGCCAGTTTTCCAGTAATGTCTCCCACCCTGACCTGGTCTCCTGTGGGCTTTGTGGAGGTGCTGACCAGCTGCAGGTTCTCCAGCTGCAGCTCCTGGAGCTCCTTCCCAGTTTCCCTGTCTAAGGCATGGAGCTTCTCTGCAGTGTCCAGGATCAGCAAAGTGCTGGAGCTCAGCCACTGCGAGAATGAATCCACAACACCTCATTCAACCCCATTCACACAATCCGGACAGCATCCCTCAGGTCAACACTCACCTTGAAGTTGAGAATTTCAAACGGGACACTATAATCTATCATTTTCATCACTTTCAGATCTTCGCCAGCAAATCTGACCTGAATTCCAAAAGAAAAAACGTAATCAAATAAACATCTCTGCTTCATTACTTAATAGCTTCCTACACTGCATATGACAATTCCACGTTTGACTGAATTGAATTACGATACTTAACAGTTATAAAGCAGTCTCAATCATCGCACCAATCAGAGTTGCCAAGTTTCACCTGATAGAGAGAGAAAGAGCAACCCTGGCAGAAAGCCAGCACTGGGCTTGCAGTGTCTCTGAAAGTCAGGAGACGCCAGGCGAGGCTGGGGACACAGTCAGTATGGGCCTATGAAGAATCAGGTCAGTGACAGTCGATCAGACAGCAGGGAAGCCAGAGGCAAAAGAACCACCTAACGGAGCACCGAATGGTGCTTTTCTTCAGGAAACTAAGCCTTCTGAGCAAGCTCATGATTACAAGTTTTAAAGCTATCAAATTTCAAGTATTATCTCACACTCTGAGGAGCAGAGCGAAATTCTTCTGCTACAGTTGCAGGTACAAACAGCATCAGGGGATAGGATGCAGCAGTGTGATACAAGACAAGACAGTGGAGGACTACAAAGCAAGACGGTGTGAGATAAAGCAGTGCAATACAAAAATGAGGAAACAAATAAGTGTTAAGTACAATCAACCCCAGAATTATTGGCAACCCCAAAGAAAGAGGGGTTACACTTCTGAAACAATATAAACAATGCATACAAGAATAAAAATTTCCCTCAAAATATATAGAAAGACTCCTTACATAAATTGCTCCAACCTAATCTAATAATCTAATAAAATCATTCCTTCCAGAACTTTACATTATATTCACAACAGAGTAACCTTAAGAGCACAGGGAGCAAAATTATTAAAAACTGTTTTCAAGACAGCGGTTGTATTGTGTTTCAGAGGCAGGCTGCTTGTATAACCGATCGACAAAAAAAAGTGTTTCAAGTCCCACCTTTAAGTATCAAAGTATCAGAAAAGTACCCCACTGGCCCTTTTGGATACCCTAATTGATTGGCCAGTTCTGTTGTCAGAAGTTGATATGCTGGTCCTGGATCAATCATAATGTTCGGTACAGTCATTTTTGTTGTGTTTACTTTTGCAGTTTAATGAATGCAATAAATATTTAAATTTGAGAAAAAAAATGTGGTAAAAATTTGTACCACAAAAAAATTGTTACAGAGAATTGTGATCTCAATTCTAAGCAAAAAAAATCACATTTTTTTTAGAATCGTGCAGCCCTAGCGTGAAGACAAGAATATTACATAACCGGAATTGTACTGTATGGAGAAGTGGTCAAAGATCCCTCTGTAAGTGTTCTCCAACCTAGTTAAAAGTTAAAGAAAGTGGCTCAGTGCTGTTATCCTTACCAGTTGAGGCTTTAAATATTAAGTGTGGTATCACCAATATATCCTCCTGAGACCCAAGGAAAAAAAGTGTCTTTCAATTTCAGGTTATTTGTGATTTTCTATGTCTTTGGAG
>JAODKC010000001.1:27120715-27137995 GCA_026777985.1 Mormyrops attenuatus
AGGTACCTACTTGAAATGAAGCTCAAACACACTGCCTGCACTGTCACTGCACACGGCCACAGTGGGGTCACTGGTGAACTGGACATAGGGCAGAACAGCTTGGTTACGTGCGAACAGCCATGCAGCCACAATGTCAGAGCCAGGCCATTCAGAAATAGTCAGAAAAGCCCTGGTAGCTATTTTAACTCTAGTGATTCTGTAAGTTAAACTAGACGTCGCAAACATTGTGAAACAATGGGAAGAGCCTGTGTGTGTCCCCTAAGATACTGTGTCTTGCTAACATGCATCAACAGCTGTGGCAAAGCAGTGCTATTGTTATAGCAAGAAAAAGAACAAACTTTTTCAGTGGCAATGGAGGACCCACCTTGATAGCAAGGACTGCGTTCCCCACTGGAACCACACTGGAGATGCTCCGGAGCAGTTTTCCGGACTCCACGTCCCACTGAAGAATCTTTAAAGTGCAAGACGCTGAGTGACGTGTCGGGGTTCATGTCACCCGACATCACATACTAAACACCTGAATAGACATCTGCTCTACAGAAATCCTCCCCCAAAAAACAGACTTTACTGCAAGTTAGCTGTTTACTGAACGGTTCTCAACTGGTTTAGCCTCAGCACCTACATTTTTCCTTGGTCATTATGTAATGACCCAAATTTAAAAAATTTGGGACCAAATTGAATTAACAAAAATAGTGCAGTAGGAGTACATAGAACATTTAGGTTTTTTTTTAACCGCAACCCATGACTGTCCCACCACCCACTTTTGAGTCGCAACCCACTGGTGGAGAAATAGTGTTATAGAGCAGTAGAACAGTCCCTGGGGACCCACAGACAGTTCACATTTTTGCTCCCACCCAGCTCCCTATCAGGAACTGGGAGGGAGCAAAAATGTGGACTGTCTGGCATGGTGCTGGCAGGGAGCAAAAACATGGGACTGGCTGCGGGACCCCGAGCACCAGATTGCACTTCCAAACTGACCATAACTGTCTGGTTGATCCAGGAAGGCACTCGGGTTACCTGTCCTTTGGTAAATCCACAGAGGATGCAGGTGCTGTCGGAGTTAAAGCCCAGGGCAGATACAGGTCCATGCTGCGCCCCGAGAGCCGGGTTCCCCAAGCACAGCTTCAGCACCTGACTGGCATCTGGAGGCAGGTGGAAAGAGGAGCCCTAAGCATGAGGTGCTGTATCAGCAACCCACTCTAATGCCAAGGGACCATCACTCCATTATTATTTCACTTTTAACATCAGAGGAAGTAATTAAATTGTGAATCTAATGCACACAGAAACCTCTCAATTATTTTTGATGATGTGGCACCAGAAATAAGTCCATAGGCCTTATCAGCATATGGATAAGGTGATAACGAACTGAAATATACAGGTATAAACTGCCTGCATGAAACGTTTTACATTTACATGTATTTATTTAGCAGATGCTTTCTATCCAAATTGACAAGTAGTTGAAAGTAGAGTCAGACAGTCTCTGGAGCAACAATGAAATCGCTCCCCTGAACATAGGGTTTGAACCAGTGACCTTCATATCAAAGGCCCAGTGTCCTAACCTGCTGAGCCACACAGCCTCCAGTTTCACTCACTGCATCTATACCGTTCTACAATTCTGATTATCTATTCATGTGTGCTAATGTTAAAAGTGTGTGGCGAACGTGTCTGCTCTGTCTGGGGTTACATACAGCATTTCCAATCATAGCCCCCAAAATGATTTACTGTTTAGAACCAGCATTGTGCTGCTAGGCGACAAGGAACATGCAGCTGTTACCAAAAATCAGCAACTGTCCCGTCGTGGTTCCCACGGCGATAATCCCACAGACAGCCTGGAATAGACAACTGATAAATAACACTGAAGCCACCTAGACAATATAAATCAATTTTAAAAGTAAAATTAATTCAAATTTGTGTGTGTGTGTGTGGCCCAGGTATACATTACATTGTGGGGACAAATGGTCCCAACAATGTGATAAGAACCTGTTGTTTTGATGTTGTGGAGACCATTTGTTCAGTCCCTACAAGGGGAAACTCAATTTTATAAAAATCTTTGCAAAAAACTAAAAATCTTGAATTTTATTTTGTTACTTATGGTTAAGGTTATGGCTGGGTAGGGGTCAAGGTTGTCATTGTTGGGATTAGGGTTTTGCCCACAGAAAAGAATGGATGGTTCCCACAAAGATATGAGTACAGGTGTGTGTGTGTGTGTGTGTGTGTGTGTGTGTGTGTTGCTGCTAAAGGTTGCACAACCAAGTATTAAGTTTTATCGTATCACCAACACTCGTTAGGTGATACGAGTGTTGGTGGATTTTTTTTCCTGTGAATCAAATGGTCTTTTAAAAATTGTCTGCTTACTCAAGTTGTCCTTTGTATAATACTAAACTTGTTTGGTGATCAGAAACAATTAAGTGCTATGAATGAAGAAAAACAGAGGGATTCTGTCACAACACTAACGATAAAAAAGTTAGAGCTCTAAAAACTCTCTAAATTATTATCATTATTATTTCTATTTTTGCTACTTGGGGTATAGAAAAGGGACTATATCTCAAATGGAAATTTAAAAATGTAAACATTTCTGAGGTTTGTAATATGTGCATAATTCCCATGTGAAATTCCACCAAAATCAAAAATGCCGATGCAAAAACATTTATTCTTAATTGTCTAATTAATATGGAATGATCCATTGTAGAATTTAAATTAGATGAATTGGAGACAAACTAGCAACTGCTTGGTTAGTGACATGCAAGAAATCAAAAATTGTCTATCTGTGTAATCGTATAAGCAGACACCCTACAGTATATGAATACAGTACATTCACTGATGATCCTTACCAAGGCAGAAGCCCCTCCACCATCATAACGGCCCTAGAAATTAGAGCAAAGTAAAGCAGGCCTCTCAGTGAATGCCGTCCATGTTCATGCAATGAACGTATAGAATTACTGCAATATCTAACGTAAAACATCTCAACAGAGATGTGTTTCCAACTTGTCCACAGATGGTTTCTTTTCAATCATACTTTATGATTATGTCCAAACCTGGGGCCTTTTGTACTTGTGTGCTATCCTTGTCTGGCTCTTTATTCAACTCTCCAGCAGAATAACATTTTATTTTAAGTGAATCAACAATGCTATACATGTTCCAGGTAAGTTAGGAGAGCCGACCAATGCTTTACTGCATGTTCTAGGTAAGGTAGGAAAGCTGACCAATGCTTTACTGCATGTTCTAGGTAAGGTAGGAAAGCTGACCAATGCTTTGTCCCAAGTTCCATGTGAGAGAGATGAGCTGGCCAACACTGTACTGCATATTCTAAGTAAGGTCTTACTAATGCATCACTCTTTATGGATGCTTCCTTTGTCCACAGCTCCATAATGAAGACAAGAAGGCATCTGTTCATAAGGCCAAAGGTTTCCTCAGGACAGACCCCTCATATCAGAATTAACCTTCACCTGTACAAGCTTCAAACTTTTCCTTTTCAAGTAATCACTGAAATCTATGCTGACGTACATAGTCTCTTTTTCTTTTACAGCACTACTGCATTAATCTTATTTGGAGCGTAAGTGTAGCTGGTCAGCGGGATCTCACCACAGCAGAGATTACTTGGGAAGAGATGCCTCTCAGGGTGTTGATCTGTAGCACTGGATCCTGGGAAACCACTGGAAGCAAAGGATTTCTGACCCTAATTTAAAATGAATGAGGATTGATCATTAGGAAACAAGACCCTAAAAATACCTTAATTAAAGCCTCGTGACGGAGACAGAGCTATACCATTGAGAATATGAAGGGGGCATCACTCCGTGCTCTTCTTCCAGAAGTTCCTCATCACTTTCATGTTTCGCTACAGCTTTTGCCACTGTGTCCGACTCCTCCGCATCCAGTGTGGGGAGAGTGAAGTCATCAGGAAGTAAGAAGCTAGCCTCGTGATCCAGGGCAGCATCCTGGCATAGGGGCGATTTGAGATGGATGTTTGTGATGTCTCCATGGACAAACATGTGCAAACACACACACACACACAGTCAAATAGTTTAATCATGTTATCTTGAGTAGAGTAAGTTCCACAGGTCAAGCAAACAAACAAGTAAGTGAACGAAGTTCCATTAGATCATGAGCAATAAATTAAATTGACATGAAAATGTGTAACTTTCATTGTAATATATCTATATCAATGTGATTATGTGGCACACCAAAATAACCACTTTCGTTCCTGTTTTCTCATACAGATGAGCGAGTAAAAATGGGAAACAAGGTTGTGGTCTACATCAGACGAAAATATATATATAAGGTTAAAGCCAGATGGGTGTAATATGGTTATTAGTGAAATGTGAGCAGAGTTTCAGCAATGATACTGCCTTTACAAGCACATGGACATGCACAGTCTGTCTATTCATATTTTCATGGGGACTCTCCATTCATTTTTATGGGCATAACCCTCATCCCAACTACAACCTTAACCCCTACCCAGCCCTCTCCTTAACCACAGGTAACCAAACAAAATAGAAGACTTTTGGCTTTTTTAGTTTTTTGATTTTTATAAAACTTTTAAAAAGTTTATCCCAGTGGGGAGGACAGAAAAAATTCCCCCACGAGGTAAAACATTACAGGTTTTTAATTACTTTCAGGTCTCCACAATGTAATTATTACAAAAACGTGCATGAGTGCGCGCACACACACACACACACACACACACACACACACACACACACACACACACACACACACACACACACCTCAAGGCAGCCTGACTAACAACTCAGCTCTTACTGTGACTGGGAAATGCTGATTTAAAGAATATATTCAAGAATGCATACAGGTCCGTTTGGATAACTGCCGTCTGTCTAAAGTTAAGGAGTACATCAAAATGACCTCTAGAGCCTAAATTTCCCGGCATGTGTGTACCACCTTGGAGATGGTATGTCGGCTCTGACGTTCAGCCTAATCATAAATCCATCCCCCAGCGCTACCCTAGCACAGGATCACAGGGGGTCTGGAGTAGCAAACAGTGAACGGCTCGGGAAATCCCTGGACATGACTCCAGTCTAAGCACATGCAAACACTTTAGGAATGCCATTTCAGCTAACTGCATGTCTTTGGTTAGTAGAAATCCAGTCCCTAGAGGAAACCTGTGTAATATGGAGAGAAAAAGCAAACCAAGTAAGGGAGGGATTCAAACCCCTGCCACCCTGAATTTTTGAGGCAACACTCCTGCCCTCAGGCTAATACTGTTAGAAAATTAAATACCTGTGAATTATGAGCACTTTCTAACTACCGAACAAACATAAGCCTATTTGAATGGCGTAAATGAGTGTTTCTTAACCCAAGCCTTGGGGACACTCAGACTCATTTCTGCTCCCCCTCAGCTCCCAGCACACCTGCACCAGGTATCTAGCGTTCTTCATTGTTTGGTTCAGGTACACTGTGAGATGAGAGGAAGCAAAAATGTGCCGAGGATTGGGTTGAGAAACACTGGAGTAAAGTAAACCAGCACTGATGTAATCAGTTGTATCTTAGCATCGTTCATTTTTGTACAGCCAAGCGATGCTGCAATGACATGATTAGGAGACATAAGAAGGTCTGGAGCATCAGTCAGATTATACTGATGACACAGATCAATGTACCTCATCCAAGATGCTCTCAAGGGTAGGGACATTCTCCACTTGTGGGATCTGAAACTCCTGGTCATCCAGCTGAAAGAAACACATTTCAAACCAGATCCTAAGCCTGTGATGCAGTGAAACATAATGACTCAGACTTTGTGCTTGTAACAGGCACTTAGATGAGTACAATGTATGAAAACACACATCTTAAAAGACCCATATCCAAGGAAGACGCAGGTCGGAATGAAATGGTCAAGACTGCTTATTTCATTTTCTCACTTTTTATGTTGGTTGTTGAACAGCATGTAAACATCATGCTTACCC
This sequence comes from Mormyrops attenuatus, assembly GCA_026777985.1. Classification (NCBI taxonomy): domain Eukaryota; kingdom Metazoa; phylum Chordata; class Actinopteri; order Osteoglossiformes; family Mormyridae; genus Mormyrops; species Mormyrops attenuatus. Next base: position 27,126,631 of record JAODKC010000001.1, read on the forward strand.
TGATCACAAGACACAGGATTGCTTAATTATGCAAATAAAGTATTACAATAAAGTAGATAAACTTGTCATTCATTAATTGTAATACAAAAAAGCACCTTACATCTATACAAAATAACAATTATGCAGGAATTAGAAGTTCCCAAAAAGGAAAAGTGATTGCTCAATTTGCATATTGTGTGCAAATTCTGGAATCTGCAACAGAATGTTTTAACTTGCATATATGTGACTCTTGGTAATGTTTTGGGAAATAACTGGTCAGTAATTAGTAATAAAATAATTGAGTGGTGCTTGATATGGAATCATCTGGCACAATTGGTGATTATGCCATTTTTCGCACAAATATATACAGACGTATGGGTATTGCACTTAAGTTGTGTATGGTGTAGTTTTTTATGCGGAAACATCCGGCAAATGTCTTTCGTTTTCCACTTCTACTACATTACATGCGAGGTTGGACTTCCCGGTTTTAGCTTACGTTTGGGGACTATTTCAGCAATAGCTAAATGGTGTCCGTTAATTGTGTTCAACGCTAAACTGTCATGAAGTAGCATTAGATTGGAGTTCATACTTAATGACAGTGCCAGCTTAACTTAAAACCAAAAGTTGGGTTTCCAGTTGAAGATCGCGTTGGAGGTTTTAAGAATGATGAGCGGTAATGTATGACATTAAGTTACCTCCTGGACTTCGGGCAAGTCGGTCCCCAAGACAAGCCGCAGCTCTTCGTCTATTCCCGACATTATCACACGCCTGTCTCGTGCAGGAGCGCCTTCCGCTGCTTTCGCTTTGCGGTCACATGACCGCCTGGGTGCGGTCACATGACTCCATGAGAGCGCTTTCAAAAGTTGGTGCGGGATATTATGATGGCTGCGCAGCTAAAGTAGCTGGAAGTTCGCATCTTATACGAATATGGCTTATTTAAATTATCTACTTAAATTAAACCTACCTAAATTAATGTATTAGTTCGGATCTTTCACTGGCATTTGTGTAATTCAAAGCGTTTTTTTCCCCTTGCAATGAGTAAAATCCTTTGTTTCAGTCAATAAAACACCACCCCATGGAGGGGGTGTGACTGTAAGGTGATTTGTTTATTCTACATGCCACCCTTGGCACCCATCTTAAATATACATTATATGGACAAAAGTATTCGGACACCTGGCCATTACACCTACAGATACTTTTATGACATAACATTCTAAATCCATAGGCATCAATATGGAGTTGGGTTCCCCTTTGCAGCAATAACAGTTGCCACTCTTCTGGGAAGGCTTTCCACAAGATTTTGGAGTGTGTCTGTGAGAAGAGCATTTGTGAGGTCAGGCACTGATGTTGGACGTGAAGCCCTGGCTTGTCTAGTTCATCCCAGAAATGTTTAGTGGGATTGAAGTCAGGGCTCTGTGGCACCAAACCATGTTTTTTTGGATATCGCTTTGTGCACCCTGGGCACAGTCATGCTGGAACAGAAAAGGGCCTTCCCCAAACTGATCCCACAAATTTGGAAGCATAGAATTGTCCAAGATGTCTTGGTATGCTGAAGCATTAAGCGTTCCTTTGACTGGAACTAAGGACCTATCCCAACCCCAGAAAAACAATCCCATACCATTATCCCTCCTCCACCAAACTTTACAGTTGGCACAATGCAGTCACATAGGTAACATTCTCCAGGTGTCTGACAAACCCAGATTTGTCCATCAGACTGCCAGACAGAAGTGTGATTCATCACTCCACAGAACACGTTTCCACTGCTCCAGAGTCCAGCTTTACACCACCCCATCTGACGCTTGGCATTGCACTTGGTGAGGCTTGCAGGCTTGAATTCACCGAGCACTTCAGAAATTCATTCACAAATGTTTGTAAACCTGACTGCATCACTAGCTGCTTGATTTTATACACCTGTGGAAATGAGTCTGAATGAAATAGTTGAATTCAATGATTAAGAGGTATGGCCCTATAGTTTTACCCATATAGTGCAGCATACACAATTAAATACACTGCGCAATCCATTCAGATGTTTCTCTCTCTCTCTCTCTCTCTCTCTCTCTCTCTCTCTCGTCAGCATCGTCAGGCAGTTAAAAAAGACATCCAGATCGACAGTCAAATGTGTCAGTTACAAATAAACGATATATTTAGGCCTAATTAACCAAACATCCATTTGTTTCTTTGATGTAGAATAAACTGAAAACAAAAGGTCCAGAGTTAAAAGGATACTGTAAATTACACCAGATACCCTAATAAAAGGCAGACGCTTTACCCTAAAGGAAATCTGGATGCGACAACTCGTGTTTATTATCCATTACAGATTGCTGAATGGAAAGGAAAAAAAGGAGTTAATTTGCAGGTATTTGATTTTTTTATCATGTAGGTTTTATACAGTCTAAACCTGGAATGATTGCTAACCATAATGGGTTTAGTACTGTGATGTGATAGCAACAGTTTTGCCTAGTCTCACGAGAAATACATGAAACCCCTGAAAACAAGCCGAAAAATAAGTCCAACATGCACGACCAGATGAAATACAGTACGTCCTTTGTTTGCCATATTCTGTGTGTTGTAAATATGTAAATATGACATGCATGCAACACTAACTGAAATGCTGTAGGCATGCTTCTAAAGTTTTAATTGATCATTTTCTTTTGTTAGTGTGACAGTAACTCCTTTTGGCTTGCCATGAACTAAATTTGGTCCTTTGTTGCACATTATACACAAATTATTGGATACTGAATTCGAAAATATCACGACACAAAGAAAATTTTGGATTGGGTAAGTCTGACCCGGCGCCTTTCCCATCATCCAATGCAGTGACAACCTACCTGATAAGTGTGCAACCATGAGGTGTGAAAGGAGTGAAGAGCTCAGTCTGAGCCAGCAAAAGCATAACAGTGTGAACGCTCAAGTGTCTTTTTAAAGACACTAATAAAAGAGCATTATTTCCATCCACACTATGTCTCTTCCTCCGTTCATTCCAACACCTGCATCTCCCACTCACCTGTGATGCTACAGGGTTTACGATTTTTCACATGTGCAATGTCTACAAATTTATTTGTTTTCTAAAGGAAACAAGTCTGAATATGGGGATGTCTTACTCTACTTTGCAGTGGTAAATAGACATTCAGGGCTGGTTTATGCCTCATTTGAAGGATAAAAGTTTGTGTTGTTCCCAAGTGAAAAAAAACTCTGGTCGTTCCATTGTAATTCAACAAGTGACCTTGGCATCACCATTTTTGATTCTGATGAAATTTGCTTTGTTAATATGACACATACCTTCCATGGCTCAGAAATTATTTTGTTGATTTAAAAAAAAGTTTGAGATGTAATGCCTTTTCTGCACCGTGGTTAGCAAAAAATAATAATAATTCAGTGTTTTATAATGACCTGTAACGTTTATCATTATATTTATATGGCCCAGCTATAGTTCACTGGAAAGCTCAAAAAGAGTACGTATTCATGGTATGGTCATCTTAACTAGTGGTATTCCTGGACTTCATCTTGAAAGGCAAAGATGAAATTCTCTGAAATGTCTGCTAAAACTCATTACACACTTAAGAATAAAAAAAGAAATCAACAAAAAATATTACTAAGCTCTGGGAGGTGTGTATAATGCACATGCCAAATTTAATCAAAATCAAATAAAAAAATTTTGGAAAATTTAAAATGGAATGACCTGCCAGTGATTCCCTGTTGCACAGTTCCCAGGTGCTACACACAAGATGCAGACCCAGAGAGTTTCAACGTCGCCCATGCTCACCAAACGTGGAACAGACTAATGTCAACGTCGGCATCCACCCATTTTCCATAATTGCTTATTTGCTACAGGGTTATGGTGAGCCAAATGCCTTTTTCCAGGAAGCATAGGGCACAAGGCAAGAGAATACCCTGGATGGGATGCAGTCCTTCACAAGGTACCAATTAATTTTAAGATACCAACACTTAAGTGTAGGGTTTTGGGCTTTATGAAGAAGATAGACATATTATTATTCATTTAATTGTGCTTCCAACACATCAACTTCAAAAACTGACTGTTCACTTATTTAGCTAATGAATAATGCCACCTTTCACAGGTGCCATTGTAATGTAATAATCAGTCTTATTTACTTAATCTTATCAGTGCTTTTAATAGTGTATATTGTATTAATTTGACTTTTTGTTATTACCCATCATCCATCCATTTTCTGTACCCGATTGTTCCATCAGTATTAAATCTTACCATTGGCAGCAATATTTGTAACAAAATCCATTTGTTAAACATTATTTTGTTTTCTAAGAGGGACACAAGCACATTCATAATGAAAACATGACTAAGAGATTGGACAGAACTCAAACTGCTGTCTGCCTAGAGTGCTTGCAGATTTGGCAGCCTGTAGCAGCGACAACCTCCTCCTGCTTTGGGTATTTACTGACAAAATAAAAACAGATGCTACAGTATAAATAGCCTGGTAGGATAGTGAACAGGTGCAGCAAATGACGGAGAACAACGACCCCCTCCATGTCTTAATGTCCATATATATTCATTCATAAACATTGGCTTTCCCTGTCCTGCACAAATGCCACCCTAGAAGGGGTCATTTCCTAATTTTGTCTCTTTCTGTCTTTCTGCACTTTTTAAAAAACAGACTACTTGTGGAGGTTCAGTTTTATGTGAAAGGCTAAGTCACGTCTGAGGTCGTATATTTGAAATACTTGTCTTATATTTTGGTTGACTGGTGGTGCTTCATATAGGCTTGCATCTCAAGTCTAAATTTACTTAGTGTTAATCTCTCAGAACCAGCTCTCAGATTTATAGACACATGTATTTCTCAAGATTGGTTTTGTGGGCTTAACCGTTAGGTTTCAAGATTTAAAAATGTTCCACATGATTTCAGTTAGTAAGTAAAATTATTTAATTTTATTTAACGCTAGCTCTCTTTTTCTTGATTTCCTTCAGTGTTATACTTTTATTGGTTAATGTGCTTATTTGTTTAGTCGCAGGATTCTATAACTGTGGCATGGTTGTGTTTCTTTAAATTATCCAGCGGGATCCGATTATAAAAATGTTGTCAGGGAATCTGCCTCCTCCCAGATCCATTTCTGATTCCTGTGGTTATGGTTCTGCTTGGCCACCTTGTTTACATTTGCTTCAGAGACTGAGCAGCTACATATTTAGCATTGCAGTAATAACTCAATATCTACACATGGTCTTACCCATTATTTTGAAGATTTGGGAAAGATGGTAGACGCTTTGTATGATGTTAGCTATTTTCTATGAATGTTGTTTTTAATTAGGCTTTAATCCACATCAACAGCAAACAGATTTGTTAATACATCAGTGCTGTCTGACATCTGAAAATCTCACATGGGAAACCTCTAGCAGAGTTTTCATCCACTTAGTTGAGCTTTCTGCAAGTCACTATCCATCTTCCAGCTGCTTATTCTGTCTAGGCGGATCCCTTTGTGATTCTTATATTCTGGAAAACATTTCATTCTGTTCCATGACCCCAATTCAGATTTGTCTGAAAGAATCTTATTATTAACCAGCACGTCTCCACGTGTTAGAGGTCACCAAATCCACGAAAAGACAAAGAAACTTTGGGGAAAATGATTCACAGAAGTTGGCATGACATTGTTGGCATTGTTAATTTTCATGAAATATCACGCAGAGTGTTAATGCGGTTTTCTTTTTCAGGGAACCATCGGTAGCCAAACCTGCTAACAATTTTACAGTTTTTTCTTACTCTAGCACCTCTGCAGTATATGCTGCATAAGTTTAATTTGCTATACCAAGGTCTTAATTATTCACAAACTACTCACTGTACCATACTGTAACTCACCAAGTGCAGTTAAATATCCATGGAAAGTTATTCCTCTTCCAGTAATCAGCACAAATATAACAAATATGAATACCTTTAAACAGCTGAAAGATGCAGTCTTAGGCCATGCAATCTCAGAAAGTCTCCATCATATCATTCCATTAAAACTTACCAAGAAGGTCAACATCGCCATTTGTCCAGCTTTTTAAATAATTATAATGTTATATATTTTTTTCTTTCCAGTGCCAGTAGTTAAGAATCTTCTTAATGCGGTATTAAGAAAATAATAAAGGAGAAACCTGATCAGAAAAGAGAACATGCATGCATTTTTACATTTCTTGGCTACATTGCAGGCCAGGTTGTTTGAATGATGATATTATGTAATTGTGAATATGAAAGCTTTATAAATTAGATGCTATCAGACTGACAATGTATTCTCTGAATGGCCCCATCAACCCTCCCCCCATAAAATCCCTACTTCTCCTACACCCCCCCCCAGAGACTATAGACTATTATCCACAGTATAGTCTCTACTCCCCCTACACACCCACCTCTCCAAAAAAGCATTTATTGGAAATTATGTGTTACCACTCAGTGCATCAATTTTGGGATGATTTATCTCAAAAAGGAACATACCCCACATATATAATGTTCCTGGAAAGTATGAAAAAGATCCATCAAATACTTTTATAGTTACTGTGTTCAAGTTCACAATCAAATGTTTTCTATATTGATTTCCCTTCCCGTTGCTGCCACTGAGTGGGGCTGCTTCAGTTTTGGTGCAGTTGCTTTCAAATTTTGACCAGATCCAGATATTCACCCAGGCAATATGTGTGCAAAGTCTGAAAAATATCTGTCAAATGCTTTTTGAGTTATCATGTATCGGGTGTCTGAGACTGCCCTTCAAATTTTAGCGCTGTTTGTTTCAAAATGAAATAGGCCCCAGATCAAAGCTTGAAAAAGATCTATTGAATACTTCTGGAATTACTAAAAGTATAGCACCAAAACTGAAGCAGCTGTTAACTGTTTTAAATAGTAAATATATTACATTTGAATTTTCATATGAAAATGAAATATCACCGTCAAAAACCCTAAAGGATTCATTGTCATTTTCTGAACAATAATTATGTTTTCCATTACACTTGTAGGGTCGTTGCAGTGGCACACTGGTTTGAGTTGTTACCTCACATCTCTTCAAGTCTCTGCCCTGGCTGAGTGTGGGTGGGGTCTGCATGCTTTATTGTTAATGGGAGTTACCGAATTGTCCATAGGTGTGCATGTGTGAATGTTTGCCCTGTAATAGGCTGGGGACCCCCTCCTGCAGTGCTCCCTGCCTTGTGCCTGTAGCTTCCAGGATAGGCTCCATGACCCTGAATAGGACAAGTGGGTACAGAAAATGGATGGATGGATAAAAGTTGATGATGTATTATTAGAAGATATCCAACCACCAAGGAAGAAACCTCCCCCTAAGTAAAGGTGAAGTAGTGAAGAAATGTAAGTTGATGGTACAAAGAGATGCATTCTCTGTGGTTAGGTTGGGCTATCATTATTTACATATTCATATATTAGGGCTGGTCACCACACTTTTAATAAATATCCCAGTCAGAGCTTCACCTACACAAAATTGATGAATGGGAAGGTGGGAAGGTGATGTTGTGTGTAACATGAACACCTTTTTCTGTATGTTTAAGGAGAAACACTCGATGCAGCTCCATTGTAGCACCATTATTCTGCAAAGTTAACATAGTCCAAGATTCAAATTACATGTAGCCAGAATCTTCTGCAGCAAGACTGTTATTGCAAAAGTTAGAAATATTATTAGCTAAAGGAAGTAGGTATGTTACTGGCATAATGAAAACAGTTTAGGGCAATTCCATGCAAAGGTCTGTTTGATGCCATATCTATCTTTACCCCTGATAAAATGCTATGTATTTCTAATATTTAAATATATGCATTTTCAGGATACATGAAAAGATATTCAATGTGGCTCATTGGTACAGTACTAGACTCTACCATGCTCTGAGGCATTTTGTCTGCCAATATGAGTTTTAATGTCACATTCATAATGCTGGAATTGCCTTATAATAGTGTACAGTATGAAACTGGTATAACAATGTATGACGCTATGGCTAAATACCCCAAAATACTCTGAAACCTTGGCAAAAGTTTTTGGACAACTTATAGTTCTCTTCAGGTCATTAAATATTAAATGTACAACAAAACATGACAGCATTGTAATCAGTATTTTTTTGCATTTAAGCATTCATTTTATATGACAAAGGCCTCTGGATTAGAATTAAGGAGACTGAAATGATCTATTAATATATTTTTCACATATAATTCCTTATCATAACATAACATAACACAACCATGAGCCACCTCTCAATCTTAAATAAGAAACAGATTTGACAACTTTTGTTACCAGCAAGTGTTTCCTTTCTGCATTAATCCATTTGGGATTATGTTCCCTTGTGTGAGTGTGATTTTTAGTATGTCTTAGTATGCTATTTATCACCCTGTCATTTTAAAGCCACATGCTTGGGCAGCCAGGCAAATCAAGATCATATCCATAATTCATGCTTTTCATTAGTTTTTAAATTTTATGTAAATTCTTGCAGTCCCCTTCTCGATTTTGCCAAAGAACACTGGCCTATTTTCCGTATTCAGTGTTTCTATGCGTGTGTTCCTGTAATCATTTTTAATCTGCAGTGCCTGTAGGATATATTCAGCCCTTTGGAATTTTTGTGCTTATCTGTTCTGTTTTAACTGCATTTGACAGTTGTCTGGTGTAATTTGCTACGAGATTTAAACAGATTATAATCAATTTAATGTTTTGAAAACATCACCAGTATTTATCTTCTAACACAACAGGTTTTATAGAATAGAATAGAAGAGAATAGTGATACTTTATTGATCCCTGTCTTTTTGCTTATCCGATCTTGCTCTCTATGAGACACAGACACATGTGCAAGTGACAGCAAGCTTGGGGGCCACAGAGCCTTGCTCAGGGGCCCTAAAGTAGCATCAATCTTCTGGCTGTGGGGTTTTTGGACCACAAATTCATAAACACACAGAACAGAAAACCCATAGGTTGTGCTGTGGCTTTCCGTCAGTCCCCTGATCAGCAGTAGAAACTTTGTTTTATTCACCAGAATATTGAAATTCAGGTGAGTTGTGGGGCCTGGTTTGAACCCCAGCCTCCAGCCCCCCAACAAAGAGCCAGCTCATTTTGCTTGTATCTGTGCAGGATTAACATCCATGATCCCTAAAACTGTGCTCTTCTGAAATAAACAGCCAGTTCTAAGATGATCCAGAATGTCGTAACACATTGATGTTCAGTAACAGCAGCATCACAATCTCAGTCACATGCAAGCTGTCAGCTCTGAAGACAGAAGCTGCTGAAAGGCCCATTTCTCACTAATACAACATGGACTGAAGATCGGGGAGCCAGGATTTTAGATTTCCCATTGTATCCTGATGTTAATAGTAAACAATACAGAATTTTCCTGTTAATTTAACTATGTACATTTCATCCTATACAGTACTACAAATAAGGAGTAGATTTATATTTACTGCACTTATGCAATATGCAAGTTTATGATCTCAAAGCACCTACCATACACATGGAGTCGTGGCCAGGACAAGCAATGAGAGAATGGATAGATGGATGGATGGATGGATGGATGGATGGATGGACAGACAAAGCATGGTTTGTAAATAACTATTTCTTATAGTATTTTATGTTGTTTCATCCTCAGTACACTGATTCCACTGTGGGTTTCGGAACCTTGTTTGTCCTAACAAATAAAAGCGATCCTCATATAACATTCTACAAATGCCTCGTTTCACAGCAGGGACAATAATATCTGGATGATGAGTTACTGATGAGGAGGTTTCACATGACATAAGGCTTTGCACTTAGATCAGATGATTCAGCTTTACTGCTGTTGTACACCTTGTGCCCTATGATGGACCAGCATCCCACCCAGGGTGTCCCCTGCCTTGTGCCCTGCAATGGACCAGCATCTCACCCATGGTGTCCCCTGCCTTGTGCCCTGTGATGGATTGGCATCCAATCCAGAGTGTCCCCTGCCTTGTGCCCTGTGATGGATTGGCATCCAATCCAGAGTGTCCCCTGCCTTGTGCCCTGTGATGGACCAGCATCCCACCCAGGGTGTCCCCTGCCTTGTGCCCTCTGATGGACTAGCATCCCATCAATGGTGTCCCCTGCCTTGTGCCCTGTGATGGACCAGCATCCCATCCATGGTGTCCCCTGCCTTGTGTCCTCTGATTGACTCTCATCCCATCCATGGTGTCCCCTGCCTTGTGTCCTGTGATGGACTATCATCCAACCCAGGATGTCCCCTGCCTTGTGCCCTGTAATGGACTATCATTCCATCCAGGGTGTCCTCTGCATTGTGTCCTGTGATTGACTCTTATCCCATCCATGGTGTCCCCTGCCTTGTGTCCTGTGATGGACCAGCATCCCATCCAGAGTGTCCCCTGCCTTGTGTCCTCTAATTGACTCTCATCCCATCCATGGTGTCCCCTGCCTTGTGCCCTGTGATGGACCAGCATCCCACCCATAGTGTCCCCTGCCTTGTGCCCTGTGATGGACCAGCATCCCATTAATGGTGTCCCCTGCCTTGTGCCCTGTGATGGACCAGCATCCCACCCATGGTGTCCCCTGCCTTGTGCCCTGTGATGGACTGGCATCCAATCCAGAGTGTCCCCTGCCTTGTGCCCTGTGATCGACCAGCATTCCACCCAGGGTGTCCCCTGCCTTGTGCCCTGTGATGGACCAGCATCCCATCCAGAGTGTCCCTTGCCTTGTGTCCTCTGATTGACTCTCATCCCATCCAGAGTCTCCCCTGCCTTGTGTCCTGCGATTGACTCTCATCCCGTCCATGGTGTCCCCTGCCTTGTATCCTGTGATGGACTATCATCCCACCCAGGGTGTCCCCTGCCTTGTGTCTTGTGATGGACTCTCATCCCATCCAAGGTATCCCCTGCCTTGTGTCCTGTGATGGACCGGCATCCCATCCATGGTGTCCCCTGCCTTGTTTCCTGTGATGGACCGGCATCCCATCCATGGTGTCCCTTGCCCTTGCCTTGTGTCCTGTTATAGACCGGTATCCCATCCATGGTGTCCCCTGCCTTGTGTCCTGTAATGGACTGGCATCCCATCCATGGTATCCCCTGCCTTCTGTCCTGTGATGGACCGGCATCCCTTCCATGGTATCCCCTGCCTTGTGTCCTGTGATGGACTAGTATCCCATCCAGAGTGTCCCCTGCATTGTGTCCTGTGATTGACTCTTATCCCATCCAGGGTGTCCCCTGCCTTGTGTCCTGTGATGGACTATCATCCCTACCAGGGTGTCCCCTGCCTTGTGTCCTGTGATGGACCGGCATCCCATCCATGGTGTCCCCTGCCTTGTTTCCTGTGATAGACCGGCATCCCATCTATGGTGTTCCCTGCCTTGTGTCCTGTGATGGACCGGCATCCCATCCATGGTGTCCCTTGCCCTTCCCTTGTGTCCTGTGATAGACCGGTATCCCATCCATGGAGTCCACTGCCTTGTGTC
>JAODKC010000001.1:27138095-27153655 GCA_026777985.1 Mormyrops attenuatus
CCCATCCATGGTGTCCCCTGCCTTGTGTCCTGTGATGGACCAGCATCCCATCCAGAGTGTCCCCTGCCTTGTGTCCTGTGATTGAGTCTCATCCCATCCAGAGTCTCCCCTGCCTTGTGTCCTGTGATTGACTCTCATCCCATCCATGGTGTCCCCTGCCTTGTATCCTGTGATGGACTATCATCCCACCCAGGATGTCCCCTGCCTTGTTTCCTGTGATAGACCGGCATCCCATCCATGGTGTCCCCTGCCTTGTGTCTTGTGATGAACTAGCATCCCATCCATGGTATCCCTTGCCTTCTACTCTGGCAGGAATTTGGTGTTCTTGATTGCTTGGTTCATTCTTGATTGTCTGGTTGTGTTTTGTCTGTGGACTGTCTGGAGGTGGGGGCGGGGGGGGTCCCTGAGAACTAGGCTGAGAACCACTGGGCTAAATTCATGTTCCGATGCTGTCTCATGGACATTTTTCTCCAGTCTCAGCCATGGACCCTCTTTAGAAACATTAGACACTCTCTGGCTATTCATGTGCCTTTCTGCAACTTGTGAGCTCCTTGCTCATACTGGATTTATTTTTGCTTTGACTGTAGTACCCAATTATAGGATGGTACAGGGAGAGATGTATTTAATCAATTGAGCTGTGGGTTTTGTTCTTCCCTTGGGTCCTTGTGATTGGCTTTGAAAGGTATCCCGTTAATCCCACCGTCTTAACCAATATGTAATGATTTCATTAAGATTGATTAGTGTCTCTGATTTATCTTGTGTGTTTGTGTGCATCCCATCCGGGGTGTACTCTGCCATATGTGCTGTGCATCCTGGGATTGGATTGATGGTTATGAAAACTGGATGGATGCAATGGAATGGATTATCTGGTAAAGGTAATTCATCTTCCTATTTTCACTGAACTTATTTTTTCAAGCACCTAATATAAATGATCAGTTTAAATATAATGTAAAAAAAAACAAAAAACTTTTAAATATACCTTTCAGATAGCAATGTTATACATTACAAATGCTCTAAAATGTTTTCCAAGTATTTACACATGTCATAGGATTGAATGCCTTTGTCAACCAATGTAAATCTGAAGATAATGCACAGAAGAGAAACCCCCTGTGAGAAACAAGGAGCCTGTTAATGCATCTTCAGAGGTCTCCCCATAGAATACCAAGGTGACAGCTTGTGATGCAAAAATGTTTTAGTAGTTTCAAGTGGTCACAATTAACCTTTCACGTTATATTGTAATAGTTAAGTTTCGGCATTAGCACTGGCTTAGACATTTTACCTATTTAGCATATACTTTTATCCAGTGCAATGTACAAAACTAATCCCTGGAAAAAGTGGATTTTAAGGCCTTGATTACCGGCCTCTGTGGGAAATCGGTCTGGCATAGATGGGATGACCTTAGTTATGGGAAGTCAGTCCTGAGCCACTTAGCCACACACTGCACCAACAGAGGAATATGTTGGCTCCAAAATGTCTTGAGAAATTCAGAGAAAAAAATTTTTTTAAAGACCTTTTTAAATGGAAAACAAGGAAACTGCGTAAGTAAATTTGGCTACAATTAATGTCATGGAAATGTTTTATTTCTAAACTATAATAGAACACCATGTTGTTAATTGTTTGGTAGTTATGCATCTTCATTAGATTTAGTTCCGCAACACTTTTGTGCAGTTCATCTGTATCCTAAACGAACTTCCCGAGTGTGATGGGCACCGCGACATTATGCTTCTTAAACATGTCTTTGGAATGCTGCCTTTCAGCAGATTTCTTGTATCGAAGCCTAAATCATATTTGCTGTCTACATGCCCAGTTTGTCTTTGACAATTAATCATCTACATGACAGCCTGTCTCCCAAAGAGGCTAGGAGGAACTTCAGCGTCCTTTTTCCCTTAGAACATACCCAGCCCATAATAAAACCAGATGCTTTACGAAAGCACAAAGGCATTGTATTCCCAATAACAATCCAACTTTCATTCCACTTCTCTCTTGTCTTATCTTCTTATTTATGGTACAAGTTAAAAACAGTGCAATGTCTAAATTAAATATAATATATTGTGTATATGCCCTGTAATAGGCTGGCATTGCATCCAGGATGCTACACTGCCTTGTGCACTATGCTGTCTGGAATCGGCTCCAGGACCCCCCACTACCATGTCCAGGATGAGCGATGAGCAGATCGAACTGCAAGTCTAACCTTTATCTTGCTGCTTTAATTCTAAAGCTTCACTCATAGTGCTTCTGTCATATGTGCTGATCGGAAGTTGCAGCTCTGAATAAGGCCCCAATGACCCTGAGTTCCCTGAAGGCTCAGATGGTCAGTTTTCAGTATTACCAAAGGTTTAGCAATGCAAAGAAAGGATATCTTGCCATTCTTTTTTCCATTCTTATTTTTCTGGATACATGTACCTTTTAAAGTCCTGGCTGTTCCCTGTCTATCTAACTCGACATACACAACCTAAGAAAATCCCAGTGCAAACCGATACACAGAGGCCCATTTGCTTAGCATTGTTTTGTTAAATTCTATGACCTACAAAAACATTTTTATATGTGTAGGCGCCTGGATGGCCATGGTTCTGGCTTCTGAGAAGTCCCACTTATGGTTAGAATACCAAAAAAAATGAGCCCTCATATCTCTTTCTTCCAAAGATGCTAAGGTATGTTGTCCACTATCACGGCAGCAGCACATGTGTTCAATTATATTCGCTATGCCAAAGCCTCCGTTTCGAAGAACTGTTTAAATTTTCTTTGAGGTTCCATTGTTTACGTTGGCAGTACTCCATTCAGAACAAACAGAAACAATCTCGGACTAAATGCTTTTTGAGGAACAGATAGATTACGCTTAACTGTGAAAATGTTACAAAACAAATACTGATACAAGATAGCTTTATTTCAGAAGTGTTTACACCAATATAGCCATGGAAGGAATGAACAAGGAGAGGAGATGAGGATTTTTTTCAAGCATACTTTTAAAAATGTGAACTTTAGTAGAAACAACAGACAATTACAAGAAACTGTAAAAAATGGGAAATGGCATTTAAAAAGCTGTTCCAGCAGTTTTGTTCAAGGTATAAAACATTTGCATGCAATAAAGCCAGCTTTAAAATCAATGTAGCTAAAAATTCTTAAAAATTACAAATAACAAGCATACATGTGTAGTTAACTGGAATTGTTACAGTTACTTCTCTCTTTATATATGACTTTATATATTTTGTCAACATTAATTTCATCCTGGCACCTTAACTGTTATTTATGGCGCATATTAAATTTATATTGCCACAGGATTTTGCTTATACCATTTACTGTGTTTTCTTTATAGTCTATTTGTGGCATAACAAATGTGTATTTTATTACAAAAACACAAAAATCATCATTTTTCATAAAAAAACAGAGTTTGAAATGGAAGCAAGAATTAAGCATTCTGCCGTAAGCCATTTTTCACTGTAAGCTGAACCAGAGTATTACATTGTATGTAATTGAGAAAGTCAAATGGAAGATTTTTCCTTGTGCAACAGAATTGCATAATGTGCCGTAACATTTTAAATGTTCAAATAAATGGCAACTCCCTTTTTCAAAAGGTCCAAACGTAACACAAGGATCACGGCTGGACGGCTCGCTCAGCAAGCCTGTCTTGTCTGTGGCTAGATTGAGTTCACAAAATTCATTCTGGAAGCATTTTCTCCAAAATCCAGTGCCAAGATGGATGTGGTGCCAGCACTGGAGTAAAGGGTAGATTAATTTATCTTGGGGTAGATTAACTTATCTGGGGGCTCTAATCGCACATGAACATAGATACTCAGGTTTTCCTGATTTAAGTATCAATCCCATTTCTCCCAAGGCAGGGCAGGGTCCCTGATGTGTTCCAGGGCCCTAGGATAGGAGGAGGAGGTAAGGAGCGCGTGCTGATTACAGCGTGTAGCCGCACCCGCCACACGACTAACCACCTCAGGAATGAGAACCCGAATGCAGTCGTGTGATGGGTGATACCTCAGTACCACACTAGTCCAATGGAACAGTGTGAGTCGTTTCTGGTGGCTGGAGTGCCAGTCCTGCCCTAGGATAACCTTTGCATTAATCTGTTCCCGACGGGAGTCATCCAACATTACACTCTAGCACTACTCCACCTTATTTAACAATCAAGGTAATTGTAAGCTAATATGTAAATGAACATCCGCCAGTATGAAAAGAAAAATAAATGCATGCTCGTGCCCTCGTCTTCACTGTTTAGCAGCAAAAGCAAATAAAAATACATAGATAATACGTAATTACAACAACAAAAAAAGTTTGCACGGTTAATAGGCAATATGAATGATGCATTAAATAGTAGCAATTACCAGCTGAGTTAGCTTGTGGAAATACGTCATTCATGTACACTTAAAATGTGCCTAAGTATTCTTTTAAAATAAACATAGTTTCAGTCTTCTGAGGAAGAAACTGAAGCCTCTGAATTTCTATGCCCTTATGTGGCAGAAGGTAATTGTAAATAGTATAGATATATGCATGAAAATTTAAATTCAAAAACTGGTTGTTATTAATGTCTGATTCCCTACTTTAAAATGAAGTATAAATTTTGCTTATAACAAAAGTTGTTATACACAATTTTCATATCCTCCAGGGACAGTGATAAAAAATGGTTAAGGTCAGATTTCCACAAATTCAGTACAAAACACCACACTAACATCAATTATTCTGTCTTTCACTATGTTTACTTTATAGCTAGTATAAATATATATGCATTTTCTGAGCCCAGGCATAGACAATCAAATAAAAAGTTTTGTGCTAAGCATGCATTTGCTTAAGGTGTAGGATCAAGATCAAGGTGTAGGATATTCTCAGGCTGAACCATAAGCGATATTTTTTTATTGTCGACAGCAGAAACCAGTCTGAATGCTAAACAACACAGTTGTCTTAAAAGCAAGCGATCAAATTTAAAAAATGATAAAAAAAAAAAATGTTAAATGTTTATAATGACACTCACATGCGACATATAGCATGATGTGGTAATGGTACACATTATCTTCCCGTTACAAAACCTAAAAATATACTTTGTATGAATATTGTAAGTGTATAGGAATAGTGCAAACTTCCGTTAGCTGATAAATGGGATTACTGCAATGGTGAGATTGTCTAAGGATGTTTGGGGAAACCGGCTCTATCCTTGCTATGCCAGAGAGAGTCATGGTCTCCTCTGTCGGCCGTCTTTCTGCGTGTTTTTTGTTCTACCGGCTTTTGCTGAGCTTCCTGTGGATGAGCTCAAATCCTTTGTGGTGAGTTTGGGGCTTTTGTGATGTTGCGCCTGCAGTCGTTGTTCCCAGCGCTGCATGGAAAGAAAAACAGATGTCAAGTTTACACAATCTCAACCAATTATTACTGTTCTGAGTGACACTCCAAGCTGTACTCTTATACATGTAGAACGCTAAAGCTGTGTGAGGTTTTACTTTTAATTTAAAAATATTTACTAATTTTACAAAGATTTAAGATTTTCCAATTATTTACAACAACCAAATATAAAAACGACTATTTGCCCAAGAATTATGTATTGCCTGAGGGCCATCTACAATAAAATGTACTTATGTCAAACGAAACATTACTGTATAAATGATTTGCTACACATAAAACTCTCCGGGTGCAATATTACTATGCACGTCACTAGTGTTACTAAAAAACTGCTATCATTTTGGCATGCAGGCGGCGATCTAAGTAGGCGTACTTAACAACGGGATAATAGTGAGAACATTTAAATGCAACGATGGCAAAACTGCCGATAAAACTTTAAACGAAATCCGTTCCTCTTACCTACACACTCAGGATACATATCTGCTACGTATAACTGGGTTATCATACCAAAACTAAAACAATTCTCTTTCAAAAATCAGGTCTACTGCATGATGACATTTCAGCAATAAACTGCGTATATGCAAGAGATACGCAGATCTATAGGAGTCATTCAGCTTAATTTTCTTAAGTTGTACATTCTTTCAAACTGCAGTGGAAAAAGGGCTCACCTTGTATCTTTTTACAAGCTGGTCTTTCCACCTCTCCACCAGACATCCCTCCAGCAGCATCAGCCTGGATCAACATAGATACGCAGGGTACTCCAGTACACTGTCAGTCACGATCGGTTCCAACTCAAACGCGCATTACGCACGCTTTAAAAACACATTAAAGGGCCAGTCTGGCATGGAAAAATAACGCTGGTAAACATAGTAAATATGTTTATGTACGTGAAGGCGGCGCTTCAAAGGGCTGATGAGATCTTACAAATTCGCGTTTGCCTCTATGAACCAACTACCTCAAGAAATAGAACGGGAAACATGAGGCTTAGAATTAAGGAGAACCCTGTCTCGTGTGAAACAGCCTTAAGCTGGCATGTCTGCCTCTTACCTGGAACGCCATTCATAGCACATGACAATAAGCTCCTGGTTGGCTTGCAGCTGCGGGCAGGAGCATGAGGAATTGGTGATTAGAGGGACGTCTCCTCTCGGGAGTGGGAGAGAAGACTTGAAAACTTCCTTCACTTCCACCGCTGTTGTAATCTCCTGGCAGCCGGTTCGAGTCACGCTTTTAACTTTTGCACGGATAACTGCAAGGATAAGGGTATAGAGCTTCATTTCGTTAGAAGACTTATTTACACACATTGATAATCCTAGATTTAGGGCAATAAAGCCTATGAATAAATTAATCATTCAAAGCATACACAAATGCCATACAAAAATAACATTACGCGGGATGCTGGTTTAGTGAATTAAAGTTATTTTTTTTGCATAGGCCTAGTTATATAAAGAAATACTATTTAAAAACGTAATTTTCATCTAACTACAAGGAACATGATATGAAAGTCATTTTATATGTTTATGACTTAAGAAAATTGGAGTACTTACCATAATTGTACTTTTTTTCCATATATGTATTTAAAGTTGCTTTTATTTTTCGGCATTTGCAGCGATCTGTTTAAAAACAATACATGCTATTTATCTAACTTATTGTGCGTAAAAAGTTAATAGGCCTGACACTTGATGATTATTACTAGCCTGTTGCAGTATTCAGGAAACTCACCGGGATTCTTGCAATCTGAAATTTGTGGTCGGTCCAATGTAACATCCTTGGGAAAATCAACCCATTTAAAATCTGGGGGGGAAAAAGTATGGAAAACGGTTAGAAACCAAATCACCGATTTATTGGAGGTCTTGAGTGACGTTTTGTAGATTTTTGGGAAGCAGCATTACTGTTTATTCTTACATCGGTTAAGTCACAAGATTTACCTTCTGGTAAATCAGTCACAATGGCTTCAGGTGCAATGCAGACTCCTCGGTCGTACACAGGTAAGTCATCGCACGCTAGGCTGTCCGGCCAGCTGTGGTTATAGCGCCTTAACACCGGCTCGCAGCCGTCCCGGGCTGTCTGGCACACCGACTTGCATGGTCGGATGGGGTCGTGCAGGAACTCCAGAGTGCATATTGGAGCGTACATGGCGCACAAGAAAAAGCGCAGCGCTGGGCTGCAGTTGAAGTCCACCAGCTCTTCATACTGCCCGATCGCGAGTATGGCGTTTTCCTGCGTACTGTGGTGGAGATGATTGGGCATCCGGGTTATGTTCCAGGGCATGCTCTTGCACATGGGGATATTAATGGTCTCGCAGGGTGCAGCGTAGGACACCACTCCAGCATATATCCACAAAAAGACAACGGCGGTCACTATCGACAGCATGTCAATCCTGATTAGTCACCTGCAGCAAATCACTACGGATCTTCAGTCAGAGGCTCGTTGATCCCGCAATGCAGTCCACGCATGTACAGGGTGTGCCTTACAATGAATCCCACGAAATTGTCTGTAGGTGAAATAAAAGCGATTTCATGTGTCTGGATTGAAGGGTTCGCTTACTGGACTCCTGTTACAAGAATTGCACAACTTGATTTAGCGTGGGATGAAAACCAGCACCACTGGTGACGCGGGTCCTTTCCCAGTCCTTTTTGGTTGCATAATTTGTTATTTTATGCCTTCTCTTGTCAAGTGTTACCAGTCCGAAGTTAAACTCTCATCCATTTGGTAAGCGCTGACCTGCAGATTATCTCACTCTACCTGTTTCTACCAATGTGTCAGATCTGCAGCTAGGATTAACATTTAAGGTGGAAACACGAACCGTTTAAACGCCCCTGCCCGTCACCCACTCCCACACACGGTCTCTTTCACTTGACACGCTTTCCTCTGTATTTCTGATGCCCGTCATTACGATCAGGCGCACAAAGCCATGGAAAATAACTGAACTCTGTAATAAACGTCGTCTTAAATACAATATAGTATAGCGCATTATAACCAATATGTTAAGTGCAATACTGAACAGTGAAGCGTACAATAAGTAATATATGTCTTCAAAATAAATATATTCAAAGGGTTTTGTGGTTACCTACCTTTTTAACGGGTTATGTGTATAGAGTGTAACAATTAAATAAAAATTAAATGGAAGAAAAATATTCAAACAAGTTTTAAAGTTGTCTATGGTCTTATTTAATAAATCGTGGACATTTCTCAGCAAAATCTTAATGTGTACAGTGTACATTTATTGTTGTGAACGGCTTCTATAAAGAAAATAACTGTAGCTCACTGCTGCCGAATACCTTTCACATTCACAATATCTTCTACGGCACATGTAGGCCTATGCCTTACCAAGCTAAAAAAACTTGAGTCGTTCAGCATGTTCCCGCTAGATTATTGTAATTGTAAAACCCACTGCTTAAAAATGGAAACGTCTGTTTTGCTTCGAATACAGAATACCCTGCAACATTTGATATGTAGGTCTAGTTAAAGTTGAATACATACAATCGCAGGTTTTATTAGTATACTTTACATTTCGTAGTGCATTGCGACTTGTTAATCATATTGTTTTGTGAAATTTTAATGTTTATCACTGGCTTGCATGCTGTATATGTGGATGCCGAATTCTCTCATGCAGCGTTAGCAACTCTTATGCATCTGGCGTGACACTAACGCTTTGACTGGCTCATGCCAGAAATCTTATGGTAAATCTATATTATTCCATTATAAACCTAAAATTAACTACATCACAAGTGTCGGGATAGTTTGCAAACCCTACAGACTATTCACGAGGTAATAAAACTGTCACATACATGTAACTGCGTGTTCATGTGCGTGCAGACTTGTCTTGAATTGAAAATCTCATGTCAGGCAGCTGGGCAAAGTTTGCAGCCCTGCTCATGCTTCGGCCTACGCGCAATTCATTTCTTGTATCCGGATTCCTATTCTATTTCTATAAGCAGTTTATAATATTAAACTTATTTATAATAACTTTCCAAAAATCTATGGTAGGATTTGGATATTGTTGGCTTGTTCGTGTTGTACAGAGGTGACAGATCATGGTTATTTCAGTGTGAGTATTCTTGAGAGTACCTTAAATCACCTCTGCTGGCATCTGGCACAGCGGAAAATTGAGGAGCGCGAGTCTGCAGTTCCTGTGCCCTGCGCTTCTCTCGTTCCGTCAGAGAGACCGGATACAGCTTGGGCACAACAGGTGTTTGACAACTTTGTCCCCTTTAATCACTTTGCTGCTGGCTTTCAGCACGAGGGAGTCTATCTGTAAGACACACACCGGGGTAGTATTAATAGGTTTGCATAACAGAGGCTGGCTAAGTAAATCAAAGCCTTATTCACGTTTGTTTTTAGGCGCTAAGCCAGCGCCAGTAATAGGCAAAGGGCAGAGACATAGTGCTAAACAATTTATCTCTCGCTAGTGACTGGCGGCTTGATTCCTACGTGATGTTCAGCTATATATGGACCTTTCGGTACCATTTGAGTTTCAGGTTAATAAGCTGTTGCTAACCATTCGGTAATATATTAATACAAACAAATTTCAGAAACATATTAGAATCATATTGGAAGTGAGATATAACTGAGTAAGATATCTTTGTAATATATTTCTAAATTTCATTATAAGTGAATCATTTGATCTTCTAGCGACTTCCCTGGGTCAATATAAAATCATGAGATCGACATTTTTATTTTTAATGCTTAAACGTTTGTTGCAAGTACTGCCCCTGAATACAATTTACAAATGTACTTGCATGAAGTTTGCAGTAATCCTGCACAGTATTTTTGTACAATATGACCATTGCAGCCTACCCTGGAACACTATGAACACTGTGAGTGGGTACTTACTGAAGATGTAAACATTCTTAAATATGCTTTGCCAGTTACTCCATATCAGCTGATATCTTGGGCCCCGTCCTGGAAAGGCAAACGTCTGACTATGGCTATCGTCACTATCAAAGGGTCTTTTAAAAAGTCGTTTTTATCTCCCTACATGCTGTCTTAAGAGAGAAACTGCAGACTTATTTCTCTCGGCTTGTGACGTATGTGTTGGCGTTTTCTTGGGCAGTGGAAAAGTTCTGCATAGCGTCAGAGTTTCATCCCATATCCAATATTATTCACAGATTTTGTGGTAATGCATCTTACAGGGGTTTGCCCTCAAAAGGTGTAGTTTTAAACAAATAATTTCTTTTCTTGCCATGTTTACCATTTCCATGGAAACAGCTCTTTAGAGCTTTTTGGGGATTGCCTGTCAGGAAACGTGCCCTCTTTCCTAATTACAGAAAAAGATAGTGAGATGTAGAGCGGTGTGCTTTTTCCTTTTTGACTTTCCCTGTGTGTGTTGCTCTGCTGTCTCCTGTTTGGTCCCACAGGTCATAAAGAACTCCTTTCCTTTGCAAAATAAGAGCGCTGTCAAAATGGAAACATTTCTCTTGAACAATTTTCTTCTCCTTTTACAAGTAAATGGCCAGATGCACCTGATTCCCCTCTCCCAGACATACTTACGTATTTGGAGTATTTTCCCTGTATTTTAATAGCCCTCCACAATCGAAGTAGTGCATGACATTTTGCCTGTGATCTGCTCTTGCTGCAGATCTGGCTTTGGAACAGCAAAGCTATCCTGAGGTGACTTTAAACTGTTCATTTTTCACATTGTGCCTTAAGCAATATGAAACCTTATGATACTGTCAAGTTTCTACTCAGGCAGGTACATATTTAAACTGACACACATTTTTTTAGTTGGTAAACAGCCCAGTTGGGATTAAGCGGTTTCAGAAAATTGATGGATGGACATAAGGCTGGTCAATATGTTCATTCGCTGTTCAATGTCCACTGTGCAGTGCTATTTATTTCTGAGCCATTGCTACAGAATTCCATGCAATACATTCCCTGACATTTTTTGCACTTGCTTAAGCCAGCGGTCGGCCTGTTAAAATTATAATCATCTTCTTGAATTCCCATTTTTTCATCAAAGATTGTATGCATATATTACACCTGGGTCTCTTTTATAACAATTATCATTCACTATGTTTTCAATAGCCTATAAGTATATTTTAAAGAATGAGTTGATCAATATTCCCATGAATATTGATCAATGATGAGACTACACTATACCTGGAATAAAAGTAATGGAAATGCATAAATTGGGTAAATGAAGTACCTTTTTTTATCAGATGATCCTAGAATGAATTAAACCCTCACTGTTTTACTTCACAAAACAACATTCACCAGGGTTTTTGATTGTTAAACTGTTGCACTGTGTCATCCAACCTGGTAAACTTGATGAATATTTATTCATTTTACCACAGCAGCCATCAAGTGTGATGAATGACAAGAGCACCTGCCTAAAATTCTTAGAATAGCCAGAGGTTACAAATAGCTACCTAAAAAAAAAGCTTAAAAGAATTCGATTTTCTATTGAAGATTATAGTTGAGGTTTTGTAACTGTTCTTAATGACAGAAGTCTTGTGGCTGCGTGGCCACTGCTATCGTGACAGGCGTTACAGCGTAGTCACAGATGCTATGTATGTGATTAGCCCTTTTTGGTTAATATGCTTCAGATGAGCTTCAGCTACATTTTCCTCTTCATGCAGTCATGTACTATATACACTTTAGGCCAAAATTGTGGAAACACTTGGTATTTTTGCCATTACGCTTTAAAAATGTTTCACAAATTTTGCTGGTAACGTTTATAAACAATCAAAGCATGTTACAAATATTATACATTGGACAATTAATAAGTAACTGGAGCAACAGTTCAATAAAGTTCTGCAATCTCTAAAAATTGGAAGTGCTTCCACAATTTTGGCCATTAGTGTATGACCTTTATAAAAGTAGCTATGTGCTATGACTGCTTGCTTTATTGTTACACTTACTTTAATACTTTATATACTTTACTTTGAAGTATCATTGACTTCTCCCTTGCAGTGTGAGTTGACAAGGACTGGAGGGTCCAGAAGTTTCTTAGCTTAATAGAGAAGCCTTGGTCACTTGCACTGGTAGCAGTACAGAAAAATCAAAATGAAAAACATTCTTTGATTGCTTTTAAACAAGTTTATTAATAAAATGTTTAACAAGAAGGTTGCCATGAAGTCCACCAGATGCTTTACAGAAAATATAGTGGTGAAAACTGATACTGGCTGATATTGTGATGTATTCATTTTTCATAGAGTAGGAATTATATACACAAAATAATCAAGGCTCTTGAGACATTGCATATGACAAAGAAATTAAGCACATATGGGAAATAAATACAATTTACTTTAGTTGTTTAATATCAACAACTGCAGCATGAGTTGATATATAAATGAATGTCAATAGATGTCAAGTTTACATTCCATGCTGGTGATATTTACCAAAAGATATATTACATACTGTTTTATTCTACTTATGCTACTACGAAAAATTCAAAATTAAGAGTTCCATCCTTTCAGGTTTTTTAAGTTGTATGTTTGCAACTTTAAATTGGTGGAAGGTAGTGTCTTTAGTTCCTAGCCCTTTAGTTGGACTGAAGTATGATAGTTCACTTGCTATTTACATACCAGCCATGCATTGTGTCATTATTACAATGGGATGTTATTCACTCTCAGAAGCAGACTGACACATATTAGATTGCAGTTAAGTACATATGAAGAGTTTTCTCACGAATTCCATCAGATTGTAGAAAGAGTAGAAAAAGCAGGCCCTGTCTGCACCTGTGAGAACAGTCATTTGATTTAATCATACATATTGTTATGAAGGTGAGACCTGGATTCATGTTTTGCTGGCATGCTTCAGATGGTCTTAAGTTTGAGGTATTTCAAACCCAGCTTCACGGGTCCCCTGGAGTACATATTGACAAGCGTTTGAGGAAGTCGTTTTCCCACTTGATCCATTTAAGTAGACCTCAGGGACTTCCTTAGGATGCCCATTCCAACGCACAAGTAAATGACCAGGCAGTGTTTGTGTTAGCAACGCTTGCATCACACTGTAGTATCCAAGGGCAACTTCCTCCCTTAGGGGAACTTCCATCATAATCACAAGACAGATTCTCTGACCCCTTTTGGTTATTTAATCTTTTGGAAATCGATTAACGTCAGAGGAACACATGGACATATTGACATACATAAAGACACTGAAATAGCTGTAGCCAACATAGATAAGTTCACAAAAGAGCCAAGTGATTTCTTACATTGGTGTGGAATCAGTGAGTGTTAAAATACTTTCAAAATATTCCCATGGTAAATATTTAATTTAGCTTTTGATGGAAACAATGAATACTTTAAGATTTAAGGATATCTGTTTCAAAAATCAGTTTACACTATTTGAATTATAAGAGAATGGAAAGATTAAAAATCTTTTTGGTGTTTAGAGTACTGCGAATGAAAAACTCAATTAGCTAGCAGAATAAAACTGAATAAAATGGTTAGTTAGTCCTAGAGCCACATTCTAACTCCTAAGTTACGAAAAGGCCTTTAATAAAGCAGAATTGAATCCCTCTCACGTGCAAACATGCTTCCTATCTTTCGGACACCAGCTGTTCGCATCAATTGTTGTTGGAAGTACAGTAAGATGTGGCTGAATTTCAAGTTCCTGCTCACTGTCCTTCTACATTGCATTATGCTTGCGGATTGTACATATACAATGTAGATATATCATCTATGTAGGTTATTTTTCCTCATCATTCTGTTATTTGGTATTTGCAGTTTATTGTTATTATATATTATAGTCTGAAGGAAGGTCCGCAAGTAAGCATTTAATTGTGCCGCATGGCTTAATGGGTTGAGTGTAGTTGAGTGCTTACAGAATACACTCAACCCATTGAGCCATGCAGCAATCTGGGGAACAGAAATGACACAATAGGGCCAAAGACAATGAGACAACAAAGGGGATGGCTAGCAATGGCTGTTGGCTAAACGAGGAAGAAACACAAGGACAGGGTCAGATGGGCGCTGACCCTGACAAACCCAGAGTGTGGTTAACTGCTTTAGATCATCTTACTGTATTTTCAGAGCCTTGGGATGTTCGGATATATTGGGCAGAGAGGCCCTGTGGTGCATCAGGAGAATCCTGTACACTGTGGGGAGACCGTTTGGTTGTGTCTCACCTCATTTTGCGACATTATCGGAGAACGTTTTGACTTCTGTGGACTGGCTTCTTTTTGAGAATTCACCATCCCCTCCTCAAACTACCAGTGCTCCGTGGCCCAGGGGAATCCTGGACTGAACCAGTGCCGGTTCATTGGCTGGGGGGTGGGAACGCTTGATGAAAGGAAACAAAAAAACGCTGCTTGAACAAAGCTTCTTTGTGTTTTATTTGTATTAATAAATTATTATACAGCCAAGTAATCCACAGTCGTACTGAAGTGACAGTAAAACGAAGAAACTACGTAATCAACTAACTGAAAAATACTTGATACTTGCTTATTTGATTGATATATGTGCTCAACAGCATCCAGCAAGTACATGTGTATGGATTCAAACACAATACGTGATGTTTTTATATGGCATCATAACTAAGACATGCACCCTACATCGATCTTTTAGGAGAAGCTAACATTCAAGAAAAGTCGGTATTTAGATTGCTTTGGAAATAAAACAGGTGGGGTAGCCGTTTCATTTCTGTTTTATCACAGAATATTACCATCATGAAAAATAAACACTGAATAAGGTCTCAAGGTGCAAGCTAGGCGGTATGCATGCTTACCTGAAATCTGTTCTGTTTATTTAGTGTCCGGTAACAGTTTCAACTCTTCTGCCACTCTCTCAAATTAAGTACTGGGCTAGTTGTAATTTGTTGATTCTACTAATCTTTTTTAATAAGAGGACTAGACAATTATCTAAATGGAGAGTTAGCTAAATAGCTAGCGGCTATAAAATAATGCAGCAATTCTAGGAGCTTTGCTGTTTGGCTGATGCCAATGTAATTCAGGCTGCAGCCTTCAGAATCCTGGGTTTAATCCCAGCCACAGGCTGCTCCCAGCAGAATCGCTCATTGTCTTCAGAAAGGGGATTAGGGACCCACATTTGGCAGTCTTTCAGGTGGAATACCAACAAGCCAACCAGTGTTTATAAAACAGAATAGTGATACTTTATCCATCCCCATGAGGAAATTCTCTTATTGCCAGTCCCCTCTTGTGCCTGCATATCTTATGGAGAGTATATTCAAGATAGAGCAGGATTAGGGGTCCCAGGGTTGGGTCAGACCGGGGGTAGGGGCTATGGAGTGGCTATGGAGTGGATATGGGTTGGGGGTGGGTGGGGAAC
>JAODKC010000001.1:27153755-27180109 GCA_026777985.1 Mormyrops attenuatus
CCCCCCCCCCCCCCCCCCCCCCCCCCCCCCCCCCCCCCCCCCCCCCCCCCCCCCCCCCGCTCGCTTTAGGGGCCCAACACTCTGTTGGCTGTAGGATTCAGAGCAGTGACCTTCTGATCATGGGCACAGAGGTCTAACCCACTGAACCACACAGCATCCCCTGTTTGTTTATTTGTATCCTTCATTATAGTCACTGAACTTGTGATCAGACCAGACCAGAGCAAGGGTATGTAAATGATCTGTGCAAGGGTTGGGTAATGTAGCAATCCTAGAAGCTTTAATAAACAGCAGCAAACTGATGAGTATTAGTCATAACCATTGGTACAAATGTTTCATAAACCTGATATGTTGTGTTCACGGTTTTTCTTTTTTTATTCATTTCTGATCCTAAATCAGTACATATTTATTTAAAATGATCACATAGGTAATGTTCTGCGCTTGTTCATGAATAACGTAAGGTGGACAGCTGCATATCTCTTATGCTGTTCTTTTGACTATCTGCAATAGATGGATTATCCCTGTCTGTGCTTCAACTGTTTGCACCTCTGTAAACCTACGAGTGGATTTCTCTGTGTCACAGGTGAGTGACAGTGACACACAGTGTGGCGTCACACAACCTTCGCCCATGCAGACGATACAACAGACAGAGGATTAGCGTCAATCATTCTAGAAGAGCTATACACAGTGGACCTAAATTTAAACCGTCCCCCAGGACAAGGTTATGACAGTACAAGTGCAACAAGTAGGATTTACAAACCGGGATCAAAGACAAATGCCCACTGGTCATAAACACGTCATTGCTCCCTATTCTTCCTGGGTCATTAGTTTCTCAGTGAATTCTTATACTGTATGCTGTATGTAGCACTAATCAGCTCATTATCTTAACTGAAAAACTAAAGTAACAATTTGAATTTTTCTTAGTAAGCTCCTTTTTTATGGTTTCCGGATGTTGGTAGCAATTCTTCGGGGTCACTTGGTTTTAAGAAGCATGTTTGATTTTATTTGCTTGCTCCAAAATTTATAGGAGGCCACATAGTTTTAGGAGACATCCCTGATAGTATCTTTTAATTTCCGGAGGGAACTGTCATAGCGTCAAGAAATACTAAGTGTCACTGCATCACTGCAGTGGAGATCTCTGCGTGGTGTTTTTGTTGAGCCCAACTTCTTGGCGCACTCACTTTCCAACATACATCCATGGAAAATAATTAAGAGACCACTGTATGGTACACAAGTACACAAGAATAAGGTGAAGGAGGAGACCCTGGGAAAGATGAGAAACCAGCCATGTAGAGGACGGTAGCAACTTTCTAATGCCAGAAATGACTGATAACTTATCCGATAGTTTGTCATGAATCGCAGGATGACATGAAGTGACCTTCAAAAGGAATGGGAAACATTAAGTTTGTGAAGTGCACTGCTAGGACAGTGTGTATCAGGCTCCTAGAAGCAGGACTGAAGTTCCATAAAGCAAGGAAGAAGCCCTTCATTAATGAGAAGCAGGGAAGAACCAGGCTGCAATTTGCAAAAAAAGATTATTCACAGATGACACCCTTAAATTGAGGAATGAGTGAAATCAAAATTGCGCTGTGGTCTCTTACTTTTTTCCACAGCTGTGTGTCCTCACCACTATTCCCCTGAAAAGACCTTGTTGACTCTCTTTATTCTTCCTTAGAGCTGTTCCAGTTTCTTACCACCTGCCTCTTTCACATGAATGTCACACAGGCAGAGACAGGCCATTGTTTTTTGATAAAGAGCCTTCGATAAAAATGCTATAATACATTATTCAATCCATTTGGAGTGTCTGTAAACTGATTGAAATGCTCTTTAACTCAGATCTTCTACACTTGTTTGTGTCTTATGCTTTGTGAAGCACTTTGGTGTACGTTGAAATGTACTATATAAATACATTTTACTTGCCTGTCTGTCTGTCTGTCTATCTATGAAAATGCAAGACATGAAGGATTTTTGCCGATGTATGTTAACATTTTTTTTTCAATTATATATGATAAAGTAGAGTATTTGCAAAATCCTCTTTTAAACCTAAGCCCCTACATTAAAAAAAATAAAAACTTAACTATGGCCACAGTTGAAATATTTTATTTTATCAATGCTGTAATCTTCGAATTTGGAAAATTTCAAACGTCAAATCAACAACAACACTAGCAAAAAAAAAAAACCCTTAAACATTCAAATACTTTTGAAAATACTGTCACGACAATTGACTCGCTCTGACATTCACTGATTTTCCTTTAGAACTATGTTTTAACAAGAACTTGGAGGGGGCTGGCATTTGGAGGGAACTTTATCTTTGAATTGGCTCAGTTCTGGCACCAGTCAGAGTCTCCCTGACACGCAGCTGGTGTGAGGTCATCGCAGCTCAGGTCTCACTGCTGTTTTCATTACGTGGGATTCCGGAAAGTGACAGAGTGTGTAAGACTTGCGCAAACACAAAGGCTTTCTTCTCTTCCCTGCATTATCCCCGTTCCAACAGTGATAAACACTTTCCTATTGAGCACTGTGCTAGCATTGCAAAAATGCACAAGATCGTCATTTTCAAAAACATATTTATAATTACCTCTTTATGGTTACTAAGAAAGAAACTGACATTTACAAGGAATAATACAGGGTGAAACAGACCTAAAAACATATTTTATTATATTATTATATATTACATTATATTTAATTTTATATTATTATAAACCCTGGAAAATGAAAATCAAGTCACTATCTAGCCACTAGTCAATAAAGAACTATAATGAAAATGTATAATACCAGTTTAAATTGAATAAAGATTACTCAGCTAGTAAAGGAAAATTAATTTTTGTTTTTTTCCACATAACCGAGTTATATTGCACTGTTTTCATTTATTTGTTACTACAAACATGAATCAGTCAATGCCAAGACTGTTCTGTCTAGCTGAGGGCCCATAAATCTATGTGCTAAGCTAGCCTGCTTTCCCATAAACATAAACGTCACCGATGTAGCCGATAAAAAACCTGTATAAATAAGTCACATTTTCAAACGGACTCATAGCAATAAGAAACACCTCATACCTCTTTTATTTAAATCGTGCTGTTTAAAATGTTCCTCCCCATCATGTAGTCAACATGAATCTGAATCACCAGCATCATGTGCAAAGTAAAACACATTTCACTAGGAAATTGTTTTCAGAAGTGGAGAAACATTTCACTCTGAAATCTGCAGTTTCATATAATAATGTATTTAAAAATAAACAGGAGTAAGTATGGGTGGGCCACAGTGGCTCACACCTTCAGGATCAGGGGTGTGAATCCTGTCTCTGCTCTGTGAGTGGGGAGTTTGCATGCTCTCCTTGTTTTTTTTTTTGTTTTTTTTTTGGGGGGGGGGGGGTCTCCGGCAGTCCAAATGAATGCAGTTAAAGTAATTGACCATAGTGTATGATTATGTGGACTGGTGTAGCCCAGCGCTGTCCCCACCCACA
The DNA here is from genome assembly GCA_026777985.1 of Mormyrops attenuatus. Lineage (NCBI taxonomy): Eukaryota > Metazoa > Chordata > Actinopteri > Osteoglossiformes > Mormyridae > Mormyrops > Mormyrops attenuatus. The sequence continues at coordinate 27,157,216 of JAODKC010000001.1, forward strand.
ACTAGGATATGTGCATAGTAGCCAACGGGGTAATAATATTTATCGAGTTGCAATAAACTAATGTTTCATTTGTCTAATCAACAACAAAGCTGGGGGTCTGAGTCCAGGGTCATTCATTTACCCAGCAGCCCTGAAACAGTTTTTAGAGTTAAGGGTCTTGCTCAAGGGCCCGACAGTGATATGAGTCTTCTGCTGAAAATGGCATTTGGCCCTACTAGTTTCCAATCATCGACATAGAGGCCTAGCCTTCCGAGTTACACACCTCCCCCTGATTCTGATATTGACTGAATATCAACGTATTAATATCAAGTGTAAAGCTGCAAATCTTTTGCACTACAAGGGGGCATCTGAGGTGAAAAGGCCAAATTAACAGCTTTCAGAAAGACAGTTGCTAAAGGGCAAGCAATACCTTAATGCTGTGATGCGGTTTTTGCTATGGGAATAAATGAGGTAGTTATTAACGTCAATGCGAGCTTTCAGATTAACGACATTCAGACGGGCACCACGTCAGTCCGCCTTAAAAGCTGCTCTCCTGAGCCCCCTTTGCAAAGTGGGCGTCCTGACCAGCTGTGTTCATAGGTCATCAGTGCCCGGGCATGCCAGCTGGCGGCTGATCTGAGCCTGCACTGGCAATGTAGCGTGCTCGCAGATGCGGTCAAGAGTGTGAAGCAGAGTTACTGCCATGCTGGAGCGAGAACACGACCGAGCCTTTAACGGTAACCGTGCATTTTATTCCTTAGTATAAACAAACAACGGCTGCTCTGGCTACAAATCAAAATTCAGACCCCTAAATATAAATCTAATAATCCCTTTTTGTATTCAAATACATACTGTTACAGATACGTCCTTTATTTTAGCTTAATTTTCTACTAAAATCTTAATGTTACAACATTTAGCTACAAAAGTACATTTCACAGGAAAACTGCATATTTATATATACAGTACAGACGCTCTTCTACTTGCGAACGAGATGCATTCCGAACAGCCATTTGTAACTTGAAATGTTCGTCATTATTCAACATCATTTTAAGGGTATACGCAAGTACAAAGAACTAGGATGCTGGGAGTATGCACACTATGCTGCTGCGCGGCGGGAGTAGCGGCCAGAAGTCGTACTAGGCGGAATTGGCACGCGGGAAAAAAAATTGATGTTGCGGACAGGAAACGGGAGCCCAGTGAACACAATTTGGACTTACAGTCCTCTTTGTTTGTATGTCTGAAAGTTCGTAAGTAGAGGAGTGTCTATATATATATATATATATATATATTCAAATGAATGATGCAATAAAATGTCAAATTCTGTTTAATGAGTATTTGAAGACAGTGTGCTTGTACATTGAAATATAATATAACTCTGCCACCAGAAGACGTTCCGGGTTCAAAGGGGCAAAACATCAAGGAATGATGGCACCCAGCTGATGACCCTGCAGCAAGCCAACCTATAGGCACCGGAGGAGGTACGTCAGGCAGCAAAGCCGTGGCAGGCAAAGATCTACATGTGTTTATATACTGCACTCATTTCCACGACTGGAGTCAAAAATGTTGCTAAATTTGTTTTGGTCCAAGGCCTGAGAAGACATAGACAGAAACCCCTAAACTGGACTGACCAACTCACAACACATGGTTTTCGGCCCAACAATCTCTGATTTCAATGGGTAGAATGTAATAGGAAACAGGCAACCACCGGTAATTGGGGTCACTGACTGGACTGAAGACAAGTAGACAACTCATGGATAGATGGTTGGCGGAGGCAGGAATATGAACAGAGAGAACAGAACCAGGAAAAGGTATCGAGAAGACAAAACCAAAATAAATTAATTACGTAACGAAGACCACAAACATGGAAACATGAATGATATTCCACCCGACCATCCCTAGATACAGGCGTGGAGACACCGGTGTAAGATTTATAATTTAGTCTCAAAATCTGAATGATAAAAAAATAGTATTTACTATGAATCACTCTATTGAACCGCAAATTAGTGCATCGCATTACCACATATTGTAAGAGCAAAAAGATGCTGTAGTGAATTATTTATACAGCACTTATTTTTAGCCCAATAACAGGAACTCTGGAAGATCTCAAGCTACAATTATCTTTACTCTTGTTTTATGGTACAATAAGATGGAGTATTTGAAATTTTACTAAATTTGAGGGAGGCAAGTAAAGAAATAATATGCTTGTCATAACTGCATTGGTGCAGGATTTATCTGGATATACTGATGAATTGATGACTCTAAATTGCACTCCAGGCGGCAGGTTTGCACACTCGCCCTGTGTTTCTGTGGAATTTCTTCAGGTGCTCCAGTTTCCTCTGAAAATGAAGCGGTATCTTTAATCCAGGGCATCTCCTGCCTCAGGTCCTTGTGCTTTCTTGGATCGCCTCCAAGCTGTCTTCAATAGGCTGGTTCAGCAGTGGGTGAACATGAATTTTACTTCTCCCAAGGACCAATGCAGGTGTATTCTACTCCAGCAAAAAACAGGGAAGCATTTGAATAGAGAATAGTTACAGGAATCTAATCTAACGGTAATTAATGTATGGTCCAGCATTCATCACAGTGACTATGGATTCACTAATGTTGGTTGATGGTTCAAGTTCACTTCAAACTTAGTAACGACATATTCAAGTGGCACAAGCATAAGCACACAACTGCAGTGTGACAGTTTTTACCTGACCGGTGAGTCTTTGGTAGACACTTCATTTTCAAATTAAATTGGAGTTTATCAAATACACAACAGTACAACATACAGTTGTAGAAACAGAAAATTAAAGAACATTCCTTGAGAGCTCCCAATATTAAAGTAAGGAGTAATAAATTGCATTCTGAACAGCACCTGACAAATATTGTATTTCAGGAATTATCGGATAATAGGACGCCAGACAGCCGAGAGGAGATACATTTCTCTAAAGCTTACCCTTAAGATGAAATATGCGATATGACAGCATGGGATCATTTTCATCCAGATTAGGCTTCGCTTAAGAAATCTGGAAGCACACCTCTAACGTGACAATGGATTTATCGGTGTCTAGCATGGGCTTGCCTCTTTCAGGCTGATGATTCTTCCTCAGCTTTGTAATCATATCAAATAAATAAATGGATGATTTCAAATGTGTATCTCCTCTGTTTAGCATGATTAAAGTAGTTCACTCTGCAAAAGATTTAAGAAATGTGTGATGAGCTGGCATCCCATTCAGGGTGTCCCTCAGCCTTGTGCCGTGTGCTGCCTGGATAGGCTCCAAGCCCCCCCTGTGACCCTGACCAGGATGAGAGGTTAGAAACTTGTTGGATGAATTATGTGCAAATCGGAAAATTAACAGCAGATGTGACCAACCCACCAAAGCAGGGGTGCTGGGGGGGGCATGGACACCCTGGCAGTTTCAGGGGACTCAACTCTTCCAAAGTATAAGTTTGGGGATTCCAGTCAGGGAAATCTCCCAAAGGGCTTCCAATGTGACATTTTGTCAGGAGGCACAGAATTTCTAGCTATGCTCCTGCACCAAATATATGTAGTCTTCTTATTTCACTAGGTAAGTCAGTCGCAAAAATGAGTCAGACAGAACTGGGTAAAAATAAAGTATTATTATTATAATGCTCTATTTGCTATTTACACAAGGATGAGTACAGGTTCATTAGAAGGGAACTATGAACATCAATTCTGGACAAAGAAAACACTTGCAAAAGTTGATTCAAGGTTATGGCGTGGGTTTTCCTAGGTTAATGCTAAAATTTGCGCAATCATAGCATTGCATTAATAGTTAACAACATCGCTATCAAGCCACAGTATGGTGTGAAACTAGTCCTTGCCCCTCATGATGCAGTGCATGTTGTACCTCTCATGCTTAAAGATGGTGACCTACAAGAAAACTGTGAAAACTGGGATTTTATTTATTTATTCTTATATTCTGCATAGGTATTTCCCATTATAAGAAAATAATGTCACATGCACAAGTTTACCAGAATTTTAATAGAAGTTTTAGTTCCCTTGGTGCCCCATGTATTCCTAGTGTTAACTTTGACATATATAGTATTTTCATTAGTAATATGTAAGATATGCTTCAGTGGTCTGACGTACTATAAGGACCAGGGACCTCCTGCTCTAATTTTACCTTTATCCTCTTCCAGGGTGTTGATCCATAAAAGGGTGACAAATGGAAACGAATTTCACAGCTCCACCAATCACCAGCAACGTGCCACATGTTGGGTTTGAAATGAGCCAATGAATATGGGGGTTTATTTGGCGAACATGCTGTCATCGGCTTCTCCTGCTTCACCCCCCCCCCCGCGCAAATTTCTATGTTCTGATGAGTAAGCGTTTTATAAAGAGGTCTTGTCCTTATAAAACTGAGGTCATATCTTATTATTTTTAACATGGAAAATATCCTCTAGTTTTACATTCACCAGGCACAGCCCTTCACAGTTAATGTGCTGAAGCCCATTAATTACTGCTGACTGTTGTAATCATAACATGTTTCCTTTCTGTAGTAAATAATGTGGTACCATTACTACAATTCCAATAAACTAACACCACCATTTTGTGTGGGATAAGTATTTATTGGTTTTAGCTTAGTGAGAATTCCATACATGAGGTTAATTGATTGATCCGTCCAAGCATCTGCTATTGCATACATACATACTAACCAACCAGATGTACTGTAATTAATGATTACTAATAACTGTCTAACATTCTCTGAATTTGGGTACTTAATGAGTAACAGTGTTACAGCTAGCGTGGTTGTCACCTATCAGCTATAAATTTGCCAGGTCCAGGTCCGGCAGATTTTTTTGCAAAATGAGCAAGTTCTCTCTCTACGTGGAAAACTAAAACAGAAACAGATAAAATATGGTCTCTATACACAAGTGAAAACTCGACATTTTATTTTATTACTATTCCTTGGATTGAAATAGCATGAATGTTGTGTTAACCGCCCCGTCCAAGTGACTTGAGCTCCATGTGATGTTTTTGGAGCTGGGGGGCTTGACACGTTTACTTAAGATGTTCTCAGCTGCGTGTGTCAACAGCTGGCGTACTGTGACATCGCGGATAGGTTTGCACCAGCATCAAGCTCTCCATTCTGCATGTTTGAGGAGGCCTGGGACTTTCGGTGGCCTCCACACACAAATCATTGAACGGATTGTAATTAAATGGCTTTTCAATGACTATGGTGAATGTATGGCTTTACTGGTGCCAAGTTTTTTAAGCTCAATTTATCCACTTCATCATTAAAAATTCTGATGCAGGTTTTAAACAGGTATTATTGACCAAAAAAATAGCTGACATCACTTAGAGAGAGACAGATTATCACAATTTATCAGTCCTTGCTGCATAAACAGCGTTATTTGTGGCTCATATCTTACCTGTTTGTGGCTATTGGCACTCTCTACTTAAAAAGGTAAAATACAACATTTAATCTGAAATGTAACATGTGACAAAGCACCATATACACAAACATTTGTATCTTCATATACACAAGAACTACACAAAGCTTGTATACAGTGTATGTACCCTATTGAGTCTTTGTGAATGAATGAATACTGATATTACCCATGGGAACCAACCAGTAGTTTACTGGCATAAGAAATATCACACAACATTATGATTTTTTTTACATTCTTCACACAAGATCAATCTATCCAAAGAGCCGAAGCCACTTAAGCCATATGTAGAGTTACATATAATACATATTAATTAAACAGGACATCTGTTTCATCCCAACTCTGTATTGGATGAACCATTATGAAAGATGGATGGATGGATATGTGCATGTTGTGTAATGTCCTGTTTTAATCTAAGACTTTACCACTGAACCATATTGACAGAAATACATGCATGAGGACAATATTACTCTAAGTGCTTTCCATATTATTCAATATATGAAAAATGCCTAACAGTCCTGCACTTCAACTATATAACTTAACAGCTCAGATGTTCTGGGCTGGTGAAAACATCTCACTCAGTACTTGCACCACCCAGAGGTGTGTGCTCAGTCCACTGCTGTTCACACTACCAACTCATGAGCTCATGGGAGTTTTACTCACACAAAAATGTTGTGAGGGAAGAAGGGAAAATGATTGGTTCAGAGAGATAACCAATCAGATTGTTGAGGAGGTGAGTCTATGGAAATAGAGAAGGCGAGACCAATCAATCAGATACCTCCTCTAGTTGCTTGGATCTCCTCTACAATCTGACTGGTTATCTCTCTCAACTAATCATTTGTCATTTTGCAGTCATTACATTTTTGTGTAAGTAAAGCTCCCACAAGCAACTCATGACTACAACACTAATTGTACTTCAAACCACAACAAATCAACTTTGCTGATGACACAATACATTTGACTGTTGACTTCAAAAAGATTTGCGATGATTGCTCTCTGCACTCTCTTATGACTGTCTGATGTGGGAATTGCAACGTCAGAAGACAGCCGTTGTTGTCTCTCTCCCAGCCCCCCTCCTTTACCACAAACGCTACATCCACAGGGCCCCCAACTTACTGGATGGTCCCTGCCATTGGTCAAAGGTGCTGCAGCTTCCAGACCAGGTCAATCCCAATGAGTATGTGTCATGACCCATGAGTGGATTGTATTGTTGGTGTATCTCTTTCCCCATAATTACTCATTGCTGATAATTTGTGAGATTGTAGGAAATGAGTGGTTTTTCGTTTAAGTTACCTTTTCTCCTGCTTGTGGTTAGGAGTTAATCCCTAATTTGACCCCTTTGTATATAACTTGCACATATCATGAGTGATGCAGACTGTAATGATGTGGAGATGTGGTGCAGTGAGTACTGGACAGAGGTGGATAGTTACGTTGAGTACTCTACGACTCTGACTCTTCATACTCAAGTGACTGGGTGTGACAAAATCCTGCTCTGGATTTTTACTTTCTAGACCTGAATTATCCATCTCTTGTGTTGGACACAGTCAGTCATCATATCAGTCTCCTAAAATACCCTACAATACACACTCAGTGACAAAAAAGGTTCACCCTGAAGTAATGCTCCAATTTGGATGTAATTTGGTGCATGTGCAGACCAGCGATGGGTATGTGAATGATTCGATTTGCAAGGAGCTGGCACGTCTAGTCACCAGACACCGAGGATGTCTTGTAGACACATTAGACAGCATTACCAGCACTTGATGGAGTTTGATAGGGGTCACATTGTGGGTTTGCCCGGTGGTCGTATCATGCGATTGCCCAGCATGTGGGGCATGCAGATGTCACAGTGACCCAATCTTGGAACCAATGGGCATGTGAGGGCACCCGCACACATCGTGAAGACAGACCACACCAAGGGAGGATTGTTGTATTGTACGCCAAGCATTACAGAAACCCCATGACATCTGTGCCTGCCATCCAGAGAAAGGTATCGGACTCTACAACACCCTGTGTCATCCTGCACTGTGTCTGGAGGACTGGCAATAGCCAGACTACAGGTTCACCATCTCATGGGTAGGCTGCCGTTAACCCCAGTGCAGAGACAGCTGTGTTTGGAGTGGCGCAAGACTGCGAGGCATACAATGATGACGAGTGGCATTGTACCATGTTCAGCGATGAATCTCGGTAGGGTTTGACTTCAGGTCATCTCTGATAGTGAGGGCACAGTGCTACGTCAAAGGTAATTTGCGCCTGCATGTCTTATCCCTCCTGAGACAGAACCCTAGTACAGTCTTTCAACAAGACAACGCCCATCCACACACGGCATGTGTGTCTATGGACCCAGTGATCTGCAGGATCTCGAGGTCCAGTTACAATAGCTGTGGGCCGACATGCCACAGGAGAGAATACAACAGCTGTATGACTCCCTTCCGCACTATATCGCCGCATGTATCCAGGCTCAAGGGGGTGCCACACCCTATTGACATATGACCAGCAGTGTGCCCATACTGTTGGTGTCAGACAGGCCAGTTTGAGTATTTCTGTAACTGCTGATCTCCTCAATAATATATGCCTCAGCTCTCAGGCTCCAGTCCACCGCTCTCAGACCCCTTACAGTTGGGTTGACGCATGCGCAGAGAACAAAGAAACACGTTCTTTGCCCATTTCAAAGTAATCTGTGTAACACGTTTGGAAAAAATACGCATATATTTGTGCACAATCTATGTTTCATGATTGTCAATGTATTATAGATCTAAACATTTTATATCTTTTTTTTCCTTTTTATTGTTATCAGCAGTTGTCTATGGTAGCTTGTTAAAGTCGTGACAAGATGTTTATTGATCACTTAAAATCAAGCATTCTTTACATGAGTTAAAACATTCTCGATGTTATAATGATTTGGAAATGGATGCCATCAGCTTGCGTTGTTGCGTTTTTCATTCTGGATACATGAAATACATTTACATATTGATTTAAATAGTACTGAAGCAATATTGTTGCATGATGATCATTTTATTCTTTTTTTTTATTCTGTTTTGCACATGTGGGGTCATAAGAGTAGCGAGGCTTGAGAATGGGCGAATTGTACATGCGTGAACCGGAAGGGACCTGAGGGAGGCGGGGCCTGAGAACAGCGAGACCTGAGAGAGGCGGGACCTGAGAGCGGCAGATACTGAGAGCGGCGGGACCTGAGAGCGGCGGGGCTTGAAGGCAGTGGGGCCTGAGAGTGGTGGGAACTGAGAGCGGTGGGGCCTGAGAGTGGCGGTGCCTGAGGGCGGCTGGACCTGCGAGCGGCAGGGCCTGAGGGTGGTGGGGCCTGAGGGTGGCGGGACCCGAGGGAGCGGGGCCTGAGAGCGGCGGGAAATGAGAGCAGCAGGGGCCTGAGAGTGGCGGGACCTGAGAGCGGCAGGGCTTGAGGGTGGCGGGGCCTGAGAGCCGTGCTGTGTATCCAGTTGTTGCGTGTGCCCTTAACTGTGTTTGTACTCTGTCCTTGTCTGATCCTGACATGTCTTAGCCATCATGTAATTACCTGCCATGTGTGCACCTTACCATCCTTAGTGTAACTTCCCCGTTTCTCTGCATTCATGGTCTTCTTGTGTTGTTGCTTATATGTGGTCTTTTTAAGGACTGTAATTAAAGAGCAACTTTGTGTGAATCCGTCTCTCCTTATCTTCATCCACAGTTGCCGTGATGCCTCGGTCTGGCCGGTGCTTCAATACTATACTGTACTATAGTATACTTTATCATATACTATACTGTCATGGACCAGCTGAACAACACTACAAATCCCAGAATGCACCGCATCACCGTCATCTGTCAGACACTCTCCCAGGACTGCAATTCCCAGAATCCTGCACAGCACTACCTCACTGTTAATCAGTCAATCAGTTACACCTGCACCCAGTTACCTGCTATTTAAACCTTTTTTTGGTGTGACTCTGTGAGATTGTTGCCCTGGTTAGAGTGGTGTCTTTCTGATTGTCTTATTCTGCTATTTTATTTTTTTAAGTTATCTGTTTTCTCCTTTGATTCTGAGATTTTGCCTGCTGATTTGGATTTGTTACTCCTGTTTGTTAACTTATCTGATCACCAGGATATTGACCCGTTTTTTCTTTTCACTTTGGCTTGGATTACCCTAAAACACCTGCTCCCCATCTTCTGAGTAGTTCTGGCTTCCCCGTCCCATGACAGAACAATCTCACCTGGACCAGAACTAGCAAGATGGACTGGTTTCCCGCTGCAGAGGGATGCAGGTACCTTGAACCTCGCCTGGGAACCTTTAGTCCTTTCGATGGAGATCTAATGACCTGTCAACTTTCTCTCTCAATGCTCTCTAGTACAGCCTTTTTCTTTTTCCCACCGAGTGAGCCAAGGTGGCATACATCATTCCTCTCCTTTCCAGACGAGCTGCTGTGTGGGCTATAGGTTTGTGGGAGTGTCGCAATCTGGCTTGCAACTTGTTTGAGGATTTTTCTTGGTTAATGAAACGAGTTTTCAACCACAGCAAGCAAGGCTGAGAAGCAGCAGCCGAACTCTTGGAGCTACGACAGGAAGATCAATCGGTAGCAGACTATGCTATTGAGTTCCGCACCCTGGTTACTGAGAGTGGTTGGGGCCCCATTGTACTGGTGGATGTTTTTCAACAGGGATTATCTGGTGCCATCAAGGATGAAGTTGTTCAGTGTGACCTACCTACTTCGGTAGAAGCCTTAACTTGATATGGCCATTCGCATCGATTTGCTGATTCCAAAAACGGCCTGGGGGTCCAAGGTCAAAGTGGTTACTGAATGGCTCACACTTACCATACGAAAGGCTTTGCAATGTTTCCTGGGATTTGGCAGCTTTTACTGGCACTTCCTTTTTGATGGATGGTTGAAACCATCAAGCTTCCTGTGGACTGCAATGACGTTTTACCATAGCCCCATCCTGCACATACCTGATGTTAAAGAGCAGTTTGTAGTTGAAGTGGATGCCTCTGAATCCAGAGTGGGAGGAGTCCTTTCCCAGAAGTCACCCACCAATGGTAAGACCCACCCTTGTATGTTCTTCTCTCATCGCCTGTCCCCTGCAGAGAGAAATTATGACATAGGGAATTTGGAACTTTTGGCAGTCAAGATAGCACTGGAAGAATGAAGACACTGGCTTGAAGGTGAGAACTATGAAAGGTACTTGGGAGCCAACAATTGAAACCTGGAGTATCTGAAGACTGCAAAAAGGCTCAATGCTTGCCAAGCCAGGTGGGCCCTTTTCTCCCGGTTCAGCTTTCCCTTGCGTTACCATGGTCTTGGTGGCTGTCATTACTTAAGGATGTTCACTCCTATGTAGCAGCCTGTGACGTTTGTGCTTGAAGCAAGACCTCATGCAACCACTTCCTATTCTGTCCAGACCATGGGTGGACATTGCCATAGACTTCATTACAGGTTTCCCAGACTCTAAAGGTTACACCATTGTACTTGCCATAGTAGACAGGTTCTCCAAGACAGCTCATTTTGTCCCCCTTTTTGGAAGTTATCCAGTGCAAAAGAGACAGTCCAGGACCTCGTGGAACACATCTTCAGGCTCCATGGAAAATCCTGCAGTATCATTTGATGGGGGTCCCCAAATTGTGTCCAAATTCTGGCAACATTTTTGCAAAGTACTAGATATTGACTCTTCTCTCTACTCAGGTTATCACCCACAGACTAACGGCCAGACAGAAAGGACTAATCATTAGTTGGAGAAAGCCTTGCGATGCAGCATAACTAGTTCACCTAAACCCTGGCCAGACGATTTACCCTGGATCGAATACACATACAATTCCTTGCCATCATCAGTCAGCAATATGTCCCCGTTTCAATGGGCACCAGTCAAACAGGTCCAGGAACACAAACCAGATTTCCTGCCGGTGAAGCAGTTTATCTGCCATTGCCGGTGCACCTGGGAGTGAGCCTGCCGACATCTAGAGGTCAACCAAGAGAGGGTTCGTCACTATGTGGACCATCAAGGGCAGAAATGGCCCCAATATCACCAAGCTCAACACGTCTGGCTCTCCTCTCAGGATCGACCTCTCAAGGTGGACTCTCGCAAATTGGCACCCAGATTCCTCGGCCCTTTTCTAGTCACCAAGGTGGTCAGTCCGTCTCCAAATGCTGCCCACCATGTGTTGCATCCATCCTGTCTTCCATATCTCTCATGTGAAGTCTGTTATCTACAGTCCACACTTGCCCTCTCGCACTTCCCCTCCACCTCCCCGATTGCTCGACAGTGGTGTTGCCTACACGGTCCGAAAGCTTCTCGGGGTCCACCGCAGGGGCCGCGTTGATGGAATGTGCATCAGTGAAGACTGGCCACCAGGTTGCACATGTATAGGTGTGAAACCTCAAAGACTGTTGGCTAGAATTTCATTTGTTTCATTGTCCAACCCCTGTACTTACTACTAATATGTTCTATTATACGGGACTGCACAATCTAATAGTTTTTCTATTGTCATCCATACAGTCATATCAAGTTTTTCTTCTGTACAATACTTCGCATGACAAATAGTGGGTAATTCTTTAAAGAGTAAAACTACATTATTTTAAAATACGTTTCTATACTTCTATACCTAACATGAAATGTGAACATGACTCAAAGTATCAGATCTGAATATTGTAAATATAGTACAAAGCCATAATGAATGGGTTTGTTTTTTTCCTCTGTCACACCTTGACTTCACACTGAAATAGGCCCACTAAATGCTACCATTTTAACCACATAACCCACAAAAGTTCCGTGTATTTCCGTCTACCGTCCGACAGAAACAAGCTGATGTCTTCCTGCGTTAAAGCGAAACTGAAAGAGTTACTATACTTCTAAAAATTATAACTGGATAATACTCTCATCTGGATTGTATTTCTCCTGCCGCTGCTTACCCTCCCTATGTAAGCAAATATGCATCTCTGTTATCCGAGCCGCCGTTGTTTTAACCTAAGCCATTAAAAAAATCAGTAAAATATTTCTTTACTTTCGCAGCAAATTTTGTTCATGTTTGCTGGACGGTGTTACATTTTAAAGACGTACATACGTGTAGTCCAATCCGCAGTATCTGGACAATCGCGTCTGAAAGTAACTTTATCTTTTTTTATGTGGTGGTTTAAATAAAAACAGGATTAGGGTTTCAGGGGAAATAACTCCAGATAAGCACATTAAAGTCTTCCCTAAAAGAGCTCTTCTGTTTTGATAACACTCAAAACGCCAGAAAGCGGTGTTTCAAGATAGTACTGAATCAAATTTCACTGTCATATCAGTAATCTTTATATTAACCGTAACTAGAGAACACTGACAACTGTTCTGATGGTCAGATGTGACATTTTATCTAGACTTGAGGCTTTCACTAGAGACTCGTTGCTATAGCAGATAGTGACCTCTACTGAAGACAATCGTATTTTTTTCCAACCTAGATATCTTATAACATGTTCCAGCGTATACAACTGCAGCTGTCATATAAAAGGTGTTATTTTTTCACCCATAAACTATTTTTATTATTATGTGTTATATTAGAATTTACTTTTGTTACAAAATGACTACAGGATAATGACGATAGTAACAGAAGTTAGGATAACATAACTACTAAAATGAAAACTCTTTAATTTTACTTCTTCGTTCTGTGTGGTTGTTTTGGTATGAAGAAAACAGTAATGTAGTAAATAAGTAACAGCGTTTTGTTGAAAACGCAGCAACGGTGTAAGTACCGTAATGTACGTAATACTTTGTTATGACAGATTTATATCCAGTTACTGGATGGCAGTTTGTGATATTCTGGGCTGACCTAACAATCCCCTGTGCGTCCCAATACGCCCGTGCTGTATGCTTATGAAATATGTCTATATGTATTTGTACTCAAGTAGTCCTACTCAGGTATACTGGGTATTTTTGAGTTATCCAGTTTGTCCTGTCCTTGTCCTTAATAATGCATTACTGCACAATTCAATCACGGTGTGGATAGGCAAAAGTTGTATATTTAAATCAAATCATGTCTTTGGAAGCCCCTTTTTCTTGTACAACATCAATGAATTTTTAAAAATCCATATAGGTTGTGTCTGGCATGCAGGCACATTAAGGTGTAAGTAATGTACATCTTTAATTAGGTATCTGTGTTGCACATATGTGTTATAAACATTATATATTTTTTAGCAGGTGCTTTTGTCCAAAGCAACACACAAGTTAGTCAGATAGTACGTAAACGTACAGCTGTCAAGGAGTCAGCTAGGCGTACGTGCAACTTGACAGCTTATAATGAATGTGTCAGGTATAGGTGTAAATACAATCGTAGCAAGAGCTACACAGTAACTTCCAAACAGTGTAAGACCCTAATAAGATGACTATGCAAATCAGAAGACACAGTACTACTCTATTTCTTTACATAGTTACCTTTTACCCCACCTGCTAAAATCTTTGCACACTCACTCCAAAACTGCTGTTTATCCACCTCATAGGGCCAGTCGGGTTTTCTGTGCCACTTCTTAGTGTTTGGGAAGTTAAGGCTGAAAAGGGGGAAACAGGTATTACTAGGTTAACGTGTAATATATTCTCACAGTATGCAACCTTCAACCAGTGAGAGGCTTAGGTAGCGTTTGGTGTGTGCGTGTGACAACAGTAAGTTAATGTCCTACCAGCGGTTTCGATACGCAGTTATTTTTTATTGGGCTGCCAATAAAATGTGTGTAACTTGGTTGCCTTTGTATTTCTATATTTACACAGGGGAAGTGAAACTTCTGCCTTTCCTTACCATTAATAACATTGTTTTATACATGAGGTTTCCTCTGGTATTTGTACATTAAAAATCTGCCTATTACCTTTTGTTAATTTTTAACCAAATGTATGTGGAATAACACTGAATCACTGGGTGATCTAGAACTGCAGCATGATGTCTGAGGTTGCGGCATCAGTGGAGATTAAATTTATGTTACTTGACTGATTTTTGTGAAAATGGGGTAAATATCTGTCCATCCATCCTCCCTCTCAGTGCTGCCCCTGGCCAAATTGGGGTCCTAAGCAGAATTTTATTTTGAGCCCCCCCCATTACAAAAAAAAATTAGTAAAAAAAAAAATCCACTAACAGTAACTTTTATACAACGTTCTTAGCGGTAAATTGATCTTGACAGCTGTTGATTTTACGTCTAGCTTATAAATTGAAGAACAGTCATAGACTACTAAGCACTTGTAAGTCGCTCTGGAAAAGAGCGTCTGCTAAATGCGGTAAAAGTAAATATAAAGTGACTGTATCACAAAATGCGATTTAGGTTTACAACCTTGCGGTGTCAGATTACTCGTCTCTTTTTTTTTCCTCCTGCCTTGGGCTGACTTGGTGCTCTACGCGCGCCTCACTGCAGCGATGTGCATCCTTTGCGCATTTGCTGAGAATGCGTCCCCTTGTGGAAAATGGGGCCCCCCATGTATCGTGGGGCCCTACACACAGTGCGTGTTCTGCGTGTAGGGAGGGGCGGCACTGCTCCCTCTCTCCCTCTCTAAACCACCTATCATCACTGAGTCACAGTCAAGCAGGAGCCTGTCTCAGGCCATCACTGGGCCATTAAAACTGAAAGGCACATAAATTCGACAAATGAAGTTATGAGAAAACAACACAAAGGAGAATGATTTCACATAAGAAAATGTTTTGATATTTCGTGCAGTTATTTTATAAATCAAATCAGAGCCTCTGGTCTGTTTTCAGCAGGGTGTTGCCTAAAATGGAAGTGGGTATGTTGTGTTTCTTTTTTAAAATAAACTCTTTAATTTTGAAGAACAGGGTTCTCTGAGCACAAAAACATCATTTTTCTTGTATGTCAAAGCACGATTTGTCAAAGCCAAAGACCTCTGTTGTAATTTTGATTACATAAAACATCTGTTGATTCTGTGTCATTACTCTTGAAAGGACATTTAAACTGTACGCCATTGCAAATTAGACTGATGATAGAACTTCATTCACGCTTTTTCTATTACAATTTGTTTAGCTGATCAAGTCTAGCCAATAGAATAGCCGAAAGCCTACATTTTGGTAAAAACGCTATTGATTTTCCCATTCAAATGATGAATTGCTGTTTGTCAGCTTTCACATTTAAACCTGAACCTTTCTGCACTGATAAATTGCAGGAAATAAATCGAATCACCGAACCGCAGAGGGGGGGGGGACTTATAGATTGAGAGTAGTCCTACAGGAATGAGCTGAGCTGAGTTCCTGTCACGTTATAATTGTATCACCATGAAAGACGTCCTGCTGCTTTTCTGCATTTTGTGAATTCTTTGTGTTTTGCTTTTCACTGTTTGGTTCTTAAGTACAACATACATGGGACTTAAGACAGCTTGGCACATGCTACATTACACACTTTCATGCAAAGTCTGAATCTTCAGCAGATTTTGTAGAATTTTGCACTGCAAAGTTTTTATTTGAAATTTGATACCCTGTATCTGTCCTGGTATTTGTTTGCTCTTGGTGTATTACTTGAGGGGGGTGGGCTAAATTCATTGTTAGAGCCCTACCTACAGCATAAAATGCTGCTGTAAGTACCAGAAAAGAAAAGAAAATTTGGCCCTGCCTAAATCTGTTTTTCATTTGTCACGTATAGTCATGGGTTTCTGTCAAAGCTCACTGTTAACCCCTGTTGTCTTATTCCTCAAGGATTTTATGTTCTGAACTTGTAATACTCTTGCCGATATTTACATTTAGAAACCAACTGACCGCTGCTTTGACCACTGCTACTATGCCATGTCCTGCTCCTGGCTTGGCCCAATGAAAATAAAATGTCCTGTGACGGCAGCTCACGTGTTACCTTTGTTCTTTAGATTTTCTTCTCCAAAGCTGGCTGCCACTTCCTCATTGGCACTGTGTGACGATCTGATCGCGGGACTGATTGAAGCTCACTGTATTCAAACCACTGAAACTACTCTAAGGTACAGTTTTACATATTATTTCGTAACAGAATTTCGTTCCACGCTCTTTTGGCATGAAAACCAGCAGATCTGGTAATACCACCAACCACTGCATGACTGCTTGTGATATAATAGAGAAAAACTGCTTTGAAAGCAACATTTATTCAGTAGCTGATATTTTTCTACTTCTCGTTGTTTGACCAGAGAAAATCAGTTTAGTACCTTGTATGAATGTTGATATCGGTGTACGTAAACTGACTTTTCTTTGGTTATTAGAAGTATCAAGTGTGACATACAAAGGTGACATACAAAGTAAATTATGTAGATGACAAGTGAAAGCTGCTTTAAAGACAATCTATAAGCAGTCTAAAAAAATGTGCAGCCACCTCATAACTAATGCTGAAACTGGGTGGAATATTTTGATAAGAAGCCTCCATCCAGTGCCCTGTCCCTAAGCAGAATTCCTACACCACGTGAAACAAATGCGTGTTTTTTTAAGCATACGAAACACCATTCCAGAAGGGAGAGTCAGGTGACCTGGGTTCCGTGGACTGATTGGTTTCACCTGCCAGCTGTTCTCCACAATATATGTAGGCTGGAGGGCTTTTTATTATCTTGCCTCAGTTTTACATGTGTTTGTTTACTTTCTTCCTGCTTGTCCATAAACCCAGGTCCATATTTTGGCATTTTCATATTATCTTGCCACCCCCCCAACCCTAAATCTTATCTTGTATGGGGAAATTATGTAAATAAACCTGTCCTTCCCTTGTGGCATCAGCATTCTGTTCTCTATAATGTGGTTTTGTATTTATTCTTCAGTGGTCGTGATGGCTCGAGAAATTGAAAGTAAGTACTATTATCTTCACCAAGGGGTATATTTCATACATATAATTTGATTTTAAAATGTTTTTTTTTTCTTATAAATAAATTAATGTAAGATAAAGCTTTAGCAAAAGGGTTTTAATGGCAGTACATTATTTGGTAGACAAATTGCACTGGTCATTTGCTCTTGTTACTGTAATTTTATTCTGCTATAATTAATCAGTTTTCTGGTGTGGACTGTCTGGGGATTCCAGTGGACTGGGTTGACAAACACTGGATAAAAGGAATGCTAATTTCTGAACCCCTTCTTCCAGTTGTGCTGGTTTAGGATTACAGAGGTTTTGCTTCCTGAGCTCAGGTTTGGTTGGCAGTAACTGGGGACCAGTCCGATCCATGGAAAGAACTCTGAACAACAGCCAAGAATGGAGGTCCACTCTTTCAGATTTTGGGTCCATCAACACTGTACCATACTCGACCCACACTGACGCCAATGAGGCCACTGCGAACAGGGGTATCTCAGACGTACGGAGGACCTTCTGCCTCTTTGTCACTTTTGACCTGCTCTTCATCACCTTGCTGTGGATCATAGAGCTTAATGTACGTATACCTTTATATTTCATCTATTATCGTTCTTATCACATAGCCATTTGCGGTGGATCTAAGTACTATATACGTAATATTAAAGGACCCCTTTGAAAATTGTGACATTTTCATTGTGGAGCTATTTGCATTTTTTAATGGTCCAGACAGCTATGTTGTTAGTGTTGAGCTTCTGGTAAGAGTGTTGCTTTGAAAAGCAGGTTAGTGGGGAGAGGCTAGACAAACTACAATCCAACAAAAAAGCCCAATGAAATGTGCCAAAAAGAACCAGTCTACCTTGCCCTGAAGTGAATTTCCATAATGTAGGTTTGCAGGTGAAGGCTAATCAACATTCATAAAGCAAGCAATACCTGATTGGCTGTTCATGGAGGCTCTTTTAGATTCATAAAGAAAGTGCTACCCGATTGGCCGGTGAATCGATGTTCATGGAGGCTCTTTTATATTCATAAAGAAAGTGCTACCTGATTGGCCGGTGAATCGCTGTTCATGGAGGCTCTTTTATATTCATAAAGAAAGTGCTACCTGATTGGCTGGTGAATCGCTGTTCATGGAGGCTCTTTTATATTCATAAAGAAAGTGCTACCTGATTGGCTGGTGAATCGCTGTTCATGGAGGCTCTTTTATATTCATAAAGAAAGTGCTACCTGATTGGCTGGTGAATCGCTGTTAATAGAGGCCGTTTTATACTCAAAAAGAAAGTGCTACCCGATTGGCCGGTGAATCGATGTTAATGGAGACGCTTTTAAATTCACAAAGAAAGCACTACCTAATTGGCTGCTTTCAAGTAGGCTAACATTACTTTTTACTTAGCTAGCTAGGTAACTACCTCAGAGTTTTGAGCATTAGTAATGTGGCTAGCAAAGAGAATGATTTTTTTTATTGCGCTACAAAGGTGAGCATTTCCCAAAAGCTCCATTGCACAAACATTATCTTAACTATTAGAGGGAGTGTTCAAAGCCACAAAACATGGGGTGTGTTTCCAAAAAGCGTAAAAACGCATAGATCATCACTGGCTGTTGCGGTTGTCAGTCACATTAGTTGTGCTGATATCAGTCTTCTCCGCGTGGCTGCTATTGATCATGCAAACAGGAGTCTATGTCATCGAGAGAGGCAAATACAATTGAGTCCTGCCAAGAGGATGTTTGTTTTAAGAGGAAGACTGATGCGGCAGTGATGAGCAACAGCTGAGCTCTATTCGTCCATGGTGCAAATGCAGGTGTAACTGTCGTTATCAGAGTTTGTTGTTGTTTCTGTATATTTGTGTGGTTAAAGTATTCGATTACTATTTTGTGTACAGTTTGTTTTGATAGAAAGTACTTCATTGTAGTTTTCTATCCACATAAAATCAACCATTATACCACCTGTTTAGTATTTTGTATTAGCTGGTGTCTTTTTGTTGTCATAACGCTTCTGGTTAATTGCCTATCCACAATTCATTAGTGTTCCAATTAATTTCGGTGTTTTAACGTCATACATTGTTACTGTCTTTTGTGTTGCAACCTGACACTAGACCAAATTGCAAAACTGGCCAATCAGGTAGCACTTCCTTCCTTCCTTCCTACCAAGAGCCAAGGTTCCTGTGGGCAGTTCCCACCTTTGTAATAGAACCGGGCTATGGTACGCTGGTATATGCTGTGAGGGGTGCTGTAGAATCATTGGGTACCAGGGCTAGTACTGTTCTGCCCCTGTAGGAATGCAGTAAGACTCCGTTTAGAGTGGGTGTCCACGTCTGCAAGAGTGCATTCTCAGAAGAGAAAGGTGCTGTGCTTTCAGTTGCATATACTGTGTGTGTGTATATGTGTTAAGGGAGAGCAAGATGGGATATAAGAAAAGAAGCATTCCAATATACCTATAGTTGTCCTTTGCAAATGGCAAATAAAGATCATTTCATTTCATTTCATTTTGGAGTGCTTTGTCATGTAGGTGAAGGTGGGAGAGTCTGTACTTCAGAGTCTTGTTCATGATTGATGGTAAGAAGGAGTGTGAGATTGACAGGAGGATTGGCTTGGTGATTGCAGTCTTATGGGTAGTGAGGAGGTCTGCGGTGATGAAGTAGGAGTTTAGTTATGACAAGAGTCACAGTGTACTGGTTAATTTGTGTCCCTCTCCTCACTGATGGCCATGAGCTGTGGGTAATCACTGAAAGAACAAGAACGTACAAATGACCAAAATGAAATTCCTCGGCAGAGCTGCTTGACTCACTGTCTGTGACAGGGTGAGGAGTTTGCAGACCTGGATTGTCTTTCAAATATATCTGAAAGTTGGTCCTATTTATAGAGCTAGAAATAGACCTGGTGCACCTTCAGGAGTCAGATGAAATGGTTCAGGCATCTTGCAAGGGAAATTTTATGGGCGTGTCCCAATGGAGGGAGGTCCTAGGAAAGATCTAAGACATACTTGGCTCCTCTTACGCACTATCCACCTTAGAAATGCATCCTAGAATTGCCCCTGTTCGGCGTCCTACCACCATGGCCCTCACCAGGAAGAGCAGAGGGAAGGTGAGATTGTGAATAATAAAGGTGTTTACCTGTGTATATGTAGGGGCAACTCAATGGGTAGTGTACTTTACTTCAGTCCCAAAAATTATTCCAGTTTTCTTTGTTGCATAGATCAGAAAACTATTTCTTCAGATTGTGTTTTTCTCATTTTCTTGGAAGCTGTTTGGCAGTGACGTTTTTTCCTATCTCTCTGTACTTCAGAGCACACAAAAACAGGAATTTCCAGCACCACAGCTCAGTTATGTCCAGCGCTAGGATAATTATAACTAATCATAGCTTGACTGATGTACAGTGACATGAAGTATGTCTGCTTTTGATTTTGTGGTTTGATAAACATCTGATCTTTACCACGTTCTAAAATTAGGTGCATTTCAGATAACAAACAACACATGACAGATTACACTCTTTCATAATTTATTTAACAAAAATATGCCAACATACAGCAGCCATGTGTGAAAAAGGAACTAATTCATCCGTCCATTAGAATTAAGAATTAGAATTAGAATTAGCAGCCAAACGATTACCAGAAGTCTGACCAGCTCGATGATACCAGATTGAAGGTCTGGAGCTTTCAGGGATATTTTAAGACTAATTCTCTGTAGGTGACTGGTTCTTTACTTTCCCCCTGCTAGGGAGCAAATAGAATTCAGTGCTGAGATTTTTGCAAAATCAGTCTCTAAGAATGGCATATGTAGCTTGATCATAATCAAATAGCATCCATTGTTTTGGTTTCATAAAACAAACGCAGCAAAAACAGTTGAAAGTTACCAATCAATGTCTATGTGACTCTGCTAGTCTGCATATATAATTCACACCAGAATGTCCCTCTGGATTAGGTTGCCTTACAACCATTGTCACATTTATATCTAGGAAAACATTCTTGGTGCTATTTCTGAGGCAGAAAACACTATAGTATCCGAATGCAACCTCATCTTTACAAAATCCAAATGTTTTCATCTAAGTGCTTTTATTGTAGGTACATGTACTGTTCTGTAAGTAGTACAGAGTATCTATGTGGGCTACATTGGCTAGCAGTGTGACTGGTTGCGACCTCTGGAAGACTGCAATGTCAGTGTGGAAAGTTTGTCTCAGGTTTCTGTATCCGTATTTAGAATTTAGACCACGACAACCAACAACAGGGCAAAAAATTGTATTGGTTTACAGGGAAGTACAGTATACCAGGTAAACATGGATAACTGTATATTAAATATGTGGGCCAGTTATGATTCCACCAATAACTACTCTGGGCTTGACCGTTTGTCTAGTCTGTAACTTGTTTTGTTACTTCTTACTCTTGTTGTAGCAAGAAAAGTATGTCCAGTCTGTATTAGGTGAAATACAGTACATGCAAACTATTTAATTAGTATAAATGTCCTATGAAGTAGCTATGGAGTTGTAAGTCTATCCTATGTAAGTCTACATTGTCCTTTCATTTCATTTTCTTTAGGCCAATGGAGGAATCAAGGATCAGCTGACCAAAGAAGTCATACATTATGATTTTCATACCTCATTTTTTGACATATTTGTAAGTTCTTTGCTAATTCTGTCATATATAGCTGTTTAATAACTTTTTAGTGATTGTATCAGTCAATTAGTTGCTGTAATCTGAGACCGGTATAGACCGGACTGAGTTGTACAGAGTGACAGTACAGTATAATGGACAAGGAATACGATGTGGACCCACAGCATTACACTGGATCCTTCATCTCACTAGTACCTCATAGAGAATAAGATCAATGGTGATGTGAATGCTGTTGCTGCAGAGAGTCCCTGCTCACCTCAATAAATGTATTAACTGTAGAGGAGTATTTAGAGCTAAACATTACATTGTTACTCTTGTCACCCTTATTATTATTACTGATACAAGGGAGATTTTGCATCATTTTGAAGTTGTAACATCAATTATTTGTATATTTTATTTCAAGCAAAATTTGGCTAAATATATAAAAATATGATCTGTTTATGAATATTGTGACAATTTTTTCTGGTACTAGAAATTCTGACCACTTAGCTACTTTGTCTGTATGAAAACTTTTTACCAATAATAAATGGAATACTTTTTCCCCATTACTGAAAGAATAATTACCTTCTTTAGCTAAAGGAAAAGACATCATCAGTCAGAATTTATAGATTCATATTTCACTTTTTTTCCCTCTGCTGACATTGCTGAGCTGATAGACATAAAGGTTACTGTTTTCCCAGTGATGTTAGAACCTCACCCATGTATTCTGCCCCCTGCAGGTTCTGGCACTATTTCGATTCACTGTCCTCACCCTGGCCTACGCGGTCTACAGGCTGCGGCACTGGTGGGCCGTGGCGGTAGGCAAACCGCGAAAAGCACAAACGCGACCGTGGTTTATCCATGCTTTTTGAACATGCAAATTGTGCAGTGTATAGGAATTAAAACTATTTTATGCTATTATTGTACTGTCCACACTGCAAAGCACGCTACCAGGTAGTAAGCTACTGATAAGGTGAGATACGTTAATTAATTAATTTAATGATCAGTGACCATTGTTGACACACCATAGCACGCAGTGCACAACAACGAAATGTGTCTTCTGCGTTTAACCCATATGTGAACCAGCAATCTTTCAATTACAATCTTTCAATTACTTCCCTAACCATTAAGCCACCACTGCCCATACTACCGGCAACTAAATAAAGAAGAACTAAAAGTGATACTAATAAATCCAGGATGCTATCTTAAA
>JAODKC010000001.1:27188727-27199928 GCA_026777985.1 Mormyrops attenuatus
GGGCCCAAAGTGCGCCAAGAAAACATCCCCCACATCATTACACCACTACCATCAGCCTGAATTGTTGATACAAGGCAGGATGGATCCATGCTTTCCTGTTGATTGTGCCACATTCTGACCCTACCATCTGAATGTCGCAGCAGAAATTCAGACTCATCTGACCAGGCAACGCTTTCCAAACTTTCATTGCCCAGTTTTGGCGAGCTCCTGCCCACTGTATCCCTTTCCTGTTCTTAGCTGACAGGAAGTCTTCTGCTGCTGTAGCCTGCTTCAGGGTTCTAGCTTGTAACTACTATCTACAACAGCTGAACTGGATATCAGATAGGGATTTGCCGGCTGTGCCGTCGGGCTCAGACTGGCATGTGGGTTTATTTCGAACGACACTGGGGACAATTACCGGCTCGTCAGTGGAGCTGGGCGTCTCTTCTGCCTCCTTCACTGTTACTGGACCCTGCATGCAGTCAGTTACTCACACATGCCAACAGACACTTTGAAAGGTGGAACACTGACTGTAGACCACAATCAGATCTTTTTTTTCTTCTTTTTTTTTAAAAAGTAGCCTGTTTTTTACCTCTAGTAAAACACCAAAATGAATCGATTTCTGTGAATGTGATCTGCTCTCTGATTGGTATTTGTTGAATATTTCAATTTTACTAATATATCAGTATTGGATATATGTAACCAGGGATGAAGCTTTTGGATTTTATGAATGTTACTAGTCAATTTTACAAATTTTATGAATGTTACTAGTCAATTTTACAAATTTCACAAATGTTACTAGTCAACTGGGCTAGTTCAATATTAAATGTAGTCAAACTGTACTTTATTTAACTAGGCAATGGGCTAGTGTTCTTGCCCTTCATCTGAATTAACTGCCTCAGGTGAATGGGCAAGCTTACTTTTCAGCCCAGTATGTAACTCAGGCAGTGTGCGAAATATGGGGGGGGTCCAAGGCGGTCCAACACCCCCGATTAACCCATGAGACTCCCCGAAAGGCTCAAAAGCAAAATTTTAAGGGGGTCTCAAGATCGGTATTGCGCAGCAATGGGGAGATGGGGACCCCCCCCGAATATTGACGGGTATTTCGCTCACTGAACTCAGGTGATGTTTTAAGAACTTACAGTTGTGATTCTTATTCTATATTTTAAGGAAAAAGAGAAATCGACAGAACTTCTATCATACTGATTTTTGCTTTCACAGATTCATGCTGTTGGTCAGAAGGCAAAGACATTTTAGGAAACTGCTTCACGTTGGAGATCCTGAAGCGGGACTTACAGATGGTGCTTCAGAAGGGGATTCCCTCTCAGCTTCACATGTTGGGGGTTCCTGTATACAGAAAAGGTTGGGGTCCAAGAGAAAGGTTTGTAATGTATTCTCTGTGGTCCCTGGTGCCCCCTGATTACGTCATTAGTAATAAAAAAGTGTGTGCCTCTCTGGGTTTGTCCCAGTGACTGGAAAGTTGACCAAGGTCCACAATCCTGCCCCTGCGCTCTAACCTGAAGTCTGTGTGTCAAATGGAGAACAAAATGGGATACACAAAAACTATCCAATTTCCTCATGGGGATGATTAAAGTAATACTAATGAATCTTGTTAATAGCTAATGGGGTAAAGATATATTAAATTAATGTTTCCACATCATCATCAGTTCATGTGCTGTTAGCCTCTGTGTGACACTGCTTTCTTCCACTGGACAGGTGCTGAATTGCTCATATTTACCGAATTTGATAACCCCTTGATATTACACTTAGGGAAAAAGCCACAGAGTACCTCATTGGGCTTGGCTTCTTCACTGATTAATGTCTCTTGCACATCCACAACAGTCAGGTCCTATACAAACACAAAGAAATGGAAATGGTTCATTAAATATTAATAGTTTCAGAACTGTGTTTAAACTACCTGTACATTAAGCATCTGATTTAAGCTGTGAAATGTGCAGAAGAGTGGAAATCATTCATATTATCTTAATATTAACCTGTTGACATGAGGATTTAAACTTCTATTACAAATATTTTGTTAAGACTATGACTGTTCCCATGCGGCCTGGGATAGACTCCAGCTCCCCACAAGCTAGACCAGGATAAACGGTTATAAAGTGAATTGATGAGGTAGAATCTGAAAGACTCACTGCAGTTTCCTCTTTAGGGGGGGTTCCACTCCCAGCATTAGTGCTGGTATCTGTGGAGGGTTCTTGGGTCTGTCCCAGATCAGTCATAGGTCCAGGAGGTTCTTCCGTTCCAACAGCAGGGGGCGCAGCCTGTGCTGCAGGCTTATAATAGAACAGGGAGGGTAACAAAACATAAACACCCCATCCCCCTCCAGGAAATCTGCTGCTGCCAGCTTATGGAGGAAAAAAAATGGAATAAAGGAAAGTTCCATCAATGTTTTCAATGTTCCATCAAAGGTACTAAACTGAAAACTAGCAAAGAAAAAAAAATCTTGTTTTTTTATTAAAAACTGATGAATTTCCACAAGAACTGGACATGTTTTTTAATAATAAAAAATCTCTTGTTAATGTTACATGCATGCATTGATTCTCGTGAGAACATTTCTATTGAAGCTGAAATGATCACTCACCACTTCATCAAACATACTCTGAGCCGAATCTTTGGCAAACCCAGAGATGGCCAGCTATAGAGCATTGTGATGCAGAGAATGAAACAGGAGTTAGATTAAGCTCATATAACAGACTGTACTCTTTCCTAGAACTGAAACGGTTCTATACCCCAGGCCTCAGTACAAACTCTGTGCAACAGCACTTAGAAAATAACATCTTAATTAAAATCTCAATTATCTCAAGATTTCAAGGTGGAATAATTGCATACAGAATTATTTAAATCCAGCACACCGGTTCTAACCTTTCCATATTTCACACATATTATTACCTTGTCATCACAGAATACACTGTTTTCTAAAAAAATAAATGTGTGTTTTAATTGTATTAGTTATATTTGGCGCTACAACAGAGCTAATAATTGTACGTGAAACATAATTACTCATCCATATCATCATCTTTTCAATACTATTTAATCGGAAACTAATAGGTGGTGGATTGATGTATTAAGCAAAGATCCATTATTACTGCATTTGAACTACAAACAATCCTCACTTTGCCTGTAAAGCTAATTACGTGGGCGCCTTGGGTCTGATGGCTTTGTTCAGTCTCAGCTTTTCATTTCTTTGAGGAAGTTGTTATTTTTGTACAGTTCTTCACAGGCGAAATGCTTTGGGTGTAAATCAGTGTAAACTGAAGGGTAATTAAAAAGCTGCAAGAGTCTGTGCCTTGAGGACTAACTTATTTCCTGAATTGCTCATTATGGCTCTAATTCCTTGAACAACCTAGGAGAAAACTGAGAGAAGAATCTGGCTAAAAAAGGGGGTATATGTGCTGATATAACCTGGTGCTGGATTAGCAACTGGAAGGGAGTGGGAAGGAGGGATGGATGGATAGATGGATGGATGGATGGATGGATGGATGATATTTAATCAAACTCTACTGCTTTGAGCACCATGTATTATTTATATGTTTTTCTTCCTCATTTATTTAACATCTACATTACAACTCAGACACCGTCGACTTGGGCTTTCATTTACCTTTGAAAAGTCGTCAAATGCACTGCTGGATACCTACAATGAACACAAAGGGAAAATGTAACATTTAGCATTCCCACTAAAGGCCAAGGGGTATGTGGGATGCAGAAAAATAATCAGAGGAGTAGCAGGTTAAATGGAGGTTGGGAACTGCAAGAGACGGCATCGAAGGGGGAAATAAGAAAAAAGAAAAAGAACTGAATTGTGACCAAGGCACTGAAAAGTAGCTCTGATCTGTTATTGCTCTCTGTTATGTGCTATGCTCAGGGGGACAGGTATGAACCTCAGTTATCCATCCTATACTGTCCATATCCCCCTTTTGTGACTCTCAGTGCCTGTGCTCCAGGGGCTTTGGACAGAATGCTCTTTAGCTGTGGGTATGGGGCTCTTTGGCTCCCCACCTCTCACGATGATACAGGCAGAGAGAGTTCCGGCTTTGGCATCGCAGTCTCCCCAGCTGGTCTCCTCCCGGCCATCGTTGGAGGAGAAGCCATTGCTATCACTGGCCACCTGCCACAGGCTTTCACTACTCTCGCTATGAAAGGCTAAATCAGGCAGAGCAAACCGTTGGGCTAAACCCTTAAGCTGCTCGTCTGGGGTGTCACACAACCTACAGTCACCACTGCCCACTCCTACCTTGCAGTTCTCTGGCCATCTCTGGCTCTCACTGCCTGCAAAAGGGTCTGTAGCCCAACCAGCTCCCTCTCCACCTCTCTGATTCTCCAGGAATGGATGAAGGACAAAGTCAAACATTTGGGTATCATGATAAGGTACTGCATTATCACACTCATGTCACTGGTTTACCCCATGTCTCTCAAACGGAGACCACTGTGGAGAAATCAAAATGTCTGGCATCTCTGAGGGATCTCCTAGGGCTTGCTGAACTGGACCTAAGAAAGAAGACTGGCCTTTACACTGAGAACTGCACAAAACTGATTTCAACACTTTCCATGTTGCTCATAAGATGTATGCTACTTAAACTGATCTGCCTTACAGACAAGCTCTCCTGGTCACCCGTATCCAAGTTTGCATTACCATGGGACTCATTAGTATTGACAGTCACATCCTTGCTCCTTGGATATGCTTGATTTTACTCCTGGTGATCATAACCTTATTCCAGACCATCCTGGGCTATCAAACTCAGGTTCTCTTGGACTCTGGTCTGTTTTTGCTCAAGGCAGCAGGTCTGCTCACCCACCCGTGAGCCCTTAGTTATCTCCTCGCTCTCATTTGGGATTATTATCTCCTGTCTGGGCTCAATCTCATCCTCCTGCAGCCTTTCATCTATGTCTTGCTGTACTTTTTGGCTCACTGACACCAACAACACCTGGATCATCCCACCTCTCAGCCTCTGCCCCCATGCTATATTCCCAAGGCTGTGCAGTCTGGAGTTTTTGACCTCAATTAATGCCTCTCCTACAAATCCTCCTTCTCAACCTCATGAGAACAACCAGTATCTCCTGCTGGGTCCTGATCTCCTTGGTGGTGTAAAAGATGCTGACTGGTGGCGTGATCGTCCACAGCCAGGTTACACAGAGAGAGAGAATGAGGCTAGGGACCAGCAGATGAAAGGAAGACAAAAAAACACATCCATAGTGAGAAACAGAAGAGAAAGACAGAATAAAGAAACAAAACTACAAAACTATCTTCTGGAGCATGAAAAGAACTGCATAATGTAAATAGTGAAAAGAGGCAGATGATCTCTACAATGTGATTACTGGAGTTTTGGTTCTGTTTAAGCTAGAGAATCATGTTTACAAAAAAATCTTGAACTACAATCATTCTCTAAGCTTTTTGTTAATTTTAAGAGGACTGTTTGCCTCAGCAGATTACAGTTACCTATGTACAGAAAATCACTTTGCCTGGTGTACTTAATCAAATCACTTATGTTGTTGCACTTAATCAAAGAAGCCAGAGACATCACTGGGTAGAAAGAATCTTACCGTCCACAGATCCCAGGGCAGCGTCTGTCAGAAATAAACACGGTATAAGACATGTGGACAGCAACACATGACACACATGACCAATAAGAATGAGACACAACATAACACGGGGACAGCGTCACATGACACATGCAAAAGCAAAAAAAAGCAAAAAAAAGCAATGTTCATTTGACGAGTAATGAACTAGTAGTTACTAGAAATAATCCATAGTTAGTAGATAATTCCCAATAAGACCTGCAATACTCAATAGTTCCTAATGAAGTAATAGCAAACTACTATAATAATTAGTTCGCTATTACCTATTGAGTAATTAAGCATAACTCCTTAGTAGTGAATAGTACTAATTTAGGTGTTAATGAAGCACTACTCCTTTGTTGCTGCTTACTTCCTGCATATTTACCTGTTAACTGTGGAACAGTATTATAAAGTGTTACCAAAAAATGATATCCATAAATTGTGCATACTGACATATAAAGTGTTTCTATCGTTGTACTCTAATGATGTAGTTTCCCATAGATGTGGGTTTATTAAAAAGTATGCTTATATTTAAATGTGTCAAAACTGTCATCTGTAGATAGATTTTCAACATGAACATTCTCTTTTTTTATATGATTGTCTTATGAAGTTATGGTGTTTCACTTTGATAGCACAAATCCATATCAATAATCATTCATAATTTACATTACGGCTTTATTATTATTATGATATCATTATTATTGTTATTATTATGCATTTACTCATATTTCTTAAAGGTGAAATAGTCCATTAAGCTGACTTGTATGTATCCTTCAAGGATGTAGAGTTCATACAGTACATTGGTTTTGGTTCTATAGACACCTACTGTAGATATCTGAAAACCATTTTATCTTCCATGGAATAAAAGAAATGTAAAAACTGAGGAAGACCTGGGACACTGGTGACTGAGACTGTCCAATGGATGAGCTGGCATCTGGCTTGAAGGGGTCAAAGTCCAGATCCAGGAGAGACTCTGAGACCTTTTCATTCTGTGGGAAGACACATCTGGCTTTCAACCCCTAAATCACATTTACGTAGCAAGCACTTTTATCCAAAGAGACGTACAATTAAGAAAGTAGGGTCAGATACTCCCTGGAGCAACTGGGGTTAAGGGCCTTGTTCAAAGGCCCAATGGCGAAATCACTCTGTCGACCCTGGAATTTAAACTGGTGACCTTACGATCACAGGCACAGCATCTAAATCTTCCCAGCCACATACCCCCTTTGATTTATGTATTCCTACAGAAAAAAGCAAATCAATCCACAAATTATCTCTAAAAACAATATATAGTGCAAAAGATTTGATTATTGTTCCTTGTTTCCCCACTACAACTAACATGCGATTCCTCTGTAAAGATGTTTTGTACTTTCGTAATTACTTTTGCAAGTTAATTTGTCAGTATCGTTTTGCAGTATTACAGATGTGCTACATGTCTATGTTGGGGAGTCAAAGGGCAGATGTTACAGCCATTTAACGGGCAGTTTATCCATAGTGAAAAGACCATGACTTTGACTATGACCTCAGTTTACAGTAGTGACCAAAAGTTTTGAGAATAACACAAGTATTGGTTTTCACAAAATTTGCTGCTTCAGTGTTTGTAGATCTTTTTGACAGATGTTTCTATGGTGACTGATGGCAGCCCATTCTTGCATAATCGATGCTTGGAGTTTGTCAGAATTTGTGGGTTTAATGGGATTAAGGTCAGGGGAGTTTCCTGGCCATGGACCCAAAATGTTGATGTTTTGTTCCCCGAACCCCGAGCCTTATGGCATGGTGCTCCATCATGCTGGCATTGTTCGTCACCAGACTGTTCTTGGATGGTTGGGAGACGCTGCTGTCGGAGGATGTTTTGATACCATTCTTTAAACATGGCTGTGTTCTTAGGTATAATTGTGAGTGAGCCCACTCCCTTAGCTGAGAAGTTACCCACTTTCATCAGAGAAAATGACTTTACCCAAGTCCTCAGCAGTCCAATCCCTGTACCTTTTGCAGAATATCAGTCTGTCCCTGATGTTTTTCTTGGAGAGAAGTGGCTTCTTTGCTGCCCTTCTTGACACCAGGCCATCCTCCAAAAGTCTTCGCCTCACTGTGCGTGCAGATGAACTCACACCTGCCTGCTGCCATTCCTGAGAAAGCGCCGATCCTGCAACTGAATCAACTTTAGGAGATAGTCCTGGCGCTTGCTGGACTTTCTTGGGTGCCCTGAAGCCTCTATTCACAACAATTGAACCTCCCTCCTTGAAGTTCTTGATGATCCAATAAATGGCTGATTTAGGTGCAATCTTACTAGCAGCATTATCCTTGCCTGTGAAGCCCTGTTTCTGCAAAGCAATGATGCACGTGTTTCCTTGTAGGTAACTACGGTTAACAGAGGAAGAACAATGATTTCAAGCACCACCCTCCCTTTAAAGCATCCAGTCTCCTATTCTAACTCAATCAACATGATAGAGCAGTCTCCAGGGTTGTCCTCATCAACACTCTCACCTGTGTTAACGAGAGAATCACTGGAATAATGTCAGTAGGTACTTTTGTGGCAGTGCTGAAATGCAGTGGAAATGTTTTTTTTTTGGGGGGGGGGATTAAGTTAATTTTCATGGCAAAGAGGGACCTTGCAATTAATTGCAATTCATCTGATCACTCTTCATGACATTCTGGATTATATGCAAATTGCCATCATAAAACCTGAGGCAGCAGACTTTGTGAAAATTAAAATTGGTGTAATTCTCAAAATCTTGGCCATGGCTGTACACTTTGCTTTTATTAAAGCAGGCCCATTCATTATTTTTTCTATAATGTTAACATGCTTTGTGGGTGTTGGGCCAGTCGACCTTGGACCCCCAGAGGTTTTTTACTGCCCACTTGGAATTGTTTCGTTCCTCTCCTCCTTTGTCTCCTTCCTTCCTCCCCTCCTTCCTTCCTTGCTTCATACCATTCTGTATCCCCTCTAACTGTGGTACATGCCTTGCACTGTGTTCCTCAGAAAACATGTGACAATAAAATTTGAAACTGATACTGAACAACTGCTGAACAGAAATATGGCAGATTTCAAGCTATGGTGCTACACTAATGCTTTTCTTATTGTGAATGCCGTACAGGATGGCAACATGATAGATGTCGGTCTTCCCACTGGATCATGAGGTGAGACAAACTGTGCATGAACTCTGCTGCTTGCCCCATCAGCAGCTGCTAAGCTCCGTTGGAAGAAGCCTAGGGACAGTCTTCAGCTTCAGTGCCAGCTTAGCAGAACCAGCCACAGTCCGTCATGCGAATACAGCACAAACAATGAGGGTTAGGCAGAGATGAGGGAGTCAACAATCCTGCTCGATTTGGAAATGCCAGTGCTGGCTGGCTCGTCTTAACGGGAGCAGGAGTCCACCTGGGCCATTCCTCTACGCGTCACAACACTGAAGGCGTGTGTTAAACATTAAAGGCTCAGATAACTGACAAAGAGTACCCTTCACCATCACTTCCTTGATTTTTTGACTCTATGGCTAAATACAGCGGCAGGGCCACAGGGGCATTGGCCTCAACTGATTGGTCCCTGAAGTGCACCCTTGCCTGTCACTCATCAATTCCAAACAAATCATTGGCTAATGATAAGGTGTGCCGCTCTGGATGAACTATGACCCTATTTATGCCACCCACCTTAATCCCTACAGTATTTAACTCCAATGGAGAGATAAAGACATTTATACACTGAATCTCCAAACTGAAACGTGTTGTGCAAAATATAAGAAATCACAAACCCTAATGTTCTATTGCAATGATAAGAAATACTGAGGTAAGGAAAATGCTTCTGCACTGATTAAAACAGCTTCAGCCATTTTGCGGTGGATGTTAATACGATTTAATGTATTGGGCGGCAGGACTGATGTGACGGCGAATCCCCCTTGAGCAATGGTGCCTTTGGATGCGGTTTCACATCTGTGCCTCCGAGACACCAACACCAATGATTTGCAAGCCTGCTGAATATACTGGGTCTGGGCTTTAATTTACATACACCAAAGTGCATAAGAGAGTAAATTAAGCTACATGTAATATAATAATAATAATAATAATAATAATAATAATAATAATAATAATAATAATAATACATTTTATGTATAATGCCCTTTACATCACAGGATCTCAAAGGGCTGTAATAATATGTATTATTGAAACAAATATAGTTTTAATAAACATTGCAGTGGCGTCTAAGATGTGCCTTACTAAAAATCCCTGAATATTTTTTTCTGACTGAAAGATGGATAGTGACAAAAAAGACAAGCAACAGCATCCCTTCTAATGATTTTATCTGAAACTCCATCCATCGTCAACTGCTTACCCTGGTCAGGGTCACTGGAAGCCTGGAGGTGGCTTTGCCTGTACCCCGGTGGCTTTGCCTGTACCCCGGTGGCATTGCCTGTACCCCGGTGGCTTTGTCTGTACCCCGGTGGCTTTGCCTGTACCCCGGTGGCATTGCCTGTACCCCGGTGGCTTTGCCTGTACCCCGGTGGCATTGCTGAGAGCCCAAAGTGGGAGGGGGGCTGGTCCCTCGCTTATTGTGTGCCATCCCTGGTGCACCACTGGTCTTGGTCTTTGGCCACTGTGTGTGGATGTGTCTACAGGGGTGTTTCGGGGTGTCTCTCTTCTTGAGTTAACTCCCTTTTATTTAGCCCAACTCTCCATTAAGCCACAGCTCTGCAGACTTTTAGGTGTGGTTTGTGATCGATTCTCTTTGTGTTCTTTGGTTGTTTCTAAATGATTATTAGTGGATGGAACCTGATTGCGTTTTGGGTTATTTGCATTGGTTTGGAATAAATACTTCTTTAGGTGAAATTCCCAAGGTGGCGGAGTCGTATCCCTTATAGGGGCCAATGCTCTACAACACAACCACCTGCCACATAAACCTGTTTCATTTTTTCCCCCTGATTTAAGATTTTAAAATAATATTCAAGGGGCATTTTTCCACCCAGCAGGTTAGATGAATCGACCCCAATGCTCATTATAATTCAGACAAGTGCATTTTGGACAGGAATGTGATTGGCACCACCACGGAGGCACCTGCATCTGTGCGGTCAGGCCTTTATCCTGCACTGAGATGTAACGCAGCTCCATGGAGGTCATTCTTCTATCATAATGCAGAAAGAGATCAATACAGCTGGCGCCACATGGTCCGAAAACTCAGCAACAGAAAGCGATCCAGTGAAGATGAGCGTGGGGTGCAATGAGCAATTTAATGGCCTTGATTGAAAGGCTCTATGATTTTCCAAGACAGGCGCTGTGGCACAAAGCAACTTGGCACCAACAAACCATGTAATAATGCCTCTGAAACAGCTGCGGCGAAAAATGAAAATCCTCTCACAGTTGGAGAAGGGTTTGCTAGAGATCTGCATGTCATTCAGAGAACCCTGTAATTGAATCGTTTCCTGTCATTATCCTTTAACGCAAATGCAAATGTACCAGCCTAATGTTCCTGTGCTGTTCAACTGTAACTGACCAGTTCTGTCCCTTTTCAGTCCCCAACAAGAACTAGTGGCTGCTGCCATAAGACTGCATCTCAAGTATCAGCAGGATGACGGATGTGACACCATTTATATACACTCACCTAAAGGATTATTAGGAACACCATACTAATACGGTGTTTGACCCCCTTTCGCTTTCAGAACTGCCTT
>JAODKC010000001.1:27208903-27224079 GCA_026777985.1 Mormyrops attenuatus
GATTGGTTGCTTAGATAATTGCATTAATGAGAAATTGAACAGGTGTTCCTAATAATCCTTTAGGTGAGTGTATATGCACAGGTGATACTACATTTGCCAGGTTAGACATGCCAAGTGGTCAAACTGTACATCTTTGGACTGGAGGAGGAACTTGGGAAAAAACATGCAACATATGGACGACAGGCAGGATTCAAACCCCGCAACCTACAGGCACGAGGCAACAGCGCTAGCCACTGAGCTGCCGCGCGAGTATAAAACGACTGAAGGTGACACATAGGTGTTAGCCAAAGTGGCAGTGAAACACGGGTCAGTTATGGTGGCACAGGCACGATTTCCCCAAACAAAGAACAGTTTTAAAAGTTTAAATAACAAAATGGAAGATGGAGAAGTGAAATATGGAAATAATGCCAGAACTCCATTCCCTGGCAATTGGGAGAGAGCAAACATGTGGACCATCTGGTGGTCCCAAAGGACTGGATTGAGAAACCCTGCCTTATACTGTGTAACTCAATGGGTTAAGGATAGAAGGTTGTGAGTTTGAACCCTGATCTCATGATTACCAGGTCACTGGTTCAAATCCTGTAGATGACAGAGTACTCTCTGATCTTTACTTGTATGTCACTTTGACAAACACCTCTGCTAAATAAATACATATAAAATAAATAACCCTGAACAAGGCCCTAGTTATTGCAGGGGTACTGCAGGCTGGTTGCCCCTTTGCTTTGACCCCAAAAACTCACATTGAGGAGATGATGGAGGATGTTAAAACCAAAGATTGTCTGTGCACCTTATACAAATGGCACATACAGTAATATTATTCTCTTTGATTGCGAACCTCCAGAGACTTTTTAAGAATTCCACTCCATTATGCAAAAATAATTCAGGCTTCAAAGGGCCAAGATGTATGTTGAAAATAGGTCAGCTAGGTAGTGGTTTGGCAGGCTGGCACAAATGCAGGAATACACTGGAAATCAAGCCATTGTAGTGTGAAGTATGGCCACTTCCAGCATTGGGTGTGGGTGAAGCAGTACTTTGATGTCAGGAAACTGTCCCAGGTACGTGTCCAAGGTGATAAGCGATGAGTCCACCAGCTTCTGATGAAAGTCTTCCCAGAGAGCATCGCAATTCTGCAAAGAGCAGCAATGATATGGGTAACAAGGAACAAGAGGTGAAACCGAATTATCCAAGCAAATATAACAAGCTGAAGTTTGTTCTGCTTCTGGATCTGTGGTAAGCCATAGTACCTGAAACCACCAAACATAGTGACACTTTAAATCCTCGTTAACCTTTCAAACCCCTGAGCTTTTCTGATGTGATTTCTGCTATTTTGAGTGTACCTTAAATTAAGCATATCATGTCAGCAATATGATACCAGGATTATAAAGGTTTTTTTGTCAAAAAAACCCCTCCGGTTCTAAAATTCAAATACTAAGAACAAAAAAAATCGAAATGACTTTCCATGTAATTTATAAGTTAAATGAAAGCAGTTCTAACTTGCAAAAAAAGGTATTTGGCCTCAACTTGACCTCGTCATAAAAAAGAGATTATTACTGTCTGTGCCAAGCAATAAAACCTGACATCAATTTATAAACTTAGCCTCCAAACCAATTTTAATCTCAATTTTAAATTGCAAGCAGAATGTGATGCCACAATGCATAACAGACAAGTTTACTCCCGGACATTTTCCATCCTGCTATTATCAATAATTGGTTATTTAAGCAGCTCTGCTGTCATCTACAATCTTGCTTGCAGTGCAAATATATCACAGAGCACATATACACACACATATTCAGTTAAACAGGAATGTAAACATTTACTAGAGATACTTAGTTTGGCTGGATTTAAACATAATGCTCAATGTTTTACGCAGCCTTTTTTAATATGACTGAGGAACACTACAAAGAAACCAGGGCCCATCCCTCCTTCTTCCGTAGTCACTTGTCAGTGCAGGTTTGTGGGAGGCCTTGAGACTGACATTAGCAGAAACAGGAAACCGGATAGCTTGTGATTCGAGTGCAGCATGGGCCTCAGTGGCTTAGCTGATTGGAAGATTGTTGGTTTCAATCCTGTCCTTGACAGAATAGTCACATGTATGTTGGGCCCTTGAGAAAAGCCCTTAACCAGATCAGCAGAATAATGATCAGATAAAAGTCTGACCAGAAGCTCCAGTATATCTGTACATGATTGACTAATAACGGTATGATCATCTTCAGTTGAAACGTATATTGTTGACTATCCCTTAAAAATGGTGCATGTCGAGGGCTGGGATATATTAGACCGTATGCTAACTTTCCATGCTTGTAGTGAACAAGTTGATTGCAGGAGAAATGGGCAGGGATAAAGATTGGTCTGAGGAGGGAAAAACCATTAACTTCTGACTGGGTGTTGGCCGGCCAAGACTCATCGATCTGAGGTTTGAAGAAAGGCTATCCTGTCTGGTATGGACCAATAGAAGTGCTACTGTCGTACAAATGACAGATAATTTTAATGATGGTTACAGGTGTGCTGTGTCGTGACACACAGGCCATCGTGCCCTGCTGAGTATGCGGCCTGTTGCTCCAACACATGCAGATGTGCTCTCGACACATCTGGCCGTCCACATGCTGCAGGGAGGCTTCAGCCTGCCCGAGACCCTGTGGACTATATGCTGGTTTGTGAAATGGGTGTATGGAGAGCAGGAAACCCATACAGTCAACCATGGATTGAAACGCCAGGCTGCAGAGGGATCTGCTTGATATTTCTCTACAGCAGGGTTTCTCAACCCAGTGCTCGGGGACCACCAGACGGTTCACATTTTTGCTCTCTCCAAATTGCCAAGGAATTAGGAGAAAGCAAAAACGTGGACCTGTCTGGTGGTCCCCGAGCACTGGGTTGAGAAAACCTGCTCTACAGCACATGTCTGTGAGGTCGACATAATGGATTCCAGCATCACACATACCCAGCAGAGAACTGGAAATGACTGTATATATCCCAGGGAACTCCATGGGTCAGCACTGTGGGGGCAGGCAGTGTCTGCGCATTCGGGCATCACCCCCCACCCCCACCTCGCTTTCATTCTAAGGACCAGGCCCCCAGCACCCCTGCCACACTTAGCTGTGAAACTACACTCGCAGTTTTGTGGCACTATGGACGCCTAAAAGATGCTCTGCAACACCTTGTCACCTAACTTAAAAACGATTAGCCCCAATGTGGCATCAGGAACTGGTTTCTGTCATTTTTATCACCATTCATTAGCAGTTCAAGCCTCCTCAAAGTTTATTTCCATGGGTGCAATTTTTCAGTAGTCATTCAGCCATGTAGAGAGCTTCACGTAAACCTCACACACCAGCATCACAGTTGGGGTGCAAGACTCCCCCTGAATGATTTATTGCTCTTTACAGTAAGTCCTCCTTGCTGAATTGAACCTGAAGGAAACACCGAAGGTCTGGCAGAGGTACAGCAGCCATTACCCATTACTTTGAGCAGAGTAATCCATATGTTTCCAATTAAATCTTACTGAGGGCCAATATTTATTGCTTTGGATGTGAATCTACTCCCTTTGGCACAAAGAGGAAGTTCCTTATTGAATGAGGATATGATCGGCCTGTTCTTCACAGTTCTATGGTTGTCATTGTAAGGTGGTCAGCTAAGCAGATATAAAAGCAGTTATCCCCAAGTTAAATATGATATAATAACTATTCCTCAGAAGAAACTCACATATCAAGCCCAATACAGACAGCAGCAGGACCCGTTAAGCAGAAAACAAGACTGGAGAGAGTTATTGTCTCAATAATGCATTATTATAATACACTATGTATGAGAACATTAAGTAGATTTTATTATTAAATCCAGGATGATTGTAAAATATAGACCTACTTATCAGCTATTGTCAGTACAATGTAAGACACAAAGTAAACACTGTTGATCTCTTCATTTACGTGCAATAAATAGCTAGGGTGAGCTGTGCAAAAAAATACCCCGCACAGCAAATGACCTGATGATATGCTATACCGCCATACTCACTCGCCTGAAATTACTTGCACATTACATTGGCAATACTGATACCTACCCTTATCATTCACGAAAGAGTGGAGCCCATCGGTGGTGGGTAGGTGGGTGTGGTTTCTGAAATGCCCATTGTACAGATATACATTACGGACCCCGTACGATACCTCTGAGCTCTGACAGAAACCTGGAAGAAAGGAGAAGGCTCACCTTCCCAATGGTCATGACGGCATCCTTCCCGTACCAGCCGCCCTCGTACGCTTCATGCATGGACTCTGTCAAGCTCATCGACGCCTGCTGCATCCCTAGGAAACAACCAGACCAATATTTATCCATTCAGCGTCTGCTTTGGTAAC
Organism: Mormyrops attenuatus; assembly: GCA_026777985.1. Taxonomy (NCBI): domain Eukaryota; kingdom Metazoa; phylum Chordata; class Actinopteri; order Osteoglossiformes; family Mormyridae; genus Mormyrops; species Mormyrops attenuatus. Next base: position 27,213,244 of record JAODKC010000001.1, read on the forward strand.
ACTTTTGAAGACACAAATAATGTAGTAGTATGCTGCTGCTTAATGTATTAATTAACCAGAAACTAAGTGTTTGTTACATACTGACCCTACGTTTGTTCATCATTAATCAGTCATAATGGCCCATGTATTTCAGGCAGTTACTCCTGTATATTTTTTCATGATTTGTACTTGAGTAGTGACTGAGTTACTAAGCTACTTGTGCTCCCTCAGGTAAAGTGTTACTGATGGTTGTTATCCAAAACAACTTCATATTAAGAAATCGGGGTCAGCCAGTCCCTGGAGGGTCCGATGGTGACATCACTCTGCCAATCATGGGCGGCCTTCGGATTACAGGCACAGCATCTTAAGCCAGTGAGCACCAAAGCATCCTTCAATGAAGAAGTCTTACAACTGTGTTCTCTAGTTATGGTTAGTCGTCTTTTACATTTATAAACATACTTTTATGCTTACGCATATCAAAGGGCCAGTGGCGCAATGGATAACGCATCTGACTACGGATCAGAAGATTCTAGGTTCGATTCCTGGCTGGCTCGTTCCTTTTTTGTGGGCAGTAGTGGGTTAATGGTTAGGGAAGCACACTTGTAATTGAAAGATTGCTGGTCCGAATCCCCAACCAGCAAGGTACCGCCCCCAAGCACTGCTCCCTGGGTGCTGAATTAGCTGCCCCCTGCTATGTCACATATGGGTTAAATGCAGAGGACACATTTCGTTGTGGTGTGTCAACAATGACCACCGGTCACCTAAATTCCTTCTTCTCATAGAGGGGAAAATAGAAGAGATAACAAAGCCAATGACAAAATAAACAAATGTCGCATAGTGCTAGGCTAGTTTAACACCATATACATATTGGAGTGGGTACTATACTGGCATAGGCAGAGAATTCATTCAGGTTAAACAGTCCATGACGGTAAACAATATTGTGGTGAATGAATGAAAAGTGTCAAAATGTTTGAAAATGATCTTAATAGAATGATTTCACAACAAGCTATGATGGTTCTCTGTCTTCAAGCTCTTCCTGTTTTATGGTTATACTGATCTATACGGACCAACAAAAGCTGTTGTCAATGAAACAATGTTGAATGTTGAAGACTAACACTGGATGACAGATGATATAAACTATTTGTGAGAGCATTGAAACCTCTGCCAGTTTCATGGCATCGTCTATTTCAGAAGCCCAGTAGGGGCTCTCTATCAGACAACTTCCGTCTTTGGTGGGCCGAACACTCACCTTTAATGGCGGCCAGGTATGCCTTCATTTCCTTTTGCAGCCGAGTTCCTTCTGCCTGTAGGAAAATAAAATTAAGGACAGGAGAGCTTCATTTAGCAGCCTCTTGACACTGGACTCTCACTAAATTATCCGAACCACGGATCTCTGTGTAATACTCTTTAATATGGCAGCTAAAAAAGCTAATGTCCTAATTTCATTAGCAGTTGAACCTGCTGTCAGACCGAATTGACTGAATCATTCTTATTAAGTTGCCCTACAAATTCACAGACACACCAGGTGATGCCAGTGCAAGTACTTCCAGTACTTATTTAATGACATACTTCCATCTCTCATGGTGTCACGGTCCCCTCATCTCACAACGAGGATAATTAAGTAAAGTAGTGATAAGACTGCCCCCTATTTCAAAGCCAAGGGACAAAGAAGGGGCAATTGCAGGATTTGATCCTACTGGGTGCTCAGTTCCCTGAAGAAATATGGGACACCACCTCCTAGACAAAGTCTACTGAACGACGGGGAGGTAGGTGCACGAAAATGTGGGGAAAATCCATCCACCCATTTTTTGCAGCCAATTAAGAATCTCCAATTAACCTTAGAGCGTTTTTGGACAGTGGGAAAACATGCCAATTCACACATTGTCAGGGCAGAGACTCAAACCCTGGTGCCAAGGGTGTGACGCAAGAGTGCTAACCACTGTGCCACTGTGCCTCCGCCACAGGGAAAAAGTATTTCTCTGGGGAGTTGAAACAAAGAAGAAATATACTGAAGGCACCCTAGATAAGGGTCTAAAACTGAATATGAGTGAAAGTAAACTATATAATAAATAAAAATAAATAAGCATGGGTCTGGCCATGGGGGGAATGGGTGGAGACCTCACTCCACCCAGTGTTCAACCCAAAGCTACACTCTTGTGTCTGGCCTTAAAAAACAATGAGCTTCTGACAGTATAAGTCTGTGCCTTATCTACATGATCTCTGCCAGTAACGGGTTCCAAAGGTAGGTTTAGGTAGCATAAAATCAGCAGTTCATAGTATACAAGTCAGAAAAAGTTAAAATAAAAGAAAAAAACGAAGTCAAAAAGAAAAGAAAAAAGGTCCTACTTTTGGACGAGGATCTAAAGAAAGAGCAGCCCTGAGGGGGACAGGCCTTAGGTGCCACACCAAATGTTCCTCATCTGAGGCCATTCATGCAGACTGCCCTGGGATTTCACACCTTTCGTGGGTTACTGGCCAACATATGTGTCAGATGAGATTCCCTGGCAGCAGACGACCACAGGCCGCCTCTCTCCAGGGTGCTGAAATCAGTGTATTTATCAGTCAGTCACAATAAGGCGGCTCTTGTGTGACGTAAACCACGCGGTCCATTGGTATCAGCACTCTGAATCAATCCAGCCGCAATGAGGTACGGTTCACATGCACAAGCTGCACTAAATCCAAAAATTCATTTTTAACTTGATATACACTTTCAACCTGCAATGTACAAAACCATGTTTTAACTGCCTGTTGTGTGTCTGCGTTTATTTCAAAACAAACATTCAAATGCATATTATTTTTAGACTGTATTTTGCAGATTTAGATTTGTTTTTCGAAAGTGGTCATCTCATCTGGATTGATTCCGGAATAATCACGTTCGAGCAAGATGTTTGAAAAACATGCAGCTCAGGGGTCGCTGTCCCGTCTCCTTGACAACAGCCACAGTTGTGATACGCTGCACTGGCATCATGGGTAATCAGTTCCGCAAAATGCCCCCAAAATCAGCAGAAATCAGTCATGCTCTCACGCGACAAATGTGACTCAGCACTGCAGTGTGTGAAAAATCTGATTCTCTGCTAGAGCAGACAGATACACAAGGATGTTTTCAGGAAGCTATGAGGAGGATTTATTCGGACAGCTTATGGTGTGACAAAGTAGGCAAATGGAACATAAGCATCTAGATAAAGGAACAAGCCATAAAGAAGGAGCTGAACCACTGCTTCCTACCCATCCTTCCCACATACAGGTGAAAATATTTACATTAATCATCAAGTTATCAGTTACATTTTACATCTTTATTTATTGCAGGAGACACTCTTATCCAATGCATACAATTAAGAAAACAGAGTCAGTCAATCCCTAAAGCGATCGGGGTTAAGGGCCACACTCTAGGGCCCAGGGGTTACATCATCACTCTCCCAACTATGGGATTTGAACTCATGTCCTTCTAACCATGCGCACAGGATCCAAAGCTGCTGAGTCACACGTCACCCCCGAAGAGAACCTGATGCTGCTTCGCTTCTCATATCGGATAAGTTCAGCATGTTCAGGGTTGGTATGGCCGTACACTACAGGATTCTATAGGAGCTTGTCCCCAACTTTTTCCCTCCCCCAAAACATCTACATCCTCCTGTACATCACATGCTGCATTAAATATTCCATTGATCTTCTAAAAGCTAATCCTGATCAGGGCCGTTGGGGGGGGGGCTGGAGCCTGTTCCCATCACAAGGTACATCTTGTACAAAATGCCTTATATATCCAGGCCTTGAAAAAAAGCTTTGTAATAAGTCTGTCAGAGAGTGCAGACCTTGATTCATCCATATTGGTCTTCATCAATACAGCTCATTCTGACACGTCTGATCATCCAGCAAATAGGGAAGTTCAGCAATGAACCTGTCCCATGCTTCGCCCGGTCTTTCATAAGGATGTGTCCAGAAGGTCTCCACACACAACGTGGATGAGGGAACCCCTGCTTGGTAATTCACTGTATGTGTTAAATAACGTGAAGGTGAATGCAATCCCAGTGACCACTAATGACTGAATTGCTCAGGAGTTTATCGCGACAGTCTCATGCCACAGCTACAGTGCACCTTCACAGGGGGTGCAGATCAATGAAATACCAGCACATTACACTATCAGATATGTTTTACTGGGGTGAAGGTCAGATGTTTGTCAATATGAAATCTTCTGAAATGCCTTAGATCAGTGTTTCCCAACCCGGTCCTTGGGGAGCCCCAGACAGTCCACACCCAGCCCCCCAGCCTTTTTTTTGTCATTGGATCAAACCAAAATTGTCACTTTCAAACAACATGCCTATGCTGTGATAATCATCATTTCTGATTTCTGGTCATTAGTTTCCCATAAATTCACGAGGCTGTGAAAAGATAAACAGTCACCTAGAGGATGGCAAAGTTGTTGATAAATGTTGTATAAAATGTATAAAATCACCAGCTGCATTATGTACTGTACTGCATTAACGTTCACGCGTTTGAAGTTGAGTTATCTCCAAATCTTAGATGTGATACATGCAGTGTGGTTGCTAAAATTTCTGAGAGCCAAATGATAACATCTAAACGTGTTATTACATTCCCAGAGTGACATTGCGTTAACGTGCCGTTCATCTGGCTGCCCACACACAGCGGCAGTGAACACCAAACATCATGTCCTCAGCTCTAGCACATCTACACTGCCAGCATGTTATTTTATTTTTGTGAAAAACTGCACATGGAAAAATATAACAATTACACGGATTTGTAAACAAACATCAACAAAAACAAACAAAACAACAAAAACAAAAATCTCAAGTGTCAGGTATCGCTTGTGCTAGCACTATGTTTCTATATATAGAGATATAGAGACTCCACCAGTGTGAATTTAACAACTAGCACTAATACTCAATTATGACCTACATTAGGGGTTTAATTTTATTTCTTTTTTTGCTGTCAAGTCACAGATGTACAGGAAAACAGAAAAGCTTTGTTAGCACAATTAAACATGAAAATTAACATGAAAAAACAGGATGTGGAATGTGGAGAATGGCAGGATGTGAATTAACAAGTTAATCTCAAATCAAAGTCGAAAAACCAAATGCAAAATATTGGCAATAAAATTTCAATACTCTGCTGTTGTCAGGGTCAGCACCTGTCTGCCCCAACCATTCTTGTCTCTTCCCTTTTTGGCCAGCAGGTGTCGCTGGCCATCCTGTCCTCCCTGTGTCTTTCAAGTCCTTAGTGTGTTTCCCCAGCTCCGCAAATTGTTGAATGGCGTTATGGGCTGAGTGTGCGGCTACTAACCTGGTAGTTGTCTGTTCAAGTCCAGCCACCACTGTTTTTATGTTTAGTAGATGTTGTTCTCTAGTTTTTCCTTTGTATTCGTTTTTCCAGTTCCTGAGTTTTGTGGTTTGCATTCTGTTTTGGTTTTTGCTTTGTCCCCTTGTTTGTGTTTTACCTGTCTTTGTTATTTCCCTATTGTTGGATTCTGTTTCCTAGTTTCTGAGTTCCATGATTTAGTTTATTAGATTCACCTGTGTGCTGTTTCCCTGAGCCTCTTGATTGTTTTTACCTCTCCTGTGTTTCCTTGTTAACCCTTTGAATTTAAGAGCCTGATCCTGCTCTGTTCCCTGTGGAGTCATTGACTGTGTTTGCTTGATTCTGTGAAGTTGCTTCTTCGCTATGTGTGTTTCCCTTCCTGTTCGCTATGTGTGCTTCCCTTCCTGTTCGCTATGTTAGACTTAGAGTTTTTTATTGTCATTGTACAGTTGCCTGAACAACGAAATTAGCCAGCAAGGCCACAAAGGTGCAAGAAAAGTGACAAGTGTCAGTATAGGATATAGAAACAAAATGAAAAATTAAAGTTGAAAAGTTATATATACTTTACAGAGCATCGTAAATACAATAAACAGGGGGGGAAGGGCTTTAGTCATATGAGAATAATTAAAACTATTGGGTAGAATGATAATTGCACATCTGCCAAGGTAAAATGTGTGCTTCCCTTCCTGTTCTCTGCGTTTTCATTTGTAGATCAGTTTTTGTTCTGTTAGTTATATTGTACCCCTGTTTAGTTTTGACCCCTCATGGTCTTCTTCTTCGTAGTGTTCCCAGTGTCCCTGTTGTTTTGCGGAGCCGTAAGTGGATCGTCACCTCCTTTTTCCCTGCCTGTACCTTGCCCCGAGTCTGTGATAGAAACCCCCGAGCCCATGACAATTGTTACTCAAAATGTTTTCCAGCCATTCTGCTTTCAGCTATGAATAGGTGTCTTTTTCATTCTTTATACTCATTTTTTATAGGGCAAACAAAATTTTAATTCTGAAGTGTCTACTAAAGCTATTTTTTATACTGAACACCATTTTCAAAAAGAAAGTACTTCTAATACTATATTTTCTGAATGCATTTGGATTTTTCTTAATGGCAAATGTTTTCTTTTTTATCTTCTTTGCAAATTACTTTCAACACTTTCTCAGGAAGTTAAAATGGTCCCTGACATTTTCGAAGCAAGTTTCCGCATATATTTGCTTAATCTGAATAAACACATAAAAGACACACTCTGTAATAGTATTTAGGTAAAGCTATGGAACTTTCCTGAAAAGGTACTTAGAGCATGGAAACTGTCACATTAGAAATCTGACATCCAGTGTCCAGCATCTCCTGCAATGTTAATGAATATTTCACATTTGTTGCGCTTGAATTTCGCTCTGTCAGAAAGGTTGACCCACCTTTCTGAGTAGATAAGAGGGAATCCTATCATTCCGCAGCAGGTAATCGATTTCGGAATCCGCCGCACTGAGTTAGGATCCTGATCCACCATTCTCCACACAGATGCGGGCATCAGTCCACCTGAATTTCTAAAGGCATCCCTCTTTATCTTTAAAATTTAAAAGACATGGGAGAGGCTGGCTGTTTTTGAAATGTAATGTGAAAATGGAAACAATATTTAACCAGACTGAACTTACAATGAAAATTCAGGATTGTGTATATTCAGGATTGTGTATATTCAGGATTGTGTATAGACAACTGACCTACCTGTTCTTGTTCTCCTATATTCTTTTTGTATAAGAGCTCTGTAACATTTAAATTTCTCATTTGTGGGATAATAAAGGTTTATTCTATTCTATTCTATTCTATTTTATATTCACAATTTGACAATTACTGTATCAGTAGGTCTAAATGAATGATTAGAGGTTTGATATAGATCATTAAGTAATGTATTATGACTGCATTGCAAACAATAAGCAAATGTTCTTAATTACTGCCAACACTTATATCCATACACCCTATTCTTACATGCAGAGAGAACCTTGAAAGCAAAAATGAAATAGCAATATTACAAATTATTTTTTGTTTGGCCTAAGCACAGGAAATCATCACAGCATTGAAGATAATTATGTTAAGTGATTCTATTGCTCATGATTAATGACCTTTCTTAATCATTCCCTGAGCTTTTATTGGATAAGACAACTGAGACGTGATTAAAATTTGAACATTTCTGTTGTGGTGAAGACAGCCACTCATCGATGAATCTAAGGCAATCTCTACTTTGCTAATTTTATTCAGTTAATGTTACTCTTTGGAAATGACACTCATTACTGGGTAAAGACGGCATCTTCTTTACTGTTTCTCCTGATCGTCACAGGACAGTCACAGCACTGACACAGATTTTAATCCCAATATTAATTACACACTTAAGTTGCATCATGATATTATGTAAGCATGAAAACACGCCCCGATTGCACTTCCGAACTCCACAATATTGAAGAGGCTCTTAACTCTCCAGCTGAGAGTAAATGCAAATACATTTCATTAATAGCAGGTTTTTTTCTAGGGAAATAAATGAACCACAGAATGTCTGGCTCTGCCTCAATCAGCTCTACAGTATATTTTAATTTTACATAGAAATTACACATACAAAATGCTAGAGTTTAATGACTACTTACATGTAGAGTGCTGATATATAATAGAGCAACATATATATAGTGTGCAGAGAGAGTGAGAGAATGGCCATTCTAGGGGCCCTTCACTATGTCATTCCTGTGCGCAGTGTATTTCTATGAGAGCTCAATTCTCAACAGACCAAGTTTAATCTGCCCCCTGCTTACAATCTGCCCAGCCCTATGATCCCAGCACCCTATTGTCATTCTCCACCATGGAAACCAGAAGAGCTGGGGTTGAAGGAGAAAAAGCAGACAGAAGAAAAGCACAGGAACTCCTGGAATACTAGCTGTCACCATCAGCTATGCGATTTGCCGCAAATTAAAGGTTAAATGGTTAAATGATATGCAAAAAATGTTTACAGTTCTAATCAACCAATCCTATTAATTGGGTAGCCATCTTTTAGTCAGCTGAGCTTTGGACGCAAGCTTTAACAAAAACCACAGCCAACATTTTTAACAGAAAGGTTGCGAGCCAAGCCAGGTAGCTGAAATGAATATTTTTAATTCAAAAACAAGTATAAAACATTTTCCATCAAGGCCTGATAGAAAAAATGAAATCAGTTCAAATTCAGAGTGTGATATGGAAGGACAACACAACACGAAGTTGAGGAACCATAATTGAACACGCGATACCAGATATGACAACAAGATGCTCATCTGTCCTGTGCCGTTATCAAATGAAACCCAGTCTTTACAGAGAATCATCATCGTGATTTTCGGTGCGGATGCAGATTCAGAGCATGCTTTCAAACAAAGCAGGGAGGAAAATCATTTCCCATCAGCCAAACAACGTACAATAGTCACTTATCTGAGCTCTTGGATTTCTGTGGCTTCCCTCTGGAGGGATGAAGAAGGGGCCTCATTAACTGTAAATGTGCTGCTGGTTTGCACAGAGCTACACTCAGGCGTCTCCAGAACTACTTCAAGGGCTGAGGACTTGTGTGTTCAGAGAAGCCTTTCTGCAAATCACTGCTGTACTGAGCTGTTATTTTTGCAATTGTGGCCTTCCTGTTTGCTTTAGTAAATTCGGTCATTCTCCTCTGATCACTCTCATTAATGAGGTGTTTCCAGCAGTAAGACTGGATATTTTAACCACGCCATGCTCTGAAAAGTCTAGACGTTGTATTGTGTTGGAAATCCCAGGAGGGTGTCTGTTTCTGAGATGCTGGAACCACCATGTTTGGCACCAGCAATCACACTACATTCAAAATCACATAGACCCTGCATCCTAGACATTCTGGTGCTCAGACACACAGTAAGTGAACTCCTTGACCCTTTCTGAATGCTGCATATAGGAGAAGGCTGCAAGCTGGTTTGGTAAATAAACTCGCCTCTGAGTAAATATCCTCATGTAGCGGCATGATTCCATTATGCAGTCAGCAGTGGTGACCAGGCTCACAAACTATTTCGCACAGCTGATTACTTTTTAATGTGCCTCAGAGTTTTGCTGTGGCAATATCAGCTGGAGTGCAGAGTTGCTTCATTCCCATATGAATATGGAAAATGGGGGTTTTATGGTACAACAGAAGTGCCGGTCTGTCAAATGCAAAGACGACTTACAAAGTATTTCACAATATAGGTCTCCAGATGACAGAATTATAACATTTGAATCATTCAGTTACAGATTATACACTACAGTCCTTATGCTGTTTTCCCCCCAATTTTACCAAATATTAGGTGTATATCATCTGTGATTCATATAAGTAGGAAAGGTGTGCTTATTATTTTTCAAACGGTTTCTAAATTTTGACTTTTTAGAGAAGAAATAACAACATATAGAAATCTGTTGCGCTTTTTTCCCCAGGTTAGATTTGTTTGTTTATAGTTGGTAAGGACCATGCAATTGTTATTTAGGCCCAGATAAATAAAAGCATAGAACTGAAGGAGGACATACTTCCTTTTTCCAATGATTAAAAATATACATATATTTTTTTAAAAAGGTAACACTTTGCTTGACGGGGCACAAATAATACAGTACAGACGCTCCTCTACTTACGAACGTTCAACTTACGAACTTTCAGACATACAAACGAAGAGGACTGTAAGTCCAAATTGTGTTCACTGGGCTCCCGTTTCCGGTCCGCAACATAAATTTTTTTTCTGCACTCCAGTTCCGCCTAGTACGACTTCTGGTCACTACTCCCGCCATGCAGCAGCGTAGCGTGCGTACTCCCAGCATCCTAGTTCTGTGTACTTGCGTACACCCTTAAAATGACATTGAATAACGACTTACGAACATTTCAAGTTACGAATGGCTGTTTGGAACGTATCTTATTCGTAAGTAGAGGAGCGTCTGTATTATGCTATTTCATATGTATTAATTAACCACAAACTAAGTCTTAGTTACATATTGATTGCCTGTTAATTCATCATTAATTAATGTCAAGTAGTATGATGTTATCTCAAGTAGTTACTATATTTGTTACTATATCCGTTAATTCAGTAAACCTTTGTGAACTATGAAGGAACAAGTCATGAATAACACAAGTGAAATACTGATCTCATATTTGTTCATCATTAATGAATCCTGATGCATCTTATCTCAAGTAGCGACTATGTTTGTTTATGATTTGTTCATGATTCGTACGAAGTACCAACATTTGTACCAAAACAACAACAAAAAAACAACTTCAATTGCTACATTTTTCTAGTTCATGTAAAAATCTAAGAATTAGCATTCTGGTGCTGATACAGCATTAATTCTGATTATACCCATTCATGATCAGGATTGAGTATGGTATGAGTATCAGAACACCGATTCCTTAGTTTTTTGACCAGTCTGAAAAAACGAAAGGAAAATACTAGCTTCCTGATAAAGCAAGCCCACATTTCTCCTTCTCTTCCAGGTTAGTGGGGGGGGGGGGGGGGGGGGGGGGGGGCCACCGTACCGCAGGGGGCGGGGGGGGCGGTAGCGTGATTTTTTTTTTTTATA
>JAODKC010000001.1:27229885-27250715 GCA_026777985.1 Mormyrops attenuatus
CACACACACACACACACACACACACACACACACACACACACACACACACACACACACACACACACAGACATGCACACTATTACTCAGTTATTAAAAGTGGAGCAGGGGCAGCATGCTGGTACAGTGTTTAGCACTGTTGCCTCACACCTCTGGGACCTGTGGTTGAGTCTCCCCCTGCGTTGTTGTGGGCTTTCCTCTGGTTTCCCCCCACAGTCCAAAAACATGCTGTGGCTGATTGGAGTTGCCAAATTGCCCGCATGTGTGTGAATGGTGGGTGAGTGTGCCCTGTGGTGGGTTGGCACCCCATCCTGGGTTGTTCCCTGCCTTGTGCCTGTAGGTTCTGAGCCCCTGTGTCCCTGAATAGGACAGGTGGTTTCAGAAAATGGGTGGATGGAAAACTGGTACACAGATTGTTTGGCTTTATTATGATTTTTGATTTTAGTTTTGATTAGCATACATTGTACGCATATGAATACATACCCAAACATTTTGTTGAACCAAATAACAATAATAATAAACTTTGAATAACTTGATAATTTTTTTTTTTTTTTACATCATTTATAATGTTACATTTAATCCGGGGCTGTGTTACTATCACTGACAGTGGAGTATATTGTAACATTTCACCCCATGGGTTTGAGGCTAAATCATTCATTGTCTGTTTGTGGTACAGAGATAAAACCTTAATTAATAGAAGACACATGCAGATAATTTGTATCGAATTTTGAATGTGATTCCATAAAGGAGCTCCGAGGTACAGGCAAAAATGTAAAAAAAAACAAAAAACGTTACAACCATCCCCGGTCTCTCCTATTAGAATAACATCTAGGATGCGGAAAAAAGTTATTGCTTTAGGTGGTCAGACAAAGAGCAGGCAGATTCCTGTTGTGTTGCTTGGTGCTGAAACAGATACCAGGGCTGTACAGTTACCAGGTAGTGATGGCTGGCAGATTGATCACTACCATTACCATTATTAGTAGTTGCGATCGTTTTTTCTACATACAGCCTATACGTAATACAACGTATTTTACTGTCATACCTGAGAGTACGCTCTCTGTGCTTGGGCCATGCCATGTTATTACCACACTTGTAGCTCCTGAGTAGGTCCGTAAGCTAAGCGGTTTGTCAACAGTTGGACGATGCATTCAGTTGGCATTCAGCTGCTGAGCAGCTAGCCGGCTTTAAATAGTGCAGCCCTGGCCGCAGCATTCAATGGAGGATTCTGTAACGGAACCGTAATGAGAGGAGAAGCAGAGCAGGAGTGGATGATGAAGGCTTTCTGGACGTCCTGGGCTGATTACTGAGTAACAGACGATTTAATGCCGGATGTCTAAGTCTAAATTAGAGTAGTACACCAGGTATCTGCAATGGCGCCCAATCTGTGTACACAAAGCAATTTCACAACTGCATACCATTAAGAGTAAAGAACCATATATTCCCAACAAGTGGACAAAAACAACGGGTAAATCCCAGAGAACAAAACTAGCATCGTACACTTTTAAATGTGCATCTTTTTTGAGCAAGCTAGTTTATATTCAGGTGAACAACGGTATGCAGAATTGTATATAATTACATTTTCGCAAGGATTTTATGTTATTGAAGCGTACCCATTGTATAATTGAACTTTTTTTCCATTATATATTGCAAACAGCAGGGAATATTTCACAAGTTTATTGCCACTCTTGTAAATGCATCTGTTTAAATCAAAGACACCAGCAGGCAGTATTTCACAGAATATTTAACGGCAAAGCCCTGACGTTTCCCTATTACCGTGCTTTTAAAGTTTATATTAGTCTATAACGAGGCTGCCACAATCCAAATATCACAAGGAGGAGAAAATCATATCGCCGCTGCATCTGTATACATGTAGTCTAAGGATGCACATCTGGGCACATCTGCCTGGCAGCCGAGTGTGAATCTACAATCCACGACCAATATTCGACGAATAAGTGCATTTTAATTCCATTATTCATGTCGTCGAGGAGAATCTCCATCACAAGGCTATAAATTATTGAAAATCTCTAATGGAGTGGCGCATCTCGTTTTGTACAATGAAAACTGAACCAAGCAGAATGCGTGCGTTTTAATTACCTCCGACTCCATGTACTTTTCAGGTTCACAAACCGCTCTGTTCACATGTGAAATGGCTTAAAACACCAGTGTAACCCATGTAATCACCGGTAAATTAGGATGTTGCTACTGTAAACTACTATACTAATATGGTTATGCTGTGTAGACTAATAAATTTAATCGCATCTTTTTGCTTGCCAACAACTGCAGTAATAATACCCAGACGTAATTGCAGAATAATTTTCTAAATACTTTGATGGTGTTCCGTTATGATTTTTTACAATATTTTAATATTTGATCTGCTAATACAGGCGTGGAAATAACTTCCCGCTTGTCGGTCGACATCAGCATCGCGGCATATAAACCATCCATCACTCCTTCAGATACGCAGCGCGATCTCCGGCATCAGTCAGTCGTTTCCCGTATCCTTCATTGCCGTGCATTCCGCTTACCTTTTCCTGCGCTCTATTGAGCCTCTTCTGGACATTTTTGGCGAAAATCCCCGTTTTGATGTCCGCCATGGCTGCCGGTACAGGGGTATAATAAGACCGGGTAGCGGGACCGGGGGATCCGAGGTGCGGTGGGTTGGGGAGGGATGGAGGTGTGGCCGTCCGCTTAAAGTAACGTTGGGCTTTGAACGCCTTTTTACCGCACATTTCGTACAGCGTACCAAAAACGATGGAAGCAATTAGAGGATCACGACTTAGACTATATTTTGCTTCAGGTGTTTTCCAGTTATATACCGATACTTAAATGTAACTTACAGTTCTCCCTTAGTTCAGAAGGGTAGTTCAACAGAATCATCATGCGGAAGAACATCTGCAGTTGCACTGAAACTATAACTTCATGTTTTGACTAACCACTTGTGGAAGACAGAAGATGTGTAGAGAATGCGGCACCTCAAAACAGCCAAGCAAAAGAACGACAAACACACACACAACTGAATCCACATATATAAACAGGCAATATCTTAAACGTCTAAAGTTACGAAACAAAAGCAATTTCTTCCAAAAACTAGAATATTTTCCATTGATCTTCCATGAACACTTATCTAGGTCATGGTAAGCTTGGAGTTCATCCCAGGAGCCAGAGGGCAGGGGATCGCTTGAATGAGATGCTGCTCCTTTGCACGGGCATTCAGCCACACATACCATGGAGGACCCAGCTACTCTAACCACATATTTCTGGACAGAAGGAGCAAAACTGCACAGTGAGAACATGCGGACTCCACAGTGGAATGGAACCTCAAATTTTGGAGATGTGACGGCACTGAATGGAACTTCAAATTCTGCAGGTGTTAGGGCACTAAAGGGAATCTAACGATCCTGGGTCTAAATAACAAGAACAGAATAACATCTCTGCTTCGTACGCAGGAGGACTGACTTAAAATGACTAAACATTGAACTTGTACAAGAAATCTGCAGTTGAAATGAAGTGTACATTTATGGGGCAGGTAGCTTTTCCTGGTTATTGTTACGTTAATCATTTAAATGTTTAGTCTATCATATCTACACATAATGATCAAATTGAGAATCTTCTCAAAAAAGGAAAGTGTGAATGGATAGGCACCGTCACAGTGTAAAAATAGCACCCGAAATGGGACAGTACCCTATTCTGGATTCATCCAAATGGGAGGTGAGGCTGGCAGTCATGCTGGTCACATAAAGTCGCTAGCAGAACATTAATCAAGATCACTTTTATTGGCAGCAGTGCAGTTTTAGCAATTAACACTCAGCAAAAGCAAAGACCATTAACAAGAAATCAAAACAGAAATATTATTAACGACTGTAGAAGAGCAGACATAACGCGAGATGCGTCAATACTGAATGACAGAAGGTATCTTTTGCACTTGTGTGCTTACCTTGTTATATTTACAGCTTCCTGTTAAAACAACAAATAAAAAGTAATCGGGTGTTTCCTGTCTGATTACAGTCGCAAATTTTACAGTGCAACACAAAGTGACGCATACAAACAGAGAGGTTGGCAAGATCATGGGCATGAAGCGGGCAGCGTCCATCACTTCTTCATCTCCAGGATGCCACTTCCAGGTCCTCGTCGCTTTGCACTGCAGATGTTGCAGAACTGGACCTGAGTGGATATTACAGGAAGATGATGGTTTCAACTGGTCTCTGCTACAATCATCCATAGCCATAATTTTACAAAAGGTCATACTTAATATATTGACAACAAAAACATCTACGTGAAAGGTATATAAAACAAATGCATTCAAAATGGGATTTAGAATTATATTACAATGCACAGGACAGTTACTGCGTCTATTCAGGAACTTTGCAGTGGTTTATGGGATACTGCTGCAATTCCAAGAAAACAGCAAAAGAAACTAATATATTAGAACCAAATCATAGTATTCACAAATATCACTGTTAAAGGAACAATCACTTTCGCCACGTCAGCTGTTTACACCACTGAGAGTTATAGCACCAAGCACGGCATGAATTTAGTTTTATATGTGATGTTCATCAATAATAATCAATAAACTGTAGCTTATTTCATAAAGCTGAGACAGCTTCTAAGAGAGATAAAGTGAGAAAGGAAGGGGGAGGGAGAGAGAGAGAGAGAGACTGACCATTCCGGGCGAAGGTAGACATTCCTTATGGAACATGTGTCGGCAGTGAAAGACCACGACACTAAAGTTCTTGGCTGTATCTGCAAGAGGGACATGGTTACTGGCAGGGAGAAGATGTGGACTGAAATTCATACCGTGGAAATCAAATCAGAGATTTTGTGGAAAGAAGAGTGTTTTTCATTTTGCTATTAAGCAGACATTAGCCACAGCAGATCCTGGGGTACACAAACAGTTCTACCACTGAGAGATATGTGGCAATGCTACACAGTGGTAACCCAGTCATATTTAAAATGGCGGGAAACAAGGTATTATTTTCTCATATTTTCTACAGCTAAACTATTCACAGTTTCAAAATGCACTAGTTTTTTTCCATCCTATTTAGTGTTAATTTGGATGGTTTCTGTGCTTAAGATATTTCATCAACTCCACCCAATGGCTCTGACTGGGAACCCCTGAGGTGTGAGGAAACCGTGCTATCCACTGAGCCAACATAACTGGCAACCCTGGAGGTGTCAGGCAACAGTGCTACCCACAGACCAACTGCAACTGGCAACCCTGGAGGTGTTAGGAACAGTGCTACCCACTGAGAAACCTTGTTTCTGCACATGATAAATTAAACTAAGCAAAATTAAAAGCTGAAACACTGAATTCACAAACTTTTTGGAAAAAAAAGCTCAGGCTTTAGAGCAGGGGTTAGGGTTATCCAATCCTGGAGGGCCAGAGCCCTGCACATTTTTGGGTTTCCCCTCATTTAACACACCTGATTCAACTGCTTGTGCTAATTACCACACAGCTCTTGAGCTTAATCATCTACGGTAGAACAGGGAAAGAACTAAGCTACACAGGGCTTCATCCACCCAGGACTGGAGTTGGGCAGCCCTGCTTTAGAGTCAAATAAGTAGTGAGAGCAGTATGCCTTGTGCATGGTCTTACAGCCCATTCCTTAAGGCATACTGAGATGAGCTCATTGAAACCCATCAAGGATCTGCACTTTGTAAAGTAAAGGGTTGTATTGATCTGGAGCAGCCAGTGACTGACGGCATCAGGTTTGCAGAGCCCCGTGTATCCATCACTGCTGGTACTGCTGCTCTGTGATGCCTGACTTCCATCTTTAGTACTACCACCCATACTTTCTTCCATGCTTATCAGGTACTCCAGACAGGACTGGCGAGTCCATCGCGGGGCAGGCACACACACCAGCGTCAATTTAGAGATGGGGATATTTACCTAATTTTTTGTGTCACTCTAACAGATATTCACAAATGAACTCATTTCAGTTTTACCACAGGTATACGCTTTGGTGTCTTGGTCATTTACCAGAGAAGCTGTGCATCCACAGGAAGGTTAGACTTACCAGAAGGCAATATCGGGGTGTGGCAGGACTCACAGATATTCTCCTCTACAAGGAAACACCAAGACAACAGGATAAAGAGGAGCTCAGCAAGTTCAGGAAAGGGCTGCTGTGTACAGAGGGCGTCAGCTGTACGAGCCGCTGGCCCCCAGGATCACGGCTCTGTCCTGAAGCTGTGGGTTCAGCTGAGGGCCGCATCCTAATGCAAGTCAGGAGCCCCAGCGAGGCGATTCGCTAATGCTAACAACTTGGGAGTAACAGGAGTCTGTTACGCAGCCTTGAGAGAAATGAGGCCTTCAATCTCACATGTGTGTATAGAAGGAGACGCTCCATAGCACTTTCCAATTTTTTTTTTTTTTTTTTTTTTTTTTTTTTTTTTTTTTAAAATCGGTTCCTATTACCTGAGATTGACTAATGATTGACTATGCCCAGCAAACATATGCTGTAAATTTCAGACCCTCAGATGTACATGTGACCAAACCTACATACCAACCAATCAGGCTTCAGAAATGCAATTCATTCAAATAGACAATCAATCAGTCAGACAAAGAAACAATTAAATGCAATAGTGGCAGAGCCTGTATTTCCATTTCAGTCAGATTCATGATTTATAAGAATGAAAAGCACCAGCCTACGCCTGGTTAAAACCTATTCTGGTTAAGAGCTGCTGTGTTCTTACCTTTAGAACATCTACAAAAACATGTTGTTAACAGAATGGGACATTATTCAGATTTGATGTTAACTGACTGTCCTACTGCACCCTGTTTACAGACCTTATTTCTTATGATGCCATTTTGTCTTGAAGTGGAAATGTCAGGCATAATGAATCATGAAGCAATACCACATAATATGTATTAAAAATAAAAGCCATTGCCGGATCAGGTCTTTTGTGGCTAAATGTAGCGCGGCAACGTTACCATCAACTCGGACTCCTCTCATCTGGGTCCGATGCATCTTTTTGAGCAATGAGAGTGAGTCAGCCACCAGGATCTTCTTACAACCCTCGCGCAGAAGGATCTGCAATGGAGAAACAGCGATGATGAACAACACGCAGAGAAAGGGAATCTCCATCGCTAACAGAGGACTACACAACACATTCAATCTTTCACAGTCCCTATTAATTTCATTAATATCATATCCTATTAATTTTATGTATATCAAATTACAGAAAGGGAGAAAGTGTAATATTAATGCCGGGGAAAGGATACAAAATAATGGAGGATTTGGGTCTTATTTGTGAGTTTAATTCTAAATTTCACAATACAGATTTGTCCCAGGGTGTCTCCCAGGGAGCAATGCATCACACTGGAAATAAACGTTACTATAAAAATGTATTTAAGGATGAGCACAAGTCATGTGATCATCAGGTGACTCATACCAACCACCAATCATGTTTGGCATTGTCATATGTGCTGTATATTTAAAGAGACCACTGGCCATTTTCTTTTTAAATGTATTTCAGTTCAGCTCTGGTTAAATTGCAGAAGTGTCTTTTGTCACCAGGTGAGCGATTATCAGACGGACTCATCAACATAAAAGGTTACATAACTGTCAAATTCTCATGAAAGCATGTTAAAAAAAAATTGCGCGAAGTTGTCATCGGTGCTTTAAATCTTTGCTTAATTTGGTAATAATGCAAAATTACACACATCGATACTACAGCATGAAACAATTATCGTTACGTCTCATATTTAATATTTAATGAAGGTTTTCTGACCTACACTCATTTTTTATAAATTGAGTACAGAGACTTATAAACAGACATTTTCCCACAGAATTTTGTGACCATCCTGGCCGATTAGTCAGTGTGTGGGTGTGCTTGTGTGTGAAAGCACAGCAAACGACGCGGGGACCCAGCTCTGTGTTTCCGTGGTGCAGTGCTGCCTCACTGCTGTGCCCGTCAGTGTGTACAGGGGCAGGAAGCTGTACTCGGGGCCTTGTGGTGCAGTGCTGCTGTCACAACAAATCGATTGCCGCACGGATCGCTTTTAAAGGTAATGCGTACCTGCGTACCAGTTATCTGCAGCCCTGACCAACGGATTAGTTCTACAGCGTTTTACTATTTTATTTTCTGCGGACAACGCTTCTTGGGAATGAACGGAGGTAATAAATTTGGACTTGGATAAATTAAATTTAAGACCTAGGATGAAAATCTGGGTGTTTTTAAGACATTTTAAGGCTTTAAATTTAACTTTCTGAATTTTAGACTTTTTAAGACATTTTAAGACCCCGCAGGAACCCTGTAAGTTGTTGTCCCGCCAGAGGATGCCGCCCTGGACAGCTGCCCATATCTCCGCCCTCACCATGATCCGGCCCTGGTTTTGACTAGACAGTAATGCTTCTGCTTGGCCTGCCATGTGGCTAACAACTCAGCCTTGTTCGGAATGTCGAATGTCACATGTACTTCGGATTTTGCTTCCTGGTTACATTTGGGATCCTTACCCAAACAGATACAATATTTGGGATTGGTAAGGGGGGGCTCTGTGCAAATTGTAGCAGTGACAACAGCTTATGTGGGGGATTTCAACAAGAGCATTAATAATTAAATGTTTATTCATTCATTCATTCGTTTATTCTTTTGTTCATTCATTCATGTTTGTTTGTTTCATAGATTGTTGCAATAGTCGGGAATTTACCTTCTTTCTTATCCCAACAAGGAAAACCCTTAAACCAAATTGCAAACTTTTCCATACTGATTAGGAGTCCTGTGTAGCTAAGGTGTCTAGAGTGTTTGTGAAATTTAGATATTTAGATTAAGCCAACCAGGCCAGGAATCCTCGGACACACCCAGGCTGACCTGAAGGTTGTAGTCCTGCAGGATCTTGACGAGCGAGTCTCTGAGGTTGGGGATCTCCATCCCCTCCTTGATGCGGTATATGAGCAGGATGGGGTCCACGTGGGTGCCGATGTTGTTCAGCAGCCCGGTGATGAACGCTGGAACAGAGCAACATGGTCTCAGCATCTGTGGTGGCAATGGACCCTCGGGAAACAGCAGTGCAAAGCAACCGTCGAGATTCCGTTCTTCGGTGCCCTGTGCGACTCACGCGGCTTATCGATGGAGTAGGAGATGAGGTCTTCCCACAACTCGGCATCGTCCTGCTCTTTCGCAAACTCGATGGCCTTGTCCACATCGCCCAGCTCCTCCATGATCATCTGGAGTGCTCGCCTGCAGTTCCCCATTCGGCCTGCAGAGGGTAAAAATCGTGACATGTCCACAGAACAAAAAAAGATTCTTCTCTTTGAAACATCAAAGCTGGGTTGTGGGCATGGAATGATATATAAAAGTACAATCACTTATAATTTATCAATGAAGATATTTTTAATCACCAATGTATATTAGCATACCAACTGTAACTGCGCAAACCTCTAAAAAGGAACATGTTTATCTCTCTGCATCTGCAATGTGTCCATGGTGTCTTTCAATTTCTTTTCGCCCCAAATTTAAATAAATAAATACCCACACCCTCTCTGGCACTGGGCACTTTACCTTACTATTTATTTATTTATTGTCAATCCACTCATACTGTTTTTATTTCACTCTTCACGCAGCTACTTAATTTATTTCCATTGATTACACATTCAGGCAGTATATTTGTGTAGTCTTGAGTTCAGGCCACTTATTTGGTCCTGTGTTTTTGTATTTTTAATTTATTGTGAAACCTTCCCCTGCTCACTCACTGTCCATGGTCCTGGGGGAACGTTTTATCGTTTCACTGGATACCACTATACGGATGGCATGACAATGAAGATCACTTGACTTGAACATGATGTAAACAAGGCTAGAATGGATGCGATGACAAGTGACCACCATTGATAAGAGTGATTTAAGGCAACTTTTTCAAATGTGTACCTGATATAATCAACAATTAAAATATACATTTGTACATAACATCTGCACATTAATCCTGACCAAAAATTACAGGATATCAATGACATCCTGCTCCAAAGTTAAAAGCTCACATCGGGTCCCCTGTGATTAACAGGAACTGGCAGTAATTAGTTTCGGCATGAGTGAACATACGCACTTAGTAAGAAGACGGTCTCCTCCACAAAGTTCCTCTGTTGACAGATCTCCAGGGCCTGAGAGATGGGAGAGAGAAACAGAAGCAATCACTGAGCCACAGGCCAAGAAATTGCTGCACATCTGGCATTGTGGACATTTCTTAAACTTCACTAGAAACTTTTCTATATTATGTCATACTAAAACATTTCATAAAGGAAACAATATTACACTATTATTGGTGGTATTTACTGGAATGGTATATATACACATTATGGATATATAGGACACAAAGCAGCTCCCTTGAGTAAAAAAAAAAAAAAGACAAATAGATTAAACAGAGGAGAACAGCTATAATAGACAGCCAGGAACAGACAAATGGCTACATTTCTGTGCACGGTGGTTGCCTGCCACCTGGTGGTTATCAAATTATTACATGACAATGCTTCATGGTGTTAACTGATAATGGATAGGTCCAGTCCAGACAGTAACTAGAATGCCTCCATTACTTAAATTGCTTAACTTTAACAGATGGCTAACAAAATACCACAAACCTTCTCCAGGGGACAGTGTGTGCTGTCTCTCAGGAACGGCAGCAGGTTCGGTCTGTCATACTCGGCATACAGGCTGATCTGTCTTTCATGGTAGTTTTGTCCTTTGTGATGGTCCCGTTTGAACAATTTATGTAGGTACTTCATTTGGGGACAAAAAGCAACTGTTACTGCTCACTGAACATGACACTGAGGTGAAGAAAAGTAATTTTTTCTAGAAGCACAGTTATGAAAATCTGTTTGGCATAACTGTGGACTGCAAGGGTTTTAAAGAAAAACAAGATTAGATTAGATCAGATTAGACTAGATTAGAACAGATTGTCATTCCATATTTGTTTACAACGAAATTTGGTTTGAAGCAAACCATTTAACACAGCAGTTTAAAATCACAAATAATTAAAAATTAGGCCATGTGAGGTAAAAACAGAGCTAATAAAATGCGAATTGCATCTCATCTTTAAAGTGCATCTCAGTGATTAAGATTAAAATTACTCAACAAGGAAATTCCAGTGTGCAATGGCATTTCACTCTATAGCTGTACCGGGAGTAACCACAAGGGGGAAGCATTTTAAACTAGAACAGAAGAGAGCCATATTTTGAACTGGAAGGTCTACTCACAATGTGCAGCAGTTCAGGTCTGTCTGTTAATTCCTCCACTACTCGGTCAGTCTAGGGTAGAGAACATGTGGGAAGATATCCATAACTGTGACTTAATTAACACTTGCAGATACTCACTTTTTCATTTGGCGGTCACTGTCTGGTGACAAGGAGTTAAGCCACCAGCAATGTGCTAACGATGCAGGACTATAAGTCATTCTGCCCTGTGGTACCAGACACGGCAGGTGTCCTATCTCATAACCAGGCATACATACCGATATTTTATCTTCATTATCCAGTAGCATGTCAACCGCTTTCTGGAAAACAAGACAAAAAACAGGCAATATATCCTTGGGCTAAGCATGCGTGTAAATGACTGATTGCTCCTCGTCTGAATTTCAGCACATTGCGCTGTTGATGAAAATGGAAGACTTAAAGGCATATAAGAACAGCTGAAGCTGTTTTGCACCTTAGAGATGGTCATCGTAGGTAAGCAAAGAAAAAAACAAGGCTGGGACAAACTGAACTGTATTTTTTCCAAAGCTCTTACCTCCTTATCGAAGTCCATGAGAAGCACGATCTTGTCTTCAATGGAGGAGAAGAGGTTGTGTTTGTGGATTAGTTGGTACACATCCTTGTGCCTCAGTCTCAGGTAGATCTCCAGGGCTTTGTCATAACGTTGGTCATATGTGTAACTGCACGAGAAATCAAAGACCAAAACGATCTGTTCTGTGTATCTCAACAGTACAGCAGTAAGAAGGACCTGCAACCTTAACACTAAAACTAATAATAAAACCCTAATTCCAACCCTGGCTAAACATACCCTAACCCTAACATTAACCCTAATGCCAAGCTCTAATCCTAAGCAAACACTAGGTTTAAAACCAATCTTAGACCCTAACCTTAACATCAACCCTAACTCAAACCTTAATCATAACCCCAGGCTATGTGAATATTGCCTCATACCATACAACATTTTACTGGAAAAAGCATAGAGAGCTAGAGTTATACATCTCTTAACTAAATCACGTTAACAAAACACTGAACACTCATCTTTATGACCACGGAGACTATCTAGATCTGTCTATGGCAGGGGACACCAACACGGTGCCCGCGGGCACCAGGATGCCCCCAAGGACCACGAGTTGCCCGCGGACCAGTTCTAAAAATAGCACAACACACCAGTGAGCAGCGTCTAAAATTTTATTTTATCCTGTTGCTATTCTTCTCTAATCACATTTGCATTTATATAGATTTGAAAATGACTATCTTTAAAAAAGTATTTAAAACATGTTTATTATACTGAGCAAATTTATTATTTAAGAAGAGTGTATCAAACTGGTAGCCCTTCGTACGGCTCAGTACCCGTGAAGTAGCTCTCAGTTTCAAAAAGGTTGGTGACCCCTGGTCTAGGGGATATGACTAGCTATCTACTCACAGCTCAGCTAGTGTGGTCAGCAGGGTGCGATTAGAAGGGTCTTTCTTTAGATGGTCACAAACCGCCTGAACGATAGTCAGGTTGTTGTAGAGCTCCCCCGGCCACTCCCGAATGAGCATGGCGAAGCCCTGCACAGCAAAAACCTGTTTTAATATGCATGCTAATCCTAGGATAAAGGGAAACACTCAATATAGGCGATGGATAAGGAGATGCGTAGAGTTAACCAGTAGCACAAGTACAGTAAGGAGTAATGCACTACAAGCCATACATCATATGACTGCGTAGGCAAAGAACAACCTGATGCATAGCTTAGATGTGGCCCAAGGAACCATCCTTAATTTTAAAATTGTCGGTTGATATGACTGTAAGTCAGTTATTCAAAATAGCCCATTGTTTTATAATAGTGCATTGAATTACTACTGTGCGCTTTGTCTAGCACTACAGTACATTTCATATGAAAATAATAAACACCCTTCTGACTAATCAGATTCAACAATTCAACAGCGCTGTGACACAAGTTGGATTAAAGCATCAATGATTCAAGTAAACCCTCAAGGCCCAATGGAGGTAAACAGATAACCTCATAGTCGCTCTTCAGAAACTCATGCAGGATCATCTCGTAGATGGCAGGTCTGAGGCGCAGGTCGCCCCGGGGTAGGTACTGACTGATAGCCTGGTGCAGGAAGGCATGAACAATTAGCAGAATATACTGTACTGTACCTATTGAGAATTCTACTCCTGTCAAATGTATCAGCTAAAGCTACACTGGGAAGGAGTAAATGATTAGGAAAATAGACTGCACCCATCGAGGAATACAATCCTGCCAAACGTAGTAGCTAGAGTTAATCTGGAAAAGCATAAACGATTAGCAGGATAATACTATTCCCGTGAAGGACAACACTCCTGCCAAATAGAGTAGTTGAAGTTGATCTGGGAAGGCATAAGCGAATAGCAGAATAGACATTACCCAACAAAGGTAACACTCCTGCCAAATTATTAGCTAACGTTAATTTCTCCACTTGGACCTACTATCTAATCAACAGGTTAATGACATATGATAAATGTCCCATGGTAGCAAAGTCACTTTTTGTCAAAAGAGGGACAAATTCTTGGGCTGTTGCAGAGGGCAGTTAAACTGAGTGAGTAATATTAATCAAAGGCTTTTCGTTTATTGCTTAACAGATTTCAACTTTGGTAAATTAAAAAAAAGCAGTGTGTTTAACTCTGGTTCAGGACTGAGATGATGGCCCCCGGACCGCTCTGGTCCCCATCCTTACCTTCAGCTGGCCAATGGTTTTGAACCTGTAAACCTCATTCTCCCACAAGTCCATGTTCTTCCCCAGCACCTTCTGGCACTTCCTATCACACCAGAAAAGCAGGAGAATGAATGTACGTATAAAAATAATACGAAACGACACGGAGAGTATAAGGCTGCAGATGTGCTCACCGGGCTGCTGCATCATAATCACCCCTCTCGACCAGGTGATTGATGTAAGCCATGCCGATTTTCTGATCAGAGGAGAATCACAGTCAGAGATGAGCTGGGGCTTTCGGCAGACACTGGGTGACTCACATGAGACCGCAACATAAAAACAGCCCAGTTTCAGGGAAGCGTTAAGTGAAAACCATGGCTCTGCTCCCGGCATCCAGGCACACTATCTTACTGTACTCTCCATAGAGTGTTCTTTGGCCCACCCTATAATTACTCAAGATTTCTTGGTTCTTAAATAGTTCTAAGCCAGCACTTGTTCAAACCAACAGATGTGAACATTCATCTCAAACAAGTCTAAAATAAATGAAATGCAAAATGTTAAAAATTCCCAGAAAACACCACTAGCAGGGTACCTGGACATCATGCCGTTTTATGTTTTTAAAGCTGATTTCAGCTGCCATCAGGGCCTCCTGTAACAGATAAATGGCTCGTGTCAGGAAGAATCGGTAGTACTGGACACTTCTGACCTACAGTGTTGTAACCACCATGTTGCTCTCACTGTACTACATAACAGCTTGATTACAGAATGAGTTTCCTGCTCTTAAATGTATAGCTTTCAACTTATTCATGGCTTGAGCTAATGAACTGATCTAATAGAAGATACTAAAAAACTAACAGGAGAAATTTCTGGTGAAAGGCAAACAGCGGTAATGAGAGGTGAGGTAAGGAGCGCGCGTGGATTACAGCACATTGCCACACCAACCACAGAATGAACCACCTCAGGGATGAGAACTTGAGTGCAGCCATGCAGTGGGTGATACCGCTATTTCGAATGGAATGGGTCAGTGTGAGTTTTTCCGGTGGCTGGAGTGCCAATCCTGCCACCAACCCCCAGGTTTTTCCCTGCAAGTTGGAGGACCTGCTTGCAAGGCTGGATGTAGATTAACGTCATACCCAGAATGAAGCAACTAAAGGTTAAGGGCCTTGCTCAAGGGCCCAACGGAGTAGAATCACTCCAGACATTCATGGGATTCCAACTGGCAACCTTCCGATTGCCAGCACAGATCCCTAGCCTCAGAGCCACCACTCCGCCCTCTGCCGTGATGATGCACTCATTTTACTCCCAGGAGTCAAACTACACTAGAAATGAATATGTCTGGTTCAATCCCCAGACAAACCTCATATTTCTTTTTGTCGAGCAGCCAGTCAATGTGGTCGTCCTGGTCACGCTCCTTGGCCACCACAATGTCCTTGGGGCTGATGATGTAGAAGAGGGACTCGCCCTCAGAATGCTCTGCTCAGAGACAACGACACAGGACAGATACAATGAGACATCACGGCAATTCTCTTATGACAGGGGCCTTAAGCTACAGGCTAACAGCTAATGTCAGCTTTGTTAGACCATGGAAAGGACCCTTAAATTCCTGTGACATCACAGGGCCTTACGCTACAGGCGTCTTCTTTTAAAGAAGAGCAGATTAACCCTCTGGGGAAGAGCGTATCGTCGGCGATGCAGCGTCTTTTTCACATCTATTTCAGTTTATATCTTGCAGAAATCTTTATGTAAAATCAAGAAAAATACGGACTAAATCCGTAATCTGTCTTGTTTTCAAAACGCCCATTGTCGGAAGTATTAAAGTTTTTAAAATTAGGTTAAATCGGCAAAAAATTAAACCATGTCACCTTTCTTTGTTTTACCTGCATCGGGGGCATGTAGTACCGCCCTCACGCAAAGATCGCTATTCGCATTCTAAATAGCCGCATTACCGTGTATTCAAATCGCATTCACATGGTAATTTGATGAACAACGCAACGGTGAAACGAAATCAAGATACATCCCCATCAGCGCCATAAAAGGGGGGGGATGTGGCCTGGTGTGAATGGCTCATGCTTACACATGAAAGCTCCTACATATTCAATAGAAGGAGACCAGAAATAGTGACATGAGTTTGCTTTTTCTTATTTATTTATCCAACTGAATGTTGCAACTACACCATTTAGGCATTTTCATGTAGCCAAGACTTTGGTGATCAGATATCTGGGATCAAAACAAACTGCCACCATTGCTTACTATGTACTTTTATAATGTTTCTGCAAGTGTTCCCTACATTTTGCAATGTGTATACTTTGATATCATATTACTACGGAAGCGTATTATTGCCACGACATCATAAAAAAATAATCTCACTATCACGTGATAACTTAAAATTTTACGTTATAATGTGAATACATCATGTTATAACATGAAACATTATCATGTAATTACGTGAAATATGTTTTAATGTGATACTTTCACATTATGACGTGATGTTTTCATTTACAATATACATTAAAATTAAGATGAGTGTAATGGCAAAACAAATATATAAGAAATAATTAAATTTAATTTGAATTAAGTTTATGATATTGAACGAAATGTGTGATTATGACCCAGTCAGTGAAAGTGTGTTCCCTACCCCAAGTTCCCAGAGGGTTAATAAGAATCCCAACAACTGCTGAGAGAGCGATTAAAAAGCAAGCTGCAGAGATGCTCTCACCAAGGCGATAATCTCTGCACTCATTCTCCTGGAACTTTCGCACGGTGAGAGCATCAGAGGAGATCTCTTCGCAGGTCTCCGGAAGAGGCTGGATGATGTCCAGACGGGGACGTGCGCGGAACTCCTCCTCCTGACCGGCAAAGCACACAGCATACTGTTTCCCAATGCAGTCCTCTGGGACCCACAGCCGGTCCACGTTTTTTGCTCCCTCCCAGACAGTCTACATTTTTGTTCCCGCCCAGGGAGCAAAAACATATACTGTCTGTGGGTCCCCAAGTAAACACTGATATCGAAATATTGTATGAACAGAAGCACAGACATATGTTTTTTTACTGTGATGTAACATTTTTTTTGTTCCTTGCTCTTATAATCCACGCACGCACAAACTAACCTATTAAAAAAAAAAAGTCATGCAGATTCCTCAAATATCTCGAAGGCAGAGTAGTGTCTCTCATCCCAGTCCTCCTCATGCCAGTCCTCAGGGATCCCTAGGCAGTCCACATTTTTGCTCCCTCTCCGCTTCCAGCACACCTGTACCACGTATCTGGTGTTCTTGTTTGTTCGGTTCATTCTTGATTGTTTGGTTCAGGTGTACTGGCAAAACTATGGACTGCCTGGGGGTCCCTGCGGACTGGGATGAGAAACACTGCTGTATTGTGAATGCCACATTGCGCTTCTTCATTTTTCTAATATATCCTTTAAAAAGTATTGAAGCTGAACAGCTCTGGTAAAATGGGCAGCTGGTTGTACTTATGGATGGGCGGCTGAACATGGAGGAACAGGACAGTGAGGCCACGGCTCATACCACGTGGTCGGCGTCCTCCTTCACGTAGTACAGCGTCACCAGCTGGTCGGCCAGTGGTGCCAGGCCGCAGATGTAGAATTCCATGTCAAATGCAGACACTGCGGGGAAACGACAGGCTATTATCACAGAGTATATTGTATTTCAGTCCGGATACGAACATATGGGACAAGTCGCGTCCCACAACGGTTCAAAATGGGACATAGCACTTTATTTTTCAATATAGGATGATCTCATAAAATACGGGACAGGTGGCAACTCTATTTGAAATTAACGTAGCCAAATCGAATAAGGGCGGAATTAACAGACATATTGTGTGTTCTGAAGGGATTTCCAAGGTCCACTGCACTGTGGGGAAAAAGTCCTGCATCTCACTCTAAAATTAAGTGTCTGAAGTAGAGGCACACTAGACTTGAGACTGATTCAAGATCGAGCAGAAATACTTTTGCGTCCGAATTCCAACATGTTGAAGTGACCTGATGAAGATAAATTTCCCTCTGCGTGTCGAGTACGTGTGAGTGTATCTGAATGCCCGGCATATGAAGCGTGTGAGCCCTTCAGTGGACAACCACGCCATGCCATGGGCTTTAGATCACTGTAAGCTCACCGATTTCCACGTAACGGCTGGGCAGGTCCCTCATTTCAGAGGGATCTCGCTCTTTAACAACACAGATCTGAAACGCAGGAAGGGAGACGCATCGTGGGCCAAAGAAAGTGCATAAATACACATACACAAGAAACCTGTCATGATAGCAGCTACAGTTGTCTATTAGATCCATGCACACAGATAGACAGAATGGTAGGCAGGCAGACAGACACAGACAGACAGGTAAGCGGGCAGGGAGGTAGACAACCAGAGAGACAGGCAGGCAGGCAGACATACTAAACTACAGATAGGCCGGCAGGCAGATAGACAGAGAGGACAGAAACATGCAGGCAGGCAGAAGAGCAGAAAGATGGGACATAGAGGGCAGACAGACAGAACTACAGATAGGCAGACAGGCACATAGACAGACAGGCAGGCCGACAGGCAGGCAGAGAAGTAGACAGACACAGATGGAAACGGACAGACAGAAAGGCTGAGGTACCTTGACTGAGGTGCCCCAGCCAATGATAAGGGTACAATTGTCTTTCCAGCACAAGCTGCACGGATACATGTCAGGCCGCAGGGACACGTTGTCCCGGACCACGTTGGTGATTCGCTGCTTTGTGCCGATGTCGTAAATCTTCACTCCCTATCCGGAGAAATGAGAACTGCTTTCAGTGTGATTTTACCAGAAAGAAGAACAGAACAGGTCATCTTGACATACAGAGAACAGAAAGCATCCGAGACAGTGAATCTAATATCACTTTCACTCATATTAGACAGTCAGCGATGTTTTATTTTGTCTTCATTGGCAGAAACTAGAAAACAGACTTATCAGGCGCACTCACTCCCCACAATGCACTAGTGATGGGAAAGGACAGAAAACTCTCAAAGAAACATGCAGAAAACTCAGAGCTAGAGCAGTTTCATTCCACATTTTCAAAGTACTCTGAATACAAACAAAGATCTTGATCAAATTAATGTATCCTTATTGAACCTTGAAACTACAGTAGTTACAGAGATGGATGGGTGGATGTCCAGCGTTTTTAAAACAAAGAACTACCCCAATGCATTTGGAAAATGTCGTCCATTCTTGCTTGGCATCAGTACACTGTATCATACAATGTCAAATATTCACGTCAATGTGCCAGAAAATTCTGTTGTCTGCTGTGCAATATATGCTTTTGACATCTACACTCAAAATGATAAAAGGACGGACGAGGCCCCATTCTGTCTGCTTTTGCCTAATGCTGGCCAGTTACATGTAATAGGTGGAGAAATAGAGCCCTTTCTGCCATAAGTGCACCAATCATCAGGTAGGAATGACGGGCATGTTGAAACACACCCCCTGCTTTGGACAAAAGGAAAGGACTCCGAATAGTTAATATACTACCACAGCAAATTAGGGGCCGACTTCTGCAGAGGGGCACCACCAACGTGCCTCCCAGTTTATACAATCCTGATCATTATCCTGCCAAACAGCTACATCCTCTGCTCTGATAGCTTGTCAGTCCTGCATTAAGAATCTCCTGTGGGAAGCTACTATACAAGCTGGGAGCTCTCTAACGGAACATGGATCAAGGATTCTTTAATAATAATAATAATAATAACAACAACAACTGTAGTAGTAGTAACAGAATTGTTATTATTATAGTAATATTGTAATTATTGTATCATTAACACCTATATATCATTATTAGTTATCATTAGGGGTGTAACGAGATCTCATCTCATCTCGCGGGCTGAGTATATCGTTACACCCCAAGTTATAATTATTACCTGCTAAACATTCTGCTCATTAAATTACACTTGCACAGACTTCAGTTCCAGCCATCAAAAAGCTACTAAGGCGGGGGGACCTAAGATTTATTTATTTATGAGTATCTTCCGACTCCTAGAGGGTCCTTTTCAGGCTCATTTCTTTTCTTATTTTTCCAAGAAGGCCCATAATGTTGGCTGATTCCCCTTTAAGGACTGACAGTCAGATCCACTTCTAAATCTACATTTAACCAGAGGGAAATGGGTCATTTCAAATTATATAACATTTTTACTTAGTCTGCCCTTACAAAGAACCCCCCCGCCCCCCAATCTGGATGGCATCCTCACCACATTATTGGCCCAGGCTATGAGGTTTGCCCTCCACTTGATGTTGGTGATGATGCCTTCTCCCTCATGCAGAGACATCATCTTCCAGCGATTCAGCCAATTCCTCTCATACAGCAACAGCTGCAGGACACAAAAGTAACGTTAAAAACAGGATTATCATGCATAAAAAGCGATATGCCATGAATAACTGGACATTTCACACTTCACTGGCTACAGTGAGGGTCGAAGAATGCTTTTGTTTCAGCTTGCATCTCAGATCTCTCCACAGGAATGACTTTCAACTCGGAAAAGCCGAGACACATTTCCAGAGACATAACCCATCACGTCTTTCACAAAAGATATGAAGCAGCAGCAATTTGCTTTTGTGCACAGAGACCGAAACAATTATTTGCCCAATTAAGCATAATTCATTTGTTGGCATGGGACAACGCTAAAACTCAGATTCACTGCAGCTGGTGAGAATGGGAAAGCGTCACCGACATAAAAGCTTAGACAACGACAACCTGGGGGAGAGCTACATCCAGGATCACGTTTACATGGGATCCTCAAAGCAAAGAATTCCACTCGTGTTCCATCATTTTGAAGTTCTTCATTGCTAAATCTACAAAACATAATGCCGTTTCATTTTGGTAACATTTCTATTTGGGTGGCTGGAAAATACTTGAAAATTTTGGGAAAACAACTAAAAACATGCAAAACATATCAACTCTGGTGGGGGGGGGGGGGGGGGGGGGGGGGGGGGGGGGGGGGGGGGGGGGGGGGGGGGGGGGGGG
>JAODKC010000001.1:27250722-27267130 GCA_026777985.1 Mormyrops attenuatus
TGCAAATCAGTTTCTTTTTTCCCCCCATTTGCAATGAAACTACATAGAGGAATGAAACCTGACCCAACAGTTTGTTAATAACATGCCTAATGTTCACCAGCAGAGGGCAGTCACACACTAAAGGATCAAATGATCCTGACACATTGTCAGTCTGAAGCCAAACATCGACACACCATACTATCACCTCAAGAATCCTTTCAAAAATTATTCCTCCTAAGCAAGACATTGCCACTACTCTGCTCATAACTGAAGTTTTTCTTTAAATAAGAGGGAGTTGCGAAGAAAACAAATAAGCAAAAAAAACACCACACAAGGGGAGGCGATATAGTATTTTTCAGATGCTTAAGGTTTTCACAGATACTATCTGGCAGCAGGCCGACTCCTCCACCACTGATTGGTGTACAGCACCTTCGTTTAACACAGCAGCCAATCAAAGGCCTTGTTTCACTGTGCCACTCTTAAGCAGGCAGCACGGGTCCCAGGGCCCCAGGGGCCTCATGTGGGGTCTGCTCAGGCAGTAGTGCACTGATGCTGGAGCCCAACGCTACTCTCCACAAAATGGGAAATTATGACACTGAATCTCAACCCCTTTGTTTTTTGCCCGAAAATCTGCTTACCATTAAACCTCACAAAAGTCGGCTCTGTATACGTGGCCTGAAAAAGCCGTTGACTCGATCAGTGTTCCACACTAAAAGTAGAACGCCTCTAATTTTATTGTCGTTCTGTTTTGCAGCTGTAAGTGCTGTAGCAAGCTTGTGTTAGATTGAATCGATGGTTAATTATTAATTCATACACACACGAGATTAGCGGAGAAATGGCGTAGTCAGTCTGCCAGCTTTAAATGTGCTATGGGGCCTTAAAGATTTTTCTATCGATTCAACGGAGTAAATCTGAAGATGCAGTCTACCATGATTTAAACATTCATTAAATGTTCTAAATCTGCACAGCTTATATGTAAATGCGAGATTTCTCCAAGAAATATACTAGCCTAAGACAAGGCAGCCACTTGGCAATGTTTTCTTTCCCCAGAATTCACCAAATTTATTCAGACAGGAAAAACACGCAAAATGAAATGCAGCAAAGAAATGGGCGAATCAGCACTTTGGATTTGTTAACAGGTCAGATAACATGGAGGAAATATGACTCCCAGTGCTACGGCGAATCGCCCGTGATGAGTCGTACCTTCTGCTGAAGCGTATCGATTTTCATCAGTCACATTTTATGAAGTTATCATTTAAAACACGCAGGCAGAGAGAGAGACAACAGGGCAGATGGGGATCAGGGAACAAGCGCCCGGTAGTACGGCTAATCCCTCACCGGGACAGGATGCATTTAAAGGCGCAGTGCAAGCACAGCGGAGGGAAACCTAACTAGCTGCAAGTAACAATAACAGTGAGAAGACAGCTAGTCTTCCTAACCATAGCTATTTACTTTATTTTGGAGGAACGACGCTTGAGAACAGAGCCAAATGCAGAGCACTTAATTGAAATGGGCCACTCTCCCCGGAGTGCACTCCAGGATACGAATAAGTGGGGCCTACATTCCCGCTAGCAGCTCTCTGGGTCCGACTGCAGTTACTTTTCCCAGTCAAAAGTGCTCGACCAATGGCCTGCATTTTTAATCATCATGTCTGTTTCATAACCCCTCCCCTCAACTCTTATTGGTTTGCATTCTCTGCAAATAAGGCCCTTAAGTGCGACATGCACTAGTATCCTCCACCAGGGGGCAGCTGTGTGTAATAAGACTTGCGGTTGGGTCAAAACAGGCAGCATCTGCACCGAAAGAGCACATATTATTGTTTTTGTGTATTCACAGCTCTGTAATCAGTGATTACCTTGAAATACTTCAAAAAAAAATACCAAATGCTGGAGTTTATTTCACTGAGTAAGTGTACGTTTAACATATGCATGACACAAATACATCGGAGACACTGCAGTCGTGACATTCCACATTTTTTCGCATATCCTTCGGAAAAATTCCTGGAAATGTCATGAAGGTAAGGCACTGAAGCACAATAACTTTCCCATCCATTGGGTAACACCACTGGTCAAAAACAAGACCCTCATCCTTAATATTAGTCATCGCTTCCAATGGCCAGGTTTGCACCGTCCCACCCTTAAAGGTTAAAGCAAATGTGTACATGAAATCTGTCTACAAAAATTCAGTTACACGTAGAATTACTCACAGTTTAGCTGTAATTTGATGATTTTTTTTTTTTGTAATTAATGTCAAATCAGAATTTCACCATGTGCAATGTTTGGATACGCTCCATCTACACTGGACCAGCATATGCTGTCACACTGAGGTTCTTCTCAAAGTTCCTCTGTGTTGACCACCTGTGTTCCACAAGCATCCACCAGTGCACGTATTCAACATGAAAAATTGGAAACCGTATGCTTTTCCCAACAAGCATGAGATAAGAGTAAGAGTGGAGCACAGCTACATTGCCTTTAGCTTGTCATTTTACTGTGTAATGCATCTCATCTACAGACAGCTATCTATCTTGGGAATGAGCGTGAGCTTCCCCAAGTTTCCTCCTGAGGGCAGAGACAGTGACAGCCCCAACATTAGCATATAATTCAGTTGTTCTACTTTAAACGTGTCAAACCAAGAGGTGGAAGCACTTCTGCTTATGTTTTGAGAGTCATTTTCTTCCATTAATAACAATGGTATATCCGCCAAAATGATGCCTGTTAAACATGAACTAAACCTTTAACTAAAATGTCTATGTGATTTAATTGCGGGAACTGATCAATTTAGTAGCAAGGGGATATTATAAAGATGCCCAGTGAAGGTGCATTTCTTTTGTGCAGCTTAGAGGGCTGTAAACGTTTTCATGTGGAGTTTTAGGTAAAGTACCTTTTAATACCCACTAGAGGCACTGGTTAATTAAAAGCTTTAAAACTTCACATACAACTAATGCACTTCTGAGATCCATGCAATTAAAAGATCCCATGTAGCATTTGACCTGCAATCGATCCACAGAATTCTATGGAGTTCTAGACAGGGAAACTGCCCGTACCTCACCAATCGTCCGGGTAACTCCATAATGTGCATAAATATTGGAGAATGCTGAGGAAGAAACATGCTTTGGAAAGTGGAGAAGCTGTTCAGAGAGAAAGCTTTGAGAAGAACTTGCTTCAGTCTGCAGAAGCCAGGATAAAGATGTACAGCAACAAGACAATGATCTAAAGAGCACAGCCTCAGTGACTGTGGAGGGGCTTAGAAGAGGAAAAACTCAATATCGTAGAGTCAACCAAGTGAAATCCGGCACTTATATCTTAATTACGACCGAGAAGGCGGCCGCTGTCCAACAATAACGCCAAATCTTGGTGACAGGGTAAATACCACACTTGGTTGTCTGAAGCATTATCCTGAGGGTGAACACTTACAGGTCCAACCAGTTCAGTTTAACTGTTCAACTATATTTTAATAATAAGAAAATATTAAATATAAAAATAAAATAAACTTTTCCAATTGGAAACATTGTCTTCCTCTAAACTAAATCTAAGGCGCAATTTCATGGATTCCTTGGGACAGACATCTCCTGTATGCATAGTAACAATATTGAGTTTGGCCCATGCTTTCTTTTCTGACCAGGAGTGAATTTATTGGATTCAAAACTATAAAACTTAATCACACTGCCATTATCTATGTTAAAATGTGGACGTTCACACGGGGAGCCCCGTTCACATCTTTAGCTCAGCACAGAGACGTATGCCTCCTCTTGCCCAACCACATGCTGGCGCTGTGCTTACGGGCTATGGCTCTGTACACCACTGCACTCCAACACCTAACTTATGGGTCTGATCAGGGTCACCCTTAATTCTGCAAACTGAGAGAGAAACATCCCTGTCTCTCATACATCTGCTCTTCCCTACTCAGCCATCCCTTAAGGCCTGACAAAAGGGAGGTGTGGGGACCACCACCACCACCACCATCCATTCTGACCTTGAACACCCTTGGCCCCATCCCAAGGGCCAATTACAATCAGCACTCGCCTTAAGGAGCAACACGAAAGTGCACTTTTGGAATCCACAGAGCGCTCACGTTGCAGTGCCCTGAAATCAGGTGACCGCTTCCTTGACACTACAGAATGCATCAGAGCAAGCGGCAGACACGTAAATCACACAGACATGTGGTCCACCTTCTCCTGGGCTTACATTCCCGCTGCGCACCCGCAGATTCCGTTTTTAAGCTCACATAAACTCTTATACCATTAAAATATAACCATCTTTCAAAAGGGTAAAATGACAATTAATGAAATAGGTTTGTAACTTAATTATCTGATTCAGGTTTGAGTGGTACCCAGCTGTAAAGAACAAAAGTTGATTATTTCAATTAAATTTATTATAATTGCTGATGCCGTTACTACCATTTATAATGCTAACAATGTGTGTACAGCATTTGATCAATTGAGCAGATGCGAGGTTACACAATGTTTTGCAGGCCATTGTGTTCTTATTGTCTCTAACCACCTGATTTGAATATGAGGATGGTTTGTGAATCAGTAGTTTAGGACGTTATACCCGTGATCGGAAGGGTGTCGGTTCAAAGCTCAGGGACAGCAAAGTGGTGTTACCGCTAAACTTCTATTGTTTCAGGGAGGGACTGTCTGACTCCACTTTCTCAATTGTATATCGCTTTGGGTAAAGGCATCTGCTACATGAATATGTAAACTTACAAAAGACAGTAACTTCCATTACTACTTAAAAATGTCTTTTATACTGACCTTGTTCCCGCCAGTAACAAACTGCTTGTTGTTTGACCTGCTGAACTGTGGGTGCAGCGCCACCACCTGCATGGGAGAGAGGAAGCATCCATAAGCTTACAGGGACATGGCCGATCGGCGGAGGGCGTTCGGAGTCGGCCACTAGTGCCCCTAGTGGTAGTCATCATCAGCGGAGAATCCGCACAACTTCCAACTTCGATGTGGACAGACGTAGCAGACCCCTAAGAGATCGGTGAAATCCCACAAACGGCTATACGGAAAAGCGCCCGGGGAATCAATGGGCATCCCAGTAGCAAAAGACACTCGGAATGACTGTGGCCAGTAGGGGACCGGACAGGATTGCGAGGGAATGAGAGGGGTACTCCGAGACGTGACCTGGGGGGGGAGGGATAAGTGAATAATACAGGGATGGGGGCACTGGCTCAGTGCTGTGTCAGCATGGTGGGGAGTGGGAGCAGATCACAGAGGTGGGGGCTTTTTACGTTTAGCGTCCTAAAAGGATTTCACTTTATGTTATTGCTCTTCTCCTCCTTAAGTCTCCATGGGTAGGAATATTATTTCATATTTTATTGATGGCCGCATCACTTTGACTCGGGCCCCTGACGTGCAAACATAACCGAGCCTCTCCTCCCCCAGTGGTAATAAGGAGCCCGCTGTAGCCCAGGCCAGCTCTGGACACCCGTCAAATGCTGGTCAGGCGCCCCCTCTTCTGGGCTGGGGGGCGGCTGACGGGCACGTGAAAATGCACTGGCCCCAAGAGCTGACAGTGTCAGTCCCTGCCTAATTAGAGTGCTTTATAGCAGGGGTCCCTAGATGGGTGTGTGAGGCCGGACTGTCCGGCTATCCGAATCCAAATCCGTATCCGTATCCTGCCACCTTGTGATTCTTCTGCACTTTGGAGGATGATGCAGCAGGTCATCACTCAGCTCCGTAAGACAGCAAGACAATATTGAAATATACTCTGTGAAATGCAGTACATACTTATGAATGGCACAAAATACATTAGAAAATTAAACATTTAGAAAATCATGTGTAAACAGAATAGAAACTCTTTACTGTCATTGTACACGTACAAAGAAATTCTCTGTGCTCTCTCCACCAAGGCCACATACTATACAAAACAAGGACGGACAGATGGACAGATAACATATACACTGTAGAGGTACAGTATATAGTGAACCAAAGTGCAGTAGTGTTTCTGGGGGGCTGAAGTGTGACAGTATTACAGCTCCTGTCATTCCCTGCCAGCAATGCACATCCCACTTTACACAGAATCACACAGTTCATAAACGTGTATGTTATGAGGCATTTCCCCCTGCACCAAATAACAATGATTACCCTGACTCTGAGCTCAAACTACAAACTGGGGGGGGCACGTGCAGGTGTGGATTGTCAAAGAGTCACTTGTTGTGAGTGTGTACTTGAGGAAACTGCTGTACATACTCGAAGAGTGATTTAAAAGTGAAATTCACCCTCGAGCAGACAGCCAGGCTTTCCAGAGCAGCGTGACTCTACGTGAGCGAGCTGTAATTGTCCACTCATGCACCGTGGCTTCTCTCTCCTGCATGCTAATGCAGCTCCACACCGGTTGTGGCAGCAATGTTGATGGGAGTCACATAATCTCCGAATTGTTAGCCTGAAAAAAGCTTCAGGTTGAACTAGATGCTGTCGGAACGATAATAATATATTCCCTGGATGGATCCATCACCCCCCCATATAATCCCTACTCCTCCCACCCCCCCAACCTATACCATCTCAAGCCCCTTTACACACTCTTCCACCTCTCCAAAAAATCTTCATTAACAGCCCAACAGTGTGCGACTTGTCTCAATCAGGTTCAAAGTCTGTCTTTTCATATGCTACCACTCTGGGGCTACTTTAATTCACCCAAAAGTTCCAGATCTTCACTCCTAGAATCCTAGAGTCTTCAAAGTTTGAAAAAGATCTTTCACACACTTTTTGAATCATCATGCATCATATAGAGATCAGGTGTCTGTGGTGACTTACCAATCTCAAAACCACGTATAGTTTCCAATGGGGGAAAACAATGTTTCTCTTGATATGGTCAGTTCATGTAGGGCACAGAGTGATCAAATAAAATGTTACACTAATGACTATGCTGAAGTTGCTAGCATACCTTAATGGGACAGTCAAAGTTCTCGTGGAAGCCCTCTCTGGTGTAGAGTCCAAACACCTGCACCTGTGCACACCAAAGAGATGGGAAAGGAGGCTGAGAAAGACCGACATTAAGGAGCAACCTCTGCACAATGGGAAACAGAGCTTTGCAGGAATGGAGAACATAATGCTGTTCTGGGAAAAACTGGGAAAACCCACTCTGGAAGCACTCAAAAACCAGTAATCGGATGACAGAGGCCCACTCCGCAACAACTTTGCCTAAACACACCGGAACCATGGGCACTCCCAGGCAGAATTCATGGCCTCTGCTTCAAGCACAAGTTAATTGGGTGACGGAAGCTTCCGGCACATTGCACAAAGTCAACGACATCAGACCCTACAGCTTGGCCACTGATGGCTTTTCAGGTGCATTCATTATCTGTATGCAGACCAGCTCCTTCCCCAAGCCCACAAACTCACACTGCAGCCTCCTATTAAAGGCAAATCTGTGTGCTCGGTGATTGCCAGTAACCTGGAGAATTTGTTGATGGGGAGGCATGAGCTTAACTCTTATCAGACTCCCCTCCAGCAAGTAGAATAAAAGTAAAAAAGAAAACAAAAAAAACCGTATATGGGTATAAATGGGTTAAGAAACAAGATGTGACACCCAGATATACAGGGGATAGTGAAGAACTTATGGTCAGCGCCTAGGGTCAGCCATTTCTTTGTTGGCACTCCTAATTTTTGGGGTTAAGGTCCTTGCTCAAGGGTGCAACAGTAATTTAATTACTCTGCAGGCTATATTATTCAAACCAGCGACCTTCCGGAAAGGGGCACAGACTCCTAACCGGCAGAGCCACATCACCTCCAAGATCAATTTGATGGCCTTTATTTACCTCTATTTTCTAATTCCACTCTTTTTTTTTTGAAGGAATGCAGCTATTGTTCTCAATTTAAAGGCATTTGCTGCAAAGGATGCAACAGCAAATTATACTCTGAATTTCAGGCTGCTGCACAAACACATCAATGGCTGCAAGTCAAAGACGATTCATTTTCAGGGGCACCCTGATCACCCCTTTGCTCTGATCTATATAATCACTAGACCCCAATGTATGCCATGTCATTTATAAAATTCTATTCATCAAAAATTTTTCAATTTAGGAGAAAATCAGAGTTTTTGTTCTTTTCATAGATGTCTGCATGGTATCTGGTGCTTTTCATAGATGGCCTGTATCTTGGATGTACAAAAAGCTGTATGGTAAAGCAGTTATGCGTCTTCTGACGAGAAATACACAGGCCAAAGGGTCACGTGGGGACTTTTGTGTCCTTTATTGACAAGGCATATTTTTCCTTTCACACAGAGCTCCGTGAGAAACAAAACGTTGTTACACAACAGGCATTCACTCAGCCGTTATTTACTTCAGCGGGATCGCTATTCAGCGAGTGTTTTCTGACAAAGAGTGGACATTCCAAGGAAATGCGACGCCCACTCCATCCACATCATCCCCCTTAGGTCAATACCATGAACTCTTTTTTCTGTATGTGGGCCCTCTGAGCCAAAAACATCCCATCTTCTATGAAAGCTGTGCATAATATCTCATGGCTGCCATAGAGCTTGGATTCAATGGGAACTTTCTGGAGCCTTACTGCTCACGGGAGGACCTAAACTCAGGTCAATTTAGAGAACGTGACGTTACTTTGTTCAGTGTATGTTCACACTATTAGCTCTTCCTACAGGTCTTGTTAAAGTGATAGGTTTAAGACATGCTGGCATTAGATTAGCACATGGCAGACCTGCCGCATATGAAATACACACTATATTGGCAAAAGTATTGGGACACCCCTCCAAATCATTGAATTCAGGTGTTCCAATCAGTTCCATAGCCACAGATGCATAAATTCAAGCACCTAGACATGCAGACTGCTTCTACAAACATTTGCGAAAGAATGGGTCGTTCTCTCAGGAGCTCAGCGAATTCAAGCATGGTAGTGATAGGATGCCACCTGTGCAATGAGTCCATTGGTGAAATTTCCTCACTATTAAATATTCCATAGTCAACTGTTAGTGGTATTATAACAAAGTGGAAGCAATTGGGAACAACAGCAACTCGGCCACAAAGTGGTAGGCCACGTAAAATCGCAGAGGGGGGACAATGCATGCTGAGGCGCACAGTGTGCAGAAGTCGCCAACTGTCTGCAGAGTCTATAGCTACAGACCTCCAAACTTTGCGTGGCCTTCAGATTAGCTCAAGAATAGTGTGTAGAGAACTTTATGGAACTGGTTTCCATGGCCGAGCAGCTGCATCCAAGCCTTACATCACCAAGCGCCATGCAAAGCGTCGAATGCAGTGGTGTAAAGCACGCCGCCACTGGACTCCAGAGCAGTGGAGATGTGTTCTCTGGAATGACGAATCTTGCTTCTTTGTCTGGCAATCCGATGGATGAGTCTGGGTTTGATGGTTACCAGGAGAATGGTACTTGCCTGACTACATTGTGCCAAAAGTAAAGTTTGGTGGAGGGGGAATTACAGTGTGGGGTTGTTTTTCAGGGGTTGGGTTTTCACTTAGTTCCAGTGAAAGGAAATCTTAATGCTGCAGCATTTGAAGCCATTTTGGACAATTCCATGCTCCCAACTTCGTGGGAACAGTATGGGGATGGCCCCTTCCTGTTCCAACATGACTGCACACCAGTGCACAAAGTGCATAAGGACATGGATGAGTGAGTCTGGTGTGGAGGAACTTGACTGGCCTGCACAGAGCCCTGACCTCAACCCAATAGAACACCTTTGGGATGAATTAGAGTGGAGACTGCGAGCCAGACCTTCTCGTCCAACACCAGTGCCTGACCTCACAAATGCTCTCCTGGAAGAATGGTCAAAAATGGACAGCCATCCCAGAAGAGCTGAAGCTGTTAGAGCTGCAAAGAGTGGGCCAACTCCATATTAAAGCCTATGTATTAAGAATGGGATGTCAAGTTCATGTGTGTGTAAAGGCAGGTGTCCCAATACTTTTGGCAATATAGTGTAACACAGATCAAAAATACATACCTGATTTTGTATGTATTCTT
This sequence comes from Mormyrops attenuatus, assembly GCA_026777985.1. NCBI lineage: Eukaryota > Metazoa > Chordata > Actinopteri > Osteoglossiformes > Mormyridae > Mormyrops > Mormyrops attenuatus. The sequence goes on from JAODKC010000001.1 coordinate 27,260,636, forward strand.
GGACATTGAACAAAAATGGAGTGTGACAAGGAATAACCAAATGAATATGAAATTACACCACCATAACTGTGCAGTTAGATTGCAAAGCAACTCATCTAGCTTAAAGACTTAAAATAATCAATAAAAAAAAAGCATGAACCTCTAAGTGCATAAATCGTTTATAGCTGTCTGCAGGACCAACAGGGAAGCAGAAGAGAGTCTGAACTAAGCAGAATCAGATTCAGAGGAAAAATGGCAATTTTAATTTGTACCTCTACTAACAGGGAGACAAGATCTTGTTTTACCAACAGAGTGCCCGTTTCGGGAGATATCAGGGCGCATATGTTGACTACGCAATCCACCACGGATGGCACTAATCAGCGGGCCAGAGATCAATAGAAGAATATCAATGAAAAACACATGTGTTCTGTGTTGGAGGGAAAAATGTTTTAAAGGAAAAACTGGGGGCGAAAATGCCTGAACAGACAAGTGCCTCATCAGGATAAATGCAACAGTGGAATGTAACAGACTCCCAAGGTATCGTAATTTCTCTATGATGCGCATCACAGGTGGTTGTTCAACGACCACAGTAGGTGATCATTAGCCCACTGCGGTCGGCTGCTATTTAGACACCTGATCTTCACATTAAGAAAACAAACAATAAACAGTCCAGTATAAACTGTGACATCTGTTGATATGACTTAAAAATAAAAAAGCAGCTCTGAAATTCATGGGCAGCACAATATTAGCAGTGGTTCTGGGAACAGACGTCTGTCAGTGCCGTGAATTTGCCGCCTGAGTGCACTAAGAGCCGGACTCGGAGTACCTGCTCTCCCGGCCACAGCAGAGGGCTGCTTTCCGTAATCGGCGCCGCCCGTCAGCCCTGCAGCCCTCCAGAACCACCTCTACCCAGCGGGAAATTAAATGAGCGCCTGCCACCCACATCCAAATGTACCAACATTAATAATCACCCCACACTTTTTACATCATAAATCCTTATTTTCAATCCAGTGACTCAAAATTTCTTCTACATCCTGAGAACATCCACTTCACCAAGGTTAACACACAGTCACTGGACAGTGTGCAGCTCTGCTGGTTAGGACCCTGCCTGTGATCAGAAGGTTGTTGGCTCAATTCCCAAGATCGCCTGAATGATTCCATCTTTGGGTATTAACTCCAATTGCTCCAGTCAGACCCTGTTTTCTCAAATATACATTGCTTAGGCATCTGCTAAATGAGTAAACATAAACACTCCGGTCGTTGAATAAATTCTCGAGCTGATATTACAAAATACCTCAGTTTTCCATTGTATTTACTGCTGGAGACTGTCTGATGAATTTGACACAATTACCCAACATCCCTCAAACACTCCCCTCCTGTTGATGCAAAAACAAAGTACCAGTCAAAATTTTGGACACACCTACCATAGAGAGGTTTCTTTATTCTAAAATGAGAATAGTACAAAGATACTAAAAATATAACAAAGAATATATATAAGAGTATGCACTGACCAAAAAACTATTAAATAAAAAAAAAAAATTATTGGGGGGCATCTCTGAGGGTTCCGACTCAGAAGGTTGCTGGTTCAAACCCCCTGGTCAGCAGAGTGATGCATGATAAGTAAGGCCCTTAACCCCAACTGCTCCTAGGACTGGCTGACCCTGCTTTATGAGGTGGCCTCCTGGGATGCTTTTCCAGCTGTCCTGAAACACTTCCCACATATGCTGAGCACTCACTGGCTATTTTCTCTTCACTCTCTGGTAGAGATGCACCGATCCGATATTTGGATTGGTATCGGCGTCAATCCAGACCCATTTGATGGATCGAGTATCGGCCATGCGTGATCGATCCACGTTTAGGTCAGGTGGCCGGGTCATGTGATGCAATACCATCACTGTCCTTTGAAGGCGGCTTGGCATTTTCAAACTTTTGACTGGTACCATATGATCGATTAAAGACTCTCAAGCAATTATATCCGACACAGATCAACCCCTTCAGCAGAAGTTAATTAAAAATACCTGCTGTGAAATGTAACCAATTCACATGACAAAGAATGGGAGTTACAAAAAGAGCAAAGATAAACAATTATTCAGCCAACGTCAATTGATATTCAGCATGATTAAATGTAATAAGGAGTGGCACACTTATTCATATTATCCTCTTCAGTCCACAGAGTGGAAAACATGCATAAAAAAGATATTTCTTTAAAAATGAAAAAAAATCTACAGATCCATTAGGGGGCGTAAGAGATCCAGCCGTGCTGCCATTACACTTGCAGAGACTGAAGCTTTGCGTAAAATCATTCGTTTTCTTCTCGAACATACATTTCAGCAATAGCTCATTTTATTTACAGTAATAATAATCTGTCATTTTTCATTATTCACACAAGATGTGACCTACAGGGTTAGCATGTAGCATGTAGCACAGGAGACAGAGAAGTTCGTTTTCCACAAGGGGCCGTCTGGAGTTATTAACCCAAATGGCTCCAGGAAAACCTCAAGTAGTATAAATGGGCAAAAGCGGAGAGACACTTTGAATAAAACATGTCAGCCGAAGCATCAGATAGATGCACAAGCGCAGAGGTGTGGTGCACAGCTTGGTTACCTTGCCATCTTCAGAGCAGACACCGACATGCTCTCCACCCTCATCCAGGCTGATCTGGTTGATCTTCACCGAACTCTGGGAGAGGAAGAGTGAATCAGTGTGCACATGCACGACAGTACCGCCTTTGGCCTCGCTGACCTCAATTCATACCAGCCCAATTCCATATCTGTTAAATAAACTCTAGTCCACTAGTGACTAGGCTCTTGGCGGCCAGTTTGGTCATGGAACGAGGTGACAGACGACAGTCGGGATCCCTTTTTATGTAAAATAATTATCAACATCCCTAATTTTCAGCCTGTCACGTCTTATTTTCCGTCAGTCCATCATTATATTCAAACTAATACATAACTGATTTTAAAAGATTATATTTCCCAAATACACACAGGTTCTTACAAATACAAGGGACAAAGGAAATAAATAAGATGATTTCAGCAGTAAAATGTAACCTTAACCACATAAGGTAAATAGGAATCACCAGCTGCAAGGCTGTGGACTGTGGAAGCTGTCTCATTCCCATGAGAACATGGGAGAGCAGGAGAGGGTTAGGTGAGCCGCTTTTAAAATGGGGTGGGAGGCCATTTTAATCATGAAGCTGAGCCCCGCCCATCTGTGCCAGAGAAGCACAAGGAGCCTGTGCTGAGCCTGACGCTGGACCACCATCGGTCTGAAATGCAATGAGAGTGGCACAGCCTGAGGAAGCCCAGCCTGAGGAAGCGCATGTACGAGGCTGGCAGACCAGCATAGCCGATGGCCCACTGTGGCCACCTCCCAGTATGGAACATTATATATCATATAAAGAAATTACATCACCTCATGGTACTCAAAATCTACAAGCTCTTTATGTGTACCAATCAGCCATAATATTAAAACCACATGCCTAATTTTTGTGGATCCCCCTCGTGCCGCCAAAACAGCTCTGACCCATTGCGGCATGGACTCCTCAAGACCTCTGAAGATGTCCTGTGGTTTCTGGCACCAAGTCGTTAGCAGCAGATCCTTTATGTCCTGGAAGTTGTGAGGTGGGTCTCCATGGATTGGACTTATTGTCCAGCACATCCCACAGATGCTCAATTATATTGACATCTGGGGAATTTGGAGGCCAAGTCAACACCTTGAGCTCTTTTTCATGTTCCTCAAACCATTTATAAACAATTCTTGCAGTGTGACAGGACGCATTATTCTGCAGAAAGAGGCCACTGCCATTGGAGAACACCAGTGCCACGAAGGGATGTACTTGGTCTGCAACAATGTTTAGGTAGGTGATACGTGCCAAAGTACCATCCACACGAATGCCAAGGCCCAAGGTTTCCCAGCAGAACGTTGCCCAGAGCATCACGCTGCCTCCGTCGGCTTGCCTTCTTCCCATAGTGCCTCCTGGTGCCATCCTCAGGTAAATGACACATACATCATGTCGGCAGCCGGGTGTGTAACAGAAAATATGAGCCATCAGACCAAGTCACTTTCTTCCATCGCTACATGGTCCAGTTCTTACTCTCACGTGCCCATTATAGGTGCTTTCGATGGGGGACAGGGGTCAGAATTTGGCCCTCTGACCAGTCTGCAGCTACGCAGCTCCATATGCAACTAGCTGCGACACACTGTCTGTTCTAACACCTTTCTATCATAACCGGCATTAACTTTTTCAGTAATTTGGGCTACAGCAGCTCTCCTGTGGGATCAGGCCAGACGGGTTAGCCTTCGTTCCTCACGTACATCACCTTCGGCACCCATGACCCCACTGCCAGTTCACCAGTTGGCCTTCCTTGGACCACTTTTGATAGGTACTGACCACTGAATACCGGGAACACCCCATGAGGCCTGTCGTTTTGGCAGAACCATCACAATTTAGCCCTTGACAAAGTTGTTCAGATCCTTACACTTGCCCATTTTTTACATCACAGATCAATTTCAAGAACCGGCTGTTGACTTGGCTAATATATAACGACATCCTCGACAGAGAGATAACCAGTGTTATTCACTTCACCTGTCAGTGGTTTTAATGTTATGGCTGATCGGTGTATATAGGTCTGACGTTAGGTCCTTGACAACAACTTGACCTTTCAAACAAAACGAGAGAAAGTCAGTCAAGCACAAGACAGCTAAAGCTCTTTCTTTCTGTAATCCATCGATCCATCCCTCCCAAGCACTGCTACTTACAATTACCCATTACATTTAACTAATTTATAATTAATCTATTAAAATAGCAAAAATTCATAAAAGCCAAAGTGAGAGCACCCCGTCAAACAAACTAATACCAAAAACAATCTTGATTTACCTACACATAGAAACTACTGGTTTAAGCAGAGGGGCAGGGTGGAACCCCTCCAGGCTGGCCAAGGTTCTAAGTTGGTCACCTGACCACCTCCAGCTACCCCGCCCTTCCTTACCCACTGTGATCCACTTCCCACGTTAACTGAACTAGATGTATCATTATGTTGGCGGAAAAACATTCAGCGTTCTGACATCCTCAGTCAATGTACCAAAATGCAAGGCAGCTGAATTAATTTCAACCCGATCCCTGCGCCGAGTCCATACAGGCCGCCAGATTAATCACAGGCACGTGAACAAAACACAGCAGATCTTCAGTTCTTTCTGGAAGCTTTTGTGCACCTGTTCCGTCAATTACAGTCACACTTTCCTTACATGTTCATCCATTTCTGCTGTTTCGGCTTAACGATTTTCAAATTTAAGAATAAACACCTTGTCATCTCATTAATTCACAACGTGCTCATCAATGATTATACCGTTTGATTATTTGCTTGTTTATCCATCTTACTATGCTTAGCGTTTCGATGAATTCAGAAAACCATTGTTGCTTTGTTTTAATGGGCCTTATCCAGAATGTTCTCTTTTGTTACCAAATTAAAAATTTACCTTGTATTACCTGCCATTTCATCTTGCCAACATCTATGATACAGCACAACACAAAACACCACGACAGACCCAAGTGGCGCTCTGTCTACCAAATGGACCAGGAGAGTTTGGTATATATTCTTCCATGAAGAACCAAAAGCTCTCCCAGGATGACTGGGTCTGTGTTAGAAGTCCTCATGAGATCACTTTGAACCTAGTTATGGCGAAAATGTTAGCTGTTAAACAGTTGTCAGTTATATTTGGGTAGCACATACTTACGATTTCAAACTTCTGAGTGATATTTCCTTGAATGTCAAGCAGATAAACCTTTCCGTAATGTGTTCCCAAAGCCAGAAACTGCAAAATAGGAAACAGAGGACAAGCAACAGCTGACAATTAGTTGAGTTTAATACAGAACTCCACACGTGCATCTTCCATGTCCACTTATCTAGCAGTCACAGGGAACACAGAGCCTGTCTACAAACCACAGGCAGCACAAGACAGTGGCCACCCTTTATGGGAAGCCAGCACATCGCTGGGCTTACCCACAACTTAGAAGCATCAGCTCACATTATCGAATTGTTTGAGAATGCGGGAGGAAACTCGGGAAAGCAGGGAGAATATGAAAGCCTATCGTAGGCAGCACAGAGCAGTAGGCGAGGGCACAACTTGGACGGGATGCTAGCTCGTTAATTAGCTATTTCAAAATATAATTAACCATACATAATAAACACAGCAACGGAACTTCAGGCTAAGCAAATTATATTTAATTTGTGACAAATTAACTTACAGAGGAGAGGTCTGCATTTGATCTATAATGATGTGATACAGAAAAACACTTGGTAACCCAAGGTCAAAAACAAACATTCTGTAAAACTTGAAAGTAAAAGCAGCTTGAAAGAAAAAATTATCAAATATAACAGGAGCATAAAAGTCCAAAAATGCAAATCTAACGAAGTCCAACATGCAAAAAAAAAAAAAAAAAAAAAAAAAAAAAAAACAAACCAACAGGTGTAAATACTATAATTAGCAATAGATTAAAAACAAAAAACAGTTTTA
>JAODKC010000001.1:27267230-27289770 GCA_026777985.1 Mormyrops attenuatus
TTATACTATAATACACATACTGGTATGTCATGTTACGTCCTATAAATATAACACCTTATAAAAATGGAACTAAATCGGAAACAAAAAAAAACACAAACCAACAGTTGTAAATACTATAATTAGCAATAGATTCAATACAATAAAGAGTTTTACTAATAAAGTACAAGTATGACATGGACTGAAATATGACATGAATTATAGGCAGATATACGTTGTTTTTGGTGATGATATAATCTTGAAAATAATTTTTCCCTGCACTGAAATTGTCATGTCAGCTGTATTCATTAATAAAGTTGCAAAAAAATGGTAGGCAATCCCTAGATTAAATTAACCATTTATCAAAATAAAACACCATTTACCTCACATTAGTAACCATCTAAAGATCTATAGATCCGTTTGAGTGATATGAGATGGTTTTGCATCTTGCGGGTGCGTACTAATTTAGTACCTAGCTTCATACTAACCACTCCATGCTGGCCCGTGTTACCATCCAGACTGCCGGCCCTTGGACTCGGAGCAGGATTAAGGTGGCGATGAGGCTCAAACATTTGCCTGGAGCTGGCAGTGAAAGCTGTGCAGGCACGAGCCACACCAGCAGCGCCCCGTACCGCTGGACCAGGGCAGGGAATTAAAGGTGCCTTCAGATGCGCGGAGCCTGGGGCCCACGGAGCGCAGAGTGTGAAATTGCTGGGGGAAGCCCCATTTATTAAAAACACAGCAGTGTGAAATGGCGTTTTCAGCACATTGGCATGCTTAAACATCATAAGCGCGGCATGGCCACACCCCCTCAGTGCCTCATTGGCCACATCCGATTCTTCTGGTCTCAACCTTACATTCATTCCTCCGCCTCCATCTGTGGTCTCCTGGCGTGAGATGTAACCCTGTTTTTCACTGATCTTCTCTCGACTGGGGCAATAGACTGTAGAATTTTCAGTTGGAGGGCCAGTGATGAATCCAGTACACCAAGGATTATTCAAATCTTAACCTTTATTTTATTAAACTAAATACTTAGGGTAACAAAATAAAAAAATAGCTAATCCCCCATATAAAACTCAATTCTGAAATCATACTTGTGATACAACACAGGTACGACAATGCGTAACCTTTATAGATACAGCACCTATTCCTATAATCACACAAAGTGATTTTCCTTTTCTGTAAAAGTGAAAAACAGCCTTATTTTATTGCCTAAATCCATTATGCATTAAGTTTCATGTAAATTTTACCGCTGCTCAAGCCACGACCTGCTCACTTGACTTCACGGAAAATACAAAACCTATGGGAACTACGCAAGATGGAAAATTTACCACCCCTCAGAACACTCCTCCTGTATGACCTCCGGTCTCCTGACCCCAACGTCAGCTTATAAGTTCAAAGCAAAGACTCGAGAGAACATTTACCTTCTAAAAGGCAACAATAATTATGCCATTGAGCTACTGTTTGTCATCTCGAAGTCCTACAATAACTGATTAATTGATTGTTGTATTAAATTTCCATTCATTTATTTATTGGATTCAGATGCTAGAAAGGACTAAAATCAACCAGTGGTGTACAGCTACCATATGTTCTTCCTTACTTCAAGAGACTCACAGGAATATTCAAAAGTACAAAAACAAGTACCGAAAAACTTCAGCTTCAGAATGTAGATAGCAAAGATTTTTCTAAAAGCAAACAACCTCCAGCTTCACATATTTTTCTTTACATATAACAGGAATGCAATAAAAAAAAAAAAAATTATCACTACAATAATCGTTAAAAGTCTCTTTAAGAGCAAGTATTTGTGGCTTGTTAGTCCTATGGCCCTTTTATTAAAATTGAGCTATTATTTAAGATATTTACCAAGGTAAAAGCAAGAAAAAAAAATATGATATTGATAGAATGTTTACTGGGATCTTTCAGCATGAAAACGTTCATAGATAGAGCAAGTACAAAAAACCAAATGTCAGTCTATCAACCTAGTATGGGGTCCTCCTCAAAACCCAAACTCGCCAAAGCATGTTTCCATTCCCAAAGATATGTACTCAGAGGAGAGGTAAGGAGCGCGCGCTGATTACAGTGCGTTGCCACATCCACCACACTACAAACCACCTCAGGAAAGAGAACCTGAGTGCAGTCATGTGGTGGGTGATACCTCCGCGCCACACTAGCCCAAATGGAGTTTGAGGTTTATTTCCAGTGGCTGCAGTGCCAATCCTGCCACCAGCCCCCAAGTTATTCTCTGTAAGTTGGAGGGCCTCCTTATAGGGCCGGATGTAGACTAACGTCATACCCAGGATGAAACAATTGTAGGTTAAGGGCCTTGCTCAAGGGCCCAAAGGAGTAGAATCACTCTTGGCATTCATGGAATTTGAACCAGTAACCTTCCAGTTGCTTACACAGAGCCCTAGCCTCAGAGCCACCACTCCTCCCTCAGTGAATGTGTTCAGTCACTACATTATTACAGTAATACGCTAGCCATGTCCAGATAGGACCCACTTTATTAGGTACACCAAGCTAGTACCGGTTAGGACCCACTTCTGCCCTCAGAACCACTTAAAAGCCCAACGTGTGTGTTCAGAGAAGTCTTTCTGCACACTACTGTTGTACTGAGCTGATATTTTGTACTTCCTGACCTTGCTGTTCGCTCTAAAGTGTTGTTATTCCCTGCCGGCCTCTCTCACCAACAAGGCATTGTTGGCCACAAAAATGCCACTGACTAGTTAATTTTTGTTCATGATACCATCACGTGTAACTCTAGACACTGAGGTGCGTGAAAAGGGAGGTGGTCATTTCTGAGATGCTGAAACCACCATGTCTAGTACCAGCAATCACATCAGGTCCAAAATCAATTAGGTCACATGGCTTAGCCTCTCTCATGGTCAGTCACACAGAAAAGAACCTCTTGACCCTGCTTGTGTGCTGCCATATGATTCACCGTTTGAAGCACAATAACAAGCAGGTGTAAACCAGCCAGACAAGGAAGCTTAAATCATAACAGGTTTTCAGCATGTGTCTAATGAGTACATTTAGCTTCTAAGGACTGATATAAAAAACATGCTCTGCATTTACTTCCAATTTAATTGCAAACTACACAATGGTGAAAAACTCATAAACGGACCTAATAAAGTACAATCATGACAAGCGTACACTATACACACATTTCTAGTTAGTCATGTACTGATGTGATCGTCGCACCGATACATGTAAAACACAGCTCAGTTTCAAGGAAAAACAGTACTTGGAGCGAAGAAACAGCAATCCTGCCTCAGTTAAATAATATTTTAACGATAAAAACAGCTAATTGACAAATAATATAATAGACAAAATTATACAAACAGATTATCTGAGAAAGTAAAGTCAAGTCAGGAAGAATTGTTCCATAAAAGTGGCACCCTACTATATCAAACTACTGAAAGTTATATAAGCTAACCAATCCAGTTGATTCTAAGCTAGCCGAAATTGCAAACTTTTGCGGCCAGGTAGCTATTCATCAAAAGGTGGATATTACCAGTCATATTAGGCTGTCATTGATATCACTTCACTTACAGATGAATTATACATAAAGTTGTTTATACAATACATAAAAGGAAATCCCTGCTAATATCTTTAAAAAAAAAAAGGCTAGATCTTTAAGCGGATACTTCTTAGAGACCTTACACAGTGCGATGCACAGCATGCATTCCTTTAAAACCATTTCAAACTTAAATCAGCTTCACCCAACGCATCATCATGGATGAACGCCTCCTTGTGAGCTGGGGACATGGAGGGGCCATGACCCCCGTTCTGCTGCCTACTATTGGTCGATTCCAGACGTAGAAGCTAATCGCTTCCCGAAGGCCACCACTGTCAGGGGTGCAGTCGGCTAAATGCTAGCCAGTAAGGAAGGAAATTTAAACCGGGTTTTTATGTATTGCACCCATGCCCCCCACCCCTTGCCAACCCACCGACTCATTTCCCCCTTTCTCTCCGTCTCCCCATACCATGCCTCACTGCAGTTTATAATGAAATGCTCATATTTACAGGCACAACCGAGCATGTCAAGCAGAGCCCCCGACAATCTCCCAAATAAAATAAAAAGACAAAATAAATAAATAAGGAGGGCAGCCTTGCACATAAGAGGGGGGTCTTAAAAGGATTTATCGGAATGGAATTTCTCAAATGAAATTCCGATTGAGGCACTTAAAATATGAAGCAACTTCAGAGACTAAACGGAGCGTTAGTAGGTTGGGGTGCATGGTCAGGAACTGGCACCCCCACTAAGGCTCACGCAGATAAACAAAAGGCGGGGGGTGGAAGATACTCATTGGTGATTCAGTCCCTCAATGGCATCTTTCATTCTGGTGAGGTTGCCTTTTTCAGGATGGAGGAGTAGAAAGAAAATGGGCGGGGGATCCGCCGGGTAAAAAAAAAAAAAAAAAAATCAATAGTAGTTAATAAAACATCAGGTGAGGAGACATAACTAGGTGTGACTATTCCGCCGCACAGGCCTGCACGAATGCACTGGGTGCCATGGCGATTAGCCATCCTGTGCAGATGGGCCCGGCTAGGAGAGATGATGCTTTAAAAAGTGAAAAAGAGGAGGAACAAGGGACAATTGTCCAGGAAGAGAGGAGGCTGGCAAATAAACGACGAGCACCAACTAGAGACGAGTGTGCTGATGCCGTTTGAGAGAGGGTGAGCTCGAAGGCTGGCTTTTCCACGTAGCTGGATATGGAGTTAAACGTCACGATCGGGCCATTAGATCTGAGACGCGCACGTTTCACAATGTAAATGAAGAAGATATGAAGGCTCAATACTGCAGTAATAAATAAACTAAAGATGATTTTTACTTTTAAAAATATAATAAATCTAAGTATAATATAATCCAAGAGTATAAGTTTATACAGACATCATTGAAAAGTACCTAACGTTCATCAGTATCATACAAATAAGGCTTTCTTTAATACATATTGTTTTTCCCCATTGCCTGTAGAGAAAACTAAATTCCTGACACATTTATGAAGGATGTAAAAAACAATAAGAATATAATAAAGGCTGATGGCTATAAAGGTCTTACATCGTTCCAAGCGTCTAACTCAGGAAGATGTCATTTTCTTATTCCATACAAATCACAATTATTTTTGCAGCAAAGCTAAAAATACAGTTGCCAAGGATTGTCTGCATCATTCTTTCAAGATGATTAGATCAGACATGATGACTGTATTAAAACTGTGAAAGCGACAATTTCAAATTATGATTTTATTATTTATACACAGAATACATAGTTTTACTATATACTTTCATGTAGTTTTACTATATATACACAAACACACACGCATACGTACATTATGTGCACATATATTTATTTTACACACACACACACACACAGATTACAGAGTAAAGATGTATATCACAGGGGAATTGCAAACAGAAATATTTATCAGAATAGCACCTCGAAACTGCAATTTTTAATATACAGGTACTGTACTCACTTAATGACAGAGTTCCATTCCTACGTACATTTGCTCTGATATGACTAGAAATTATCGTGCATTTTAACCTTTATATGCTATTCGTACTTCAATTGCAGTATAAAAAGTTAAAATGACAGAAATTTCTTGTCATTGCAGTGCAAATGCACATAAAATACATGCACATTTGCACTGTTACAACAATCGATTGACGCACATATTGCTTTTAAAATGGCATGCGTACTTGTGTGCCAGTAAACAGAATAGAGTAAATCAGCTCTAATATACATTACTTAGGCTTGCATACTGCAAATATAAACAAGTGATTTTATTTATTCAGAAAAATGAAAAGGTAGAAAGGAAACTCCAACTTGATAACTTTGTTTTAATTTGCACGATTGCTTGACACTGAGACACCGTGGCTGCCATTTCCATGGCCAAAGTCCTCATATAGCACATAATGACGACTGGTTACAAGTCCAGGTGGTCGTTAAACGGGTAGGTCGTTAAGTGAGGAGTATCTTAATTCTATTTACTGTAACTGGTCAGTGTACAAACAGCATGTTAGCATGGCTACGACAGACAGCAGAAGGGCGGTGCTAGCAATCACACCTTGTCATGAACCGTCATACAGCTAGCGGCATCCTTCTCCTGCAGGATCTCCGTCACGCCATTGGCCAGCCGCTCGTACTTCAGCTTGGGTTCCTCTTCGCTCTCCTCCTCCTGGAAGACACCGATGGGACAGATAGGCTCATTACCAGTGTGACGGGGGGGAACAAGTTGAGCACAGCCCAGTCCTGTTCTCCTGACACATTCCGAATCATATGTTGCGTTTTTTTTTTTGTTTTTTTTTGGAGATTCTAATTAACACGGCTTGATTGAGGCTTTGATTAAATATTGATCTGACTTTCACTACTGTAGTCATGGTTCAATATGTACTGCTGGAGGTATTACAGTATTAACAATATTTTTGCAGTATTTACATAAGTTCCATGTTACCAATATCCATCCATTCATTGATCAACTACTTAAAATCTTATTTTAGCCATGGAAAGTCAAACGCGATTCACCCATATAAGAAAGTGTGTGTTTTAAATTCATCACAGTCTGGATTCACTGTTTTACCCTACGTGACCTGCAATCAGTGTATGCAAGTATTTTCCCCAATCTATAAATTAAATAAAATGTGCATTACCTATTTAAATATCATGGATTTACAGCTATGAAATATGCATTCATTACACTGACATTGGTGTCACGGTGAAAGTAAATAACCGTACCTAGGTAGTTGTGTTCACACATACGCACACAAGTCAACTGCAGACACACATTAAAACAGGAAAGAGGCAAAATACGGGCGGTCGGTCCTTTCCGGGGGGGGGGGGGCACAGCTTCAGCCTAGTACCATCCACACCATCAGCTTTATTTCTATCCCAAATCTGCCCCTTGTTTCACCTGATCCCATACCTCACTGGAAGCTTTACTCCACTCCGGTCAAATCCGCTCTGAGGTCCAATACATCCCCTGTCTATATAAACACCCTTCCATTATCTTGGCTCCTGATCCATACCGCGACCCTTTAATATTACTTATTGACTCCGGCTAATCGTACATGACTCACTGTGTTGTTGACAGGGCGCTTCACACCATAGGATTTCCCCAGTATTAAAGCACAGGGCCGAACTCGCGCTTAACTGGCACAATCCTGCCTGCTTATCCAAGGATGCAGAGCTGTCTCCGAGGTGCTTCAGTAAAACAAAGGTAGCTGTAATCAGAACCAGAATGAAACACCACGGGGAAAAAAGGTTTCATTTTCAAAAGCATTTTCTCTGCTCTCACCCAACTCCATGTCTATTTCCTGTTTCTGCCAGACATGAAATTTCTAATGCCTGGACATTTGTCATGGTCTACAAAGCCATTACAGGAGAAGGGAGGGAGAAAAGAAATAAAAAAAAAAAAAAAAAAAAAAAGGTTTCCGTTCGCAAAAATGACGATTTATCTAAACTTTTGCATTATGTTCATTTTACAGCTTTCCATCTGCTCGAGTGGATAAGTGTAATTTCCTATTTTTAAATAGAGCCTGGGGGTAAAACTGTCTTTTTGTCTTCTCTTCCCTTAACTAGGGTGACAGACACACGTCATTCCCAGCAAGCCCAACTGTAAGCTGAAGTAGAGAGAGAACCAAAGCAAACAAATGAAGCAGACCTCTTCTCTGTGTCTATCCATCTATTTCACATTAAGGCTGTTTTTCCATTCAAAATATAACTTGTATTTCTGCAAGACCAAGCTAATCAGCACCACGTCATTTCCACATTTACCGGAATGTTTTTGTCCAATGGAAGTGACCACGAATACTGATGTCGTGATAGCAAAACGTGACCAGTTAAAATTCCAGATGCTCCTGGACTTGAGGAATGGAAACATTCTGAACAGTAGCTCCAGAACCACACATCATGATCTCTTAACTGATGGGACTTCAATGAAATCTGCACCCGATTTAATAAATGATCTCTGCTTACGCTTGAAAACTGATAGCTTATCTTCAGTTGCATTCAGATTTAATAAGCAGACACTTTTACCTAAACAAAAAACAGCTGGATCAGCCGGTCACTGGACCAGTCTAAGGGATAAGGCCCTTGCTTAAGGGCCCAAAGCCAAGCCTGGGATTTGAACCAGCGACTTTCTGATCACAGGAACAAAGTGCTAACACAGTCATACACCCTCCCCCATCCCCCACAAATGCTTTCCAAATATATTTCCAGATATAACTCAAACCCGTAGTATTTTCTGGCAATCATGATTGTTATCCAAATATCCTTACAATGTTTAAAACGAAACACACAACTCATTATATACTGGCACAGTGGAGGACTGAGTGACTATTCCATGCCCCGAGATGATGAGGAGAGCCGGAGAAATCTCAAGGACATGTTCAAACAAGAGATTTTTACCTTAATCTGAATCCTAGCCATCAAAAAAACGAACAAGCCATCTCTGAAAAGCCAGATACACAAAGACAAAAAAGCCATGTGTTTGACCCTTTCAAAGTAATCAGGTTTTATGCAGTTTCGCTTACAAAAATAACATATTACATGCTGTATGTCTATGGTTACACAGATACATAGTAGCACTGTGCCTTAACTAACTGAAATAATGGCAAAACAACTACTATTAAGATTATTCATACAATGAAAATAACTTGCATAAAATTTTATATAATGAAACACAAATCATGCAAAATCCAAAGGTTATTTTTCTCTGGGAACCTCTGTTTGAGGATGAGAATCCACTCGTTTGGCTCCCGAGTGTCAATTATTACCGCAGCGTGAGAAGAGACATATTGGCTGAGCATATTATTCTGAAGTATTTCAAAGAGATTAGAGGTTTATCTGCCAAAATGAAGTGTTGTGATTTTTATTTTTTTTTTAAAGGGCATTTCCTTCCACGATTCAAAGCAACAGACACCGAACCCTGATCGTGATTCAACGTTAGCGTGGAACAGGGAGAATTCCCTCGCAGGAGAGAGGAAGAGGAGACGATTCATCCCCTACAGACATCCTGCCATCATGAAGCAATCCCACAATGTCTCCACCCTGTGTCAGTGTGATGAAAACCTCCGTCACAGAGGCAACGGAATCAACCGTACAGAAAATAAATAAAAATAAAAACAAAGTAAACTAGGTTTGCATGGAAAAAAAGAGATACTCAAACTCCAGGGCATGTGTGCAGACGGGGTGCACTTGTGGATTTCAGAAGGGGGGGGCATCTCAGCCACAGGCAGGATTTCATTTGAAGGAAACTTGTTTATTTATTTTGCATTGTTTTTAGGCCTGAATTTCGTTTGTTGCGCATCCTCCTGACATTCCATTCTGTGTAACACTAAAAGGGAAGCTCCATCTGCTGCTGATCTGACATGTTATATTTTATTTACCACTTTATACACACGCCGTAACAGGAGCATTCAACGGTGCAGAACAATGCGGGGACTCGCCCAATCCTTTCTTTCCATCAGATGGGCTCATGCGTGAGGTTCCGTCGTCAAGGTGAACCAATTAGTACATCAAACGGACCATGGGGGCTCCGGAACTCACAGCGACCGGTTCAGAAACTGAGGAAATCTGATGCGCATTACCCTCTGAATCCAGTCACTTGTTTTATAAAATATATATCGAAACCTACGTCTTTTAGCAGCTTATAGTCAATGAAACCGCTTTAAAGTTGACAGTTCAAAATCAAAACTCAGATTATGGCCCTGGTTCAAGCCCAGCAGATGTACCAAGGGTAAACTCAGTCAGCATAAAAAAGGAGAGCTCAATAATTTAACTTAAATTTTAATAATCCTGAAAAACATCCAAACGATGCCAATCAGTGCAGTGTGGATAGGCCAGTGGCGTTTCTATGACAACTAGGCAAAACCAGAGCACATTTTTGACTTACAGGAGGACAAAAAAAAAAAATCAAAACAAATGAGTGAAATTTTATGGGTAACTGAGCAGAGTGCTGGAAACTTGAAAAATAAAGATATAATAATTTTATAATATCGCTTGAATTGTGACTCAAAAAACTGCCTTTTTGTTCCATTATAACTGGGAAACAGCAGAAAAGAAAGAAGAAAAAGATAAAAGAAAAGGAAAAAAAAAAAAAGTAGGCAGTCATCAACAATCTCGCTAAAAATCACTTCACCTCTCATTTCTAAGATCCATACTTGCTGCTAGCGCGCGACGGCATACACAGGTCTATTAACATAACAAAGCGCATCTCCGTGATTGCCGCTTCAAACACCACGCGGACTAGACGAGCTGCGCAGCCGAGCTGCGCAAACACGCAGCGCATACGCGCCGCTCACTCAGAAAACCATTGATCTTGGCAACCAAGCCGCCGTGACCTTGGATTCAGCTGCTTAACACCGAAGCGCTCGACCATCCCGGCAGTCTGCCACGGGATGCCGCGGCCGAGGCCGTCTCTCCCCGGAAACGGGGAGCGCGGATTCACGCGATCCGAGAGACAGCACAATGCATCATTTCAGGCCCCATACCCTGGATTAACTAGATTGGTGCGGCTCCACATCTCGGAGAAAGAAAAAAAAAAAATGGATCGATTCACGCCGCCACCATACTGAGTATGTGGAGGAAAAAAAAATGTGTTTCTGGACGTAACACAGCAATTGAACAATGCAGGACATCAGTCAGTCAAAAACACCATGCATCTTCAAATTTGCGGTGTAGAAAGAACAATCGATTGTCTCATATCAATCTTATACATTCAACACCTGAGACGACATATTTGTAAAAAAATAAAGAAAATATAAATATTTGTACTGGAGATCGAGAATTGTATGGAGTACAGAAAATACAAAGGGTGTTTTTAAATAATAATTTCCGTATTTTCAACGGTACTTTAATGTTAATCTTAATATTATACTGCAATACACATATTTCCATGTTTTATAGCGATGATCCACAGAAAGAGGTCAAAGCCACATACAACATTTCTGTAATTCAATACTGCTTCAAAATGAATAATATCAAACAAAAATTGATTAAATCCCATAAAGATGGATTACTGAAATGAGTGTGTCACTCCTGCATGTGTCTCCTGCTTTACCCATATTCACTTGTCCTGGGCTTCACACACCTTTAATGATGGCTTTCATAAAAACATCTTACTCTGCCCCGCATAAACATAAAGAATGTCCCCATTTAGAGCCAGCAGCCCACAGACGGATGCTCCTTTAAAAGGGACCACAAAGGTAAACAGGGCGTCACCTCTCGTGACAGGAAGAAGAGGGACGAAATGGAATATAAACAGACACACCTGTGACTTCACACACGCATAGCAAGCGGACACCCGGAAGGGTCCTGCGGTGCTGTGGCGGTGCTGTGGCAGTGCCTAGGTGACCCCCCCCCCCCCCACTCCTGAGCGTGCCATTTAGACAGAGCCAGCGTTTCCAGGGCGCATGGTGTGAGACCACTGAGATGCTGGAAATCTTTGTAAGGCATTGCCATGGAAACTGCTTCAGAAAATGCATTCCCTGCCTCTTGTAGTACAATAAAGAGTGCCTCCTAGGGCCCAAGTCAACAAACATTGAAGGACACAAAAAAAACTTTTTACACCTAAAAATCATTATAAAACGTTGTACGAAGAACTTCATTCACACGCATTAAAAGCGACAAAACCTTAGATTCAATATTAGTACAGAATACTTCTTTGTCAATCTGTCAATGCTACAGGGATATTTCTTTTTACAAACACAAAGGTCTACAGAATTGCTAAGATAAAAATGTCAAACTCATATGGTAAAATGACTGAGTCGCACCACATTTTTTGTAATACTGCCAAGTCCTTAAGACCCAGAGAAAGCAAATGCATGAGTACTTATAAGCCATGACAGTAAACAACAGATTCCCAATCTGAAATATTTACCGTGGGAACAAATGCAGTGTAATACAAAGAAATCATCCCTACCTCTGACTCATCTGTGGAATCTTCACTTGGTTTCCTTCCCTAAAAAAGAACAGGAATTCACCCTTACACCTTTCAAATACAATACTTTTTTTCTTCAAAATGATAGGGCAGTGGTAACTGAAGCTTTCCAATGTGCCAGAGACCTTTTTACATGCATGTTTAGACATGGCAGTGCTCAGAAAGTACAGTAACATTCACAATGTTTGACATGTTAAAGAGTGAGATCTGTAATAAGGACACCATTCAGTTGCATGTTTAACTCAGCTTTAGATTACATTTAACATTTCAAAACTTACAGATGAAGTAAAAATATTTGTACCAGCACATAGTGTGTATTAATAAGCACAATTATTATTCAACAAGAATCATTAAACAAAATTTATCAATTCCTCTCGAGAAAGGACCATTTCAATAATTTTTGGCAACCTTGCACCAACATACTATGGTATACGAAAAGTATTAATATTACAATTTTAACATGTATGCCTCTGAAATAGCTAGACTTTAAGAAGCGTGACCGGTTCAACCCCTCCAGCTCGCGTACATACGTCTTCCAGCATCCATCAGTTATTACCCAAAGAACCGTATGATTTATATTTCTGGAAACAGCAATGTCCCAATGTTTTGGGGCGATTTTAATACCGCATAAAATGTTGCAATTAATACAGGCACTGAACACTAAGTGGAGTAGCTGTGAAGGCTGAAAGCCAGCCGTACAGCCAGTGCTAGGCCTGCTAGGAGTCCAAATCGATATGCAGCTTGCAGCTGCTCATGTCTATGATGCGTCAATCGGACACTTATTAAGCATTGGTCCTGAATATCACATATACTGACATGTCACGTTATGAAAATCCCAAACAGTAGTACAAGGAGGAGATCCTCCAAGAACTGGGATCAGTACTTGAACTCGCAAACAAATAAATGCTTTCGCTACCACACAGGTATTTTCAAATACCGTCTTTCCTTTTTCTTCGTTATTAGGAGCATAAAACCAAATCTGGCCAGTCATTGTAGCTAACGTGATACAACTACTAAAATATAACACTTCATAAATATTCAGATATATCGCAAAACAAATAAAAACAAAATTCATCTGCAGTCATAAAGAAAATAGTAAATTAAACGTTTTATCCTGTACATTCCAGTTCTGCTTTAAAAGGCTTACCTGCTCCACTGCTTCCGCCATGATTAAAGCTGAGAAATGTCATGTGATAAAAACAGGAAGTACCGGTAACTGAATCTGGATTTTGTAGTTTTTCTTCTGAACCCGTCATTTCCGCTATTCGGACCTGGAGGGAAGAATGTTTCTGGGCGTGATAGGCAACTTCGTAAAGATGAATAGGTAAACACAAACTACGTGTGTAAGTCTTACATAGGGTGACCAGATAATCCATGTCATGGAGAACACTTTGAGCTACTTCGGGTTTTACAAACTACTTTCAAACCGAAAGGCTCCTGTGCTCGGCTAAATAGTTCAGCTCTTCTTCCGCTTTGACTGGTTCGTTTCCTTGATTGAAAGATTCATCCAGCTGTTTCACATTAACATGTGACACATTCATGATTATATGAGATTGACCAATAAGCACACAGCAAGAACTGAGTGCTAAAGTGAAATCCGGGTCCTTTTCATTGAAATGGTAATTTACAATTCCTGTCCCAGCTCAGAGTGTCCGCCATAACATGGATTATCTGGTCGTCCTATCTGGTCACCCTGTCTTACACCGCTGGCGTCATTTAACGTCAATAGTGCAATTCATTCATTCAGTTAACAGTGATTGCTCACAGCACAAAATGAAACAGCCAGGTTATAGAGGTGACCGCAGCAGGATTGG
The DNA here is from genome assembly GCA_026777985.1 of Mormyrops attenuatus. Lineage (NCBI taxonomy): Eukaryota > Metazoa > Chordata > Actinopteri > Osteoglossiformes > Mormyridae > Mormyrops > Mormyrops attenuatus. The sequence continues at coordinate 27,280,957 of JAODKC010000001.1, forward strand.
AAACTCTGGCGCATGCATTTTCACTTGATTTATTTAGATGCTATTACTCAAATTAAAATACAATGAGGGTGAGAAAGGAGGGTTACACAGCATTCTTGGACTAATTGGGCCTTGCTTAAGGGCCCAGCAGTGACATCACTTTACCAGCTATAGGATTTGAACCTTTTTTGAATCCTTAATAGTGTCCTCACTAAATCCAACACTGACTACAGAGTCCTAACCTGCAGAGCCACACATCTCCCCCTATTTAGCACTGCCCTCCTGGTACTGTACCCAGTCTTGATTTGAACATTTCCAGTTCTATAATTACTTTCAGAATCTAGAGCTACAAGCCCTGCCCTGTATCTGCACTATATTCTCTTCTAATTAAGAGACTTCATACTTTTACGTGTATTTGAAAGATCAATTGATCCAAGGATATCTGAATCATACACAATGCTCACTTTGTACAGCCAAGCCCTTGCAACAGAATAATAATCAACGTACAATATCAATAATCAAAATCAATAATCAACGTACATAATGGCTGTCTTCAGTGCTCACTGGGGGCTCAAGCAAAGTCTTACAAAAAATATATGGGTCATGTATATTTATTATATCAAATTGCCATATAAGAGTTATTCACCTCCATATGGAACACATATAAGTAATTATCAGGCTGTATCTCTACGTCTGTTTGTCTATTTAGAAGAGCAAGTGTCTATATAGTATTTCTTTTTAAATACTGAAGCTTGTTTGTTAGTATTACATAGGTGGCACAGACTGCAGTGTTCAACCAGATGACCAACAAGATGTTGACACAATTAAACATTACAATATTTAATCTTAACTGTAAAAGACTTAAGTGTTTTCAACATATAATCATTTGATTATTGTTATTATTTGATAATGTCAAGTCAATGCTGATTCCTGTAAACCATATAGATCAAATTCTTCCCATTTATTTTTTCGTGAAGTTTATTTATTTTTTGAATTTATTATTGCTATTATTAGTATTATAATTGTAGTTATTGTTTAATATCACACATGTGAGAGGTGGCCTACTCTTCATATATGGATTCATATATAAAAAGCTATATGTCTCTGACAAAAATGTCAGAACCTCAACTCTCAGGTCTCAGGATATTACTTGGCTGGAAGATGAATCCTAGGATGAATCCTAGGATTTAACCTGCAGTTTTAAAGTCTAGTTTCTTAACCTTGTAAAGCAAACCTTGCTGCTTTGATTTCAAAACAAATTACTGCAGTGTTCACACCAATACACAATAAACAGCATAGATGCATGGTCAGGGACTGCCTGAGATATTTGTTTACATCTCCTTTCAAGCATAAAGGGGGCGAGTAAAGACAAATGTGTGTAACAAAGCACTATCTCGGACAGACCGGTGTGTGTCGGAACGCTAAGAGCGTGCTATTTCAGAGATATACTCAACTTCAGAAGGTTTCTGTACTTGATTTAGTGCCTCTTACTTTGATTTGAGTTCAGGACTGTCTGGAGACATTCTCTCCAAAAACACTGGGAATTACTTTATCCCAATGTTTCAGATTCCTGCAGCACAAATATGACTCTCACTTTGCATAATTTCTGCATTGAGCACTATTGTGAAATCTACTCAACACTAACCTTCGCTAATTTTGCATACATGCAAAACAGCAAATTAGCTCTTCCTATAGTTCTTAGTCTGCTTTCAAATATCATTTAATTTTCGTTTTAATATTTCACTCAAAAATTACATGTCAAGTGCAAAAACTGGTTCACAGGCAACAGCTACATGCATGAATTCCCAGTGGTGAAAGCATTGTTTGTAACCACACTGATCACAGTCACCTGATAAACTTGTGCGACTGTTTCAGATTTAACATTTTTATATATGTGTGACAGGGTTTTGAAAGCTGTATGCAAGTTAATTTTTCATTTTTGCATTTCTTTGTGAGAGGGAGGTTTGGGCATCCCTGCTAAGACTGCTGTCCCCGCGACCAAACCCGGATAAGTGGCAGAAGATGGATGGATGGATTTCTTTGGCACTAATTTTATTGAGTATACTCTTTTTTGAATATATGGATACAGTATACACAGTGTCAGTTAGTAAATATTAATACAAGTATTAAATATACAATATATACACAAGAATATTCTGTATGTAGATAACCTGCACTGAATAAAAAACAGAAACTATGTAAAATGTGTGTTATTTCTGTTTGTGTTTAGTATTAAATTCCAAGCTGCCCCAGGAGAGACATTTGATCTGAAATTGCACCCCAAGCTCTATTAAACTAGATAAATAGGAGGGTATCTCGTGCTGGTCTCAGTCTATGATATTTGTCATTGTCACCTCAGGTCTGCAGTAAAACAAACACGCGGCATGCTAGTTGGCGACTGTGGGAGAGGGACGAACACGTGTGAGCCCACCTGGACCGCCGTGTGGCCTACGCGGCTTTCTGTTTGATTCCCTCCAGTGGTTTCTTCAGTGGGCTTCGGCGTGTTAATTGAAAGATCAGGAAGCAGCCCCTTGACTCAAGATAAATCACTGGCTGGCATGCCTGAGAACGGCTGGGTGCCGGAGATGCAGTAATTGGGTGGGCGTGCCATCAGGCTTCTCTCTGTACGGCATTGTGTACATGACCTGGAGCTGGTGAGCAGCACCTTCTGAGTATGTCAAAAGCATAAATCAGGTATTATATTGAGGGAATTTTATCCAGGCAGGGACACGAGGGAAGGCAAACATATTTTGGTAACACTTTATCTGACGGGGTACAAAAACTTCATATTTACTCAGTTCACTACTCTAGTACAAATCATGAACAAATATAGTCTCTGCTTGAGATAAAAGATGTCATGATTCATTAATGATGAACAAATATGAGATCAGTATCTAACGTTTTTTATTACTAGTCTCTTCAGTCGTTCACAAAGGTTTACAGGATTCAGATATAATAACAAATACAGTAACTGCTTGAGATAACATATGCATCATGATTCGTTAATGATGAATTAACATTGGATCAGTATATAACTAAGACTTAGTTTGTGGTTAATTAATACATAAGTAATAGCGTAATACTATATTATATGTGCCCCGTCAAGTAAAATGTTACCCCCATTTTTATACAATTAATAATTGGCAACAGGTGAGTGAAGAGGCTTGTCGACTGACTTTGGTGACTTGGCTTGTCAAGTCCATGCGGTCGTCTGTTTCGCATAGGATAGAAAGAGTTGTTGGAATCTGCAATCCATGGAAATCAGAAGACTTGTATAGATGTGTGTTTTTGAACGCCTCAAGATTTCAGATGAGTTTTTTTTTCCCAGCCAATAGCTTTTTTCAGCGTAACTTCACTCTCGCTGTATTGTGAGACACACAACTGCACCAGCAGCAGCATTTCCAGTGAGCCTGTAAATGAAACTACACCATCACCAGGGAGGAATAGCCAGAGCTGCCTTCAGGGGGGTGTATGGGTCAGAATGTACATACAGTGAAAATACAGTGTACGTATACTGCATTGAAGAGAGATTCACCTAGTATCTCAACAGTTACAGTTTCCTTTCAATTTTTGATCTTTTAGACTCATCAGTAAGTGTGAAATCATAAAGAGCCTCGGATAGTGACCTGTATCTGAAGAAGTATGGCCTCAGCTGGTTGTGTGTATTGACATCTAAGATAAGATATACCTTATTGATCCCACAATGAAATTCTTGAAACCTGTCCCTAATGTATCATAGCTGCATTGTATATCCATTTTTATGTTTATATGTTTTTGTAGGTTAGCTGAGGTAAAACAAAAATGATGGTACAGTTTCGTAATAGCCTTCACCATCAAGGACTCCTAGACAATATTCTTGTGGTGGTACATTGTTATGTACAAACCGTACAGATGTTTCGAAAGTGAGATTAACCTGACATACTGCTGTAGGTTCATATAGCTTTTTTCTCTACATGGTCATGCACCTGTTTCTGCTTAGCATTAGAATCTGTAGTAAATCCATTGTTTGTTGCTTGTTAAATCTGCCTCAGTTTCTTTGGACTAGAGTCTTCTGAATGAGTAATAAATAACATTTCTTCTGCTTTCTTAGAATCTAAATAATATCATATTATTACATTATCATTACATAATATCAAATCATTACAAAGCAATGAGGTAATATATATTGAATAAATGCTGCAGAAAAACCAGCAGTCTCAGAAGGGAATCAATTTCCTCCTCCCGATCACTAGTCTTGGATTTGAACCAGTGACCTTCTGATCGCAGGTGCACTCTCTTGACCCGCAGAGGTACAGGTGGATGAAACTGACTGCCCCTCAGCACAGTCACACAGACACCAGCATTTTCTCACAGAAACACAGCACTGGGAGTCAAGAAGGTGGCTGAAAGTGTAGCTGCATGACATGCTGTGAAACTCCAACAGTGCCGTTCCATCGACATTTCAGGCCTCTAATCGGTCCCTCACACCCCTCAACTGGACTGCTAAATCCAACTGTAATTCTGACAGTGGGGTGACCCAGGGGAAGTAAGGTGGGGTGAAGCACATCCTCCGATGGACTACTGGGTCTGACTCCCATTGGGGAATTTCTCTAAGGGAACTTTAATGGGGGTGCCGTGTACCTCTGTGAGTTACAGCGGTGTGCCTGTGGTCAGAAGGTTGCTGGTTGAAATACCAGATTGGTTGAATAATTTCACCACTGGATATATGAGCACAGCCCTTAACCTCCAGGAGCTTCAGGGACTGTTTGACTCTTCTTTCTCAAAAGTGTATGTCACATAGGATAAAGGTTTCTGCTAAAATAGTAGAATGTAACCTAGTTGTAGATTAACACTAAAAGTTTCTAAGCTAAGTACAAATGATCTTTATGCTTCAATATATTGCCCCACCCTCAGAAACATTAAACACAAGGTGTTTCTGCCGGCCATTATATTCAGGATGCAGTTTTTTATTTGTCCCGCATTTTTCAGTTTTGTTTTACTGCTGGGTCAAATTTGCTGTAGTCCAATCTAAATCCAACTCAGAAAGATCCCCTTTACGTAATGAACCAGCGTTCACATTTCCTCTTCGTAAATCGATAGATTTAAGGAGCGTTTTCTAAATCCGAAGGATTTTCAAGGGAGCGTCGGCATGATGTGAAAAATGGATCTGAAAACAACACGACAGGGGCCCCATGCTACACAAATGTTTCAAGGATATGTCTTTAATATGATGGAAGTGTCGAATATGGATTCGCTTCAGTGTGCTTCCTTATTGTCGCGACCTTGCGATTTCAGCCGCAGAGATTGAGAAAAGGCCATTGCGGAATGAAATGGGAATGTGTCCATGGCTTTAGCAATCACAGCTGAAAATTGTACTATACTGTGGCCTCAGACGCATTCCAGTATCAACCCAAGTAGTCCTACATTCCGGCGTGTATTTAAAGCTCACAGTCTAATAAATATTGTCCACCCTTTTTTCTCCTAAAAAAATAGACGGAAGGAGCCATTCACAAGCCACAACAGAAAGGCTCTTGAAGAGAACTTGTCGGTGACAGGAACCGAAACTAACTTTTGTACTTTTATCCAAAGCAATGTACTGTATGTTTTTGAGAAAGTTGGGTCAGACACTCCCCGGCACATTAGACATTAGGGGCTTTGTTCAAGGGCCCAATGGTAAAATCAATCACACACACACACACACACACACACACACACACACACACACGTCGGGTAAACATATCTTTATGGGGACCGCTCATTCATTTCTATGGGAAAGATGCTATAACGCTAACTATGACAACCTTAAGTCACCAAAAGTGTTTTTGCATTTTTAGTTTTTTCATTGCAGTCACAGATTTTTATTAAATTGAGTTTTCCTATATGGGGACCAGGAAACTGAAAAATAAGCCTTAGCATGCTGGGGGAAAATGATGGGGCACCACAATGCTCCTGATGAGATTCACCTGGACACGATACAGTTAGATTAGTAACAGCACCTGCCAAAAGCAGATCCCTGAGAAGATCGTCCAGGGCAAGCTGTCGATACAGCTCATGGTTTGATGGAAATGTGCACTGGCAGCGCATGTCCATGTCAACACAAGAGCAGGGGGGGCAAGAACAGGGTTGATCTGTGCCTTTGGATTGTGGCTGTGGATGTTCGTCATTGGACAGCGTGCGGTTAAACTAGCGACAAGTTTAAACCACACAGTGGCTGAACCGAGGCCTCCAACAGACTGTGGTTATTTAACAACTGAAAAGCAAAATTTTGAGAAAATTTCTGTGGTCATTTTGGGAAATTTAATAAAAGTTCTTCATTGGATTATATGTGGACCAAATGACTTTTGGTTCCCAACACCGTAACATATGATGGGGAGTGAGTGAGTCTTGTAAATTTGTTCTTCAATTATATTATTATTAATTTAGATTAATAACTTCCTAAACATTATATAATGCGTGTTTTACATTTTTCCCGAAGTCCATGGATCTGACTGAAGCTAAAAAGCATCTTAGTTTGTCTGTTCTTTTCCGAAAAATACAGTACAGCATCACCTGGATTACCTAACCATCAAAGGGAAAACTCCGGAACAATTTAATTTTGGCTAATTAACTGTGTTATTGGACAATTGGCATTAAATCATTGATTGTGTCAAATGCCTTTAATGACCGTATAATAAAGTGCCTTGTTAATAGTTGGTCAGCTCCCAGATGACAGAGTGTCACCCCCTGTGCCCGTATACTTAAGATAACTTCGTAATTATTGATGAGAGCTTCTGTAATATTCAGTGGCACAGACTTATCACCGCTCACGAATGTGCCCCGAAGCCTTTCCTACATTTTTCATATTTGTTCATAAAGTTCTAATGTTTAACCTTTTTCTTCTGTTTCCATATTTAACATCATTCCGTAAGGTTATCAGTCCTGTCTTTTGTTCTTCTGAAAGTATATCCGAAGACATTCATCATTAATATGCTCATTGTTGTATAATGAAGGAAACTTAGACTTTTATACATCAGCTTTATTAGACATTATGGATTCTGTATTATTATAGCATTGAAGAACAATGGATGAACCCATGCTAACATAACAACAGAGTGAGAAATTAAACTAAATTTATTGTTAAAAAAAGCCTTTGAGATTTCTTAGAAGCCTCATGCTCTGACATGCAGGCCTCCGAAACAAAACAAACCTTAAGGTCCAAGTTCAAGACTATGGAAGAAGATCAAAGAGTTCCAGCAAAATGGAGACCTCATCAAAATTTATGGCGGACAGTGGCACTTCTGGATTCATGCGCTCACTTGTCATCTATGACTGGGCGAGTGGGGGCAGCATGGAGGCAGACGAGCTGTTTATGCTCAGTCTGATATGTCATGTGGGTTTGATTAGGGAGACTTTCTGCATGGCTGTCTTTGCCCTGCTGAGTCTCAGCGGTGACAGTGGGGTTCAGCATCCATGCCTGGCAGTGCTACAATAATAGGTCATATACTGAGACCACTATCAATACATCCCCCACATTCCTCCCAGAATCCAAATCGTCTCTGCACAAAAAGGCTGCATGGGTCGGAAAGTATTATTTTAAACTTACCGTGTCTATATATTTTTTATTGTGTTCATTTTGTCTGATTTCTTTGACCCACCTTGACTGGAGCCAGTCATTTCACACCAGTTGAGGTTTATACTCTCATAAAGAACCTTGCCACCATGGTAACCTCTCTGGTTTTTTGTGTATAGACTGTATTCTCTCCGTAATTTTACCAGCCTGCTGTTGGGGGCTTTATAGTTGAAGCTCTATAGAGGGCAGTGAGTACATAAACATCCTAATGCCTAGTTGGATACATAAACCAGACATTTATGTGGTAGTATTGGCTTCACACAGAAGCTGACTTTTTCATTTTGCAAGCTCAATTTCTGGAGGAAGGAAAGATACTTCTGTGCTTATTTCAACACGCTGTTATCTGGTTTAAGGTCCGGTTGTTTGGAATCATACGCTACCTGTCATCCATTCTTACTCCTGCTGCAGTGAGGCCTGCCTCCTGAGGCTTGGCCTCTACTCCTGTTGCAGTGAGGCCTGCCTCTTGAGGCTTGGCCTCTACTCCTGTTGCAGTGAGGCCTGCCCCTTGAGACTTGGCCTCTACTCCTGCTGTATTGAGGCCTGCCTCTTGAGTTTTTGAGGATGTTGTTTGCCTCAAGTTTCCTAATCTCCCATGAAAACACTCCAGACCTCTTAATACTCTGCTCTCTTTGTGGTTAATTGGTGGATTTAAGGTAAGTATTGTCTACAAGTATTCCTTTTTCGACTAACATGTTTGAAGGAAATATCTTTCAGTGGTCAGTTATTGTACTGTTTGATAATATTGAAGTCAGAATTAAATGCTAATGAGACACAGTGAATTCCCATGCAAGCCATCACTTAAATGACTATCATATCTTTTTTCCATGGTTGCATAGTATTCAGTGTTTTTTAGAGTTTTCTAACTGTTTAGCATTTTACGTGTGGCACATTTGTTCTGTTGCATACTTAACTGCAGTTTTCTGAATAGATTAATACCAAACTCTGTATAAAGTACACCAGAGAATAGATGGAAATATTAGAGTTACTAACAATGTTCTTTCTAGACCTGCACCTAAGGCAATGTTAGTATAAAAAGTAAAAAAATAAAAAATGTAAAGGATTTCTGAAAAAAGCAGTAGCCTGCAGTCATATGCGTCACAACAATCAGAATCAAATATGATTAATGCAAAACTTTTATATCTATATATCCATCCATCCATCCATCTTTTAACTGCTTATCCAGGTCAGGGTCATGGGGGGGGGGGGGGGGGCACACCATGTCACACCCCCATGTCAAAACAATAAAT
>JAODKC010000001.1:27289870-27326169 GCA_026777985.1 Mormyrops attenuatus
ACGATGTCAGCACACGATGTCACAACATTAATGACCGGACTGGAGAAACATACTCCAACGCAGACTTAAATCCACAACAGCTATTAACAAGACTAGAAACAGCTGAAGACATCGTTATTCCACGTGAGGTAGCGAGGGGGGCATGGCACACAGGAGGATCGGCACGAGCAGGGCGTGACACCTGGAGCCTATCCCAGACAGCACAGAGCACAAGGTTGGGGTACATCCCGGATGGGATGCCTGGGCACATTTGTTAAATGTTTAATTAAAAAATGAGAATGTAAGTGGACAGAACTATGGTCTCATGTCTCTAGGGTTGTGGGTTCACTTCCTGCCTCTGGCTCCGTGAACTTTGCATGTTCTCCCGGTCTAATGCCCATTTCCTCCAGATCTTCTGGGTACTTCCTCCCACAATCCAAAGGCATGCAGCTGGGTGACTTGGTATCTCTGAATTGCCCATTATGTGAATAAGTGCTCTGTGATGGACTAGCTTTGCATTTAGTGTCCCCTACCTTATACCCTCTGCTTCATGGAATAGAGCCCAAGCTCAGCATGGCCCTCTGCTGGATAAGCGGTTATGGACCACGGATGAAGGCAGTCTAAAAAGGTCAGTTCTGCAAATGATTTGGAAGCCTGAGAAGTATTCTGCAATCCTGAGAGCTCATTCTACAAAAAAGGCTTGAATACCTCAATGTATTCATGGTCAACAGACAGAAGAACATCCAGCCATTCAGAAAGGACAATGAGAGCTTACATGGTTGGGCTTGTTCTTGTGTCTGATGCTGGAAAGATATTTCCTTTAGCAGTCCATATCAAGATCTTAAGCTTAATATAGAGATGTAGGGGAAAAGCTGTAAGGATGGCCAAACATACATGAGATAAATTCGAGCTGCAATACAGTCTATGATTGCTTGGACTAATAGAAAATCATCTCCAAAGAAGATTTTGAAGAGAAGTGAATCAGTGTGTGAACTGATATCATTAACTGTGGGTCTAGAGTCAGTCCTAGATATTCATAATATGACTTAATTGAAGTTAAGAATACTGTTCTATCCCAATTCTATTTTAAGGCTACTAAGCAACTAAAATGTTTCAATTATACAGATCTATATTTTACATAAGAAATAGCTGTACCTTTCAGTTCTTGATAAGACACATAATGAGGTTCCTGTCAGAGCTCTATAGGACAGCATTTAGAATTCATTATATTTCTTATACATTCCATTGACTTGATTCTCCCCTTTCTCCGTGTTCCTCAGGACTCAAGGTGAATTACGGTGCATGTCCCACAGACAGACGGCCATTTTAGCCCCGGCCCATTCCCCCCAATCGATGTTGTCACATGGCCGCCGCTGTCGGGGGGGGCGGAGCTCCACCACCCCCCGCCCCCTCAGTTGCCCACCTACCTGTCCTCTGTAGAGAGGGGCCCGCTGTGAAAACAATCAGCACATTTACTTTGGATCTAAGTGATTCCAGCCAGGTCGATACTCCATGCTGATATCCTGAAAACAGAGAGGGCCAGAATTGGGGGAGTGAGGTTTAGAAGCTACCAGCGTGCGCCCTGTCGTCTTGCTGCGTTTCCTCCAAGCTAACAGGGAGCTAATTTAATGACATGGTCAGATATTTAACACCCAAGATAACACCCAGGGAAGTCAACCGTGGGGCAGATCCTGATCTCACGTATCAGCACAGGATCCTCGCATCGGTATTGTAACACATAAGTGCTGCAATAAAGTCTTTAAATGCCTATCGATGATGAATTGCCTTCCACAACACAAAGACTGTGCTGGTTGTTTATCACGCCTGAATGGAATGTGCCCGCACTGAATTCTTTATTGCGCTTTATTAAACTGTTTCATAAAAGGATTTAAATAGTTACTAAATTATGAAGAAATATGAATATTCCTTTTGGCTAGATCTCTCATCTCATGGTATAGTATTTTAAGAAATTTTAAATGCATTCGGCAAAATGTACGAGATAGAACTTATATGGCTAAGAAATGTTCGCAAAATGCTTTAAATTGTAAAAAGGAAAAGGCTATTAAAACAGGAATTCAAATATTTAAAACCGGAGAATTTTTCTCAAAATAACAAACCAGACTTCATTAAGCTGAAACCCAGATAAACTGGATCACATCCAGACACGGCCGTTTTAGTCCATAATCCATCCACTCTGATAATTTTTTAAGAAAACTGTGTACTGAAAGCAGTGTGTAACCACTTTGTTCCTGACAATTACTTTGAGTACAGTGTGTGAGAATATAGGTGTTATTAAAAGTCCCAAAGACAAATTACCACTCATGTATATTGGCCCAAAAACTTTGAGGATATTTAATTCACCACAGTCCCATACTACATACGCATATATGGAAAATGAATGGAGCATTTGCTATTCAAAACCATTCCACAAGTAAGTGTTATTCATTTTGAGGATAAATAAAAAGGGGAGAAAGTACAATACATTATCACATAAACTCTTTGCATTCAATACGAAGTTATATGGTCCCACGGAGGATCAGGGGAATAATCTGCATATTTCATGGAAACAAAAAGCCCAGTTGCGGTGTGGTGGCGCGGTGGTTAACGTTGCTGCCTCATGGCAAGAAGGCCCTGGGTTTGGTCCTGGCTCCTTTCTGTGTGGAGTTTGCATGCTGTTCATGTGGGTTTTCACCAGGGGCTCTGGTTTCCTCCCATGGTCCAAAAGTGTGCAGGATAGGTTGATTGGTGTGTCTAAGTTGGCCCTGTGAGTGTGTTGGTGACTGCCCAGGGCTGGTGCCCATTGTTCCTGGGATAGGCTCTGGTCCCTGCTGCAAGCTCAGTTGGGATTGAGTGGTTTCAGAAAATGGATGGAAAAGACCAGTCTGTTAGTTTGAGAAGATGCCCTGCAGAGGAGCACTAACACATATATGTATACATTGTTACCTCCCATTTGTGTTTCCTTCCACTTCTCAGCCAAGCCAGACCACCCCAGGTGCCAGCTGCCGGTTAGGAATGGGTGATTACTTCAAGAGTTAAGAGTGCAATAGACCTGTAAGCCATTAGCAGCCCGTGTGGTGCAGCCGTTCCTGATAACATCATGGCTGTAGTCATTCATGGCTGCCTTACTAAAGTGGAACACCCCCCAGGAGTGATTATATAAACATGGCCAAAGGCAATAATAAGCAAGAGAGCATCGACAATAGAAATATTAAGTATGTTAATAAATTGTTGTAAATTTTTTAAAAGGTCACTCTTTATAGCAGCCTTACTGCTTGTTACCTTGTTGAAATAATGGTGCATTAGATCTAGTATTACAGACGCTCCTCTACTTATGAATGTTCAACTTACGAACTTTCAGACACACGAACGAACAGGACTGTAAGTCAAAATTGTGTTCACTGGACTCCCGTTTCCTGTCTGCAACATCTTTTTTTTTTCAGCGCTCCAGTCCCGCCTAGTACGACTTCTGGCCGCTACTCCCGCCGTGCAGCAGCGTAATTGGTTGTACACACAGTACTGTCCATCCGCTAGCTGTGGACATGTTGCTATGGTCTTTGTATGTGTAAAATAGCAGGTAATGTGTTGTTATCAACTGGTATTGCTAACAATGGCTTTCCGGTTCGTTATACTGAAACATAGTTAACACAGATATGACGTCATTCCCAGCTCTGACTTCCGCCCACCAAGGTAAATGGAATGCAACACATGTCTAATGCCAATTAATAGTCTTTGGGGTTATAGTAAGTTAGATGGCAATATACAGTCAGGTTAATATGAATGTCTGTTGGTGTTTCTTTTTAAGTCTTTCAGCAGCCAGTTTCTAACCCGATGTAAATCTCATATTTTCATATCATCCTTTTCCATACTGTTCATCAGGTGCAGGTCATTTGCATCTTTGGAGTAATATTTGAAATAAATGTAGTTTAAAAGATGTAATTAAATGATAACTGAATGGTTTTTCTGTCCCAGTATTTACTTTCTGGGGACTCTGACTCCTTATCCTACAGTGTAACCATGTGATGGCTCTCTGGAGTTCACTGGATATCTTTTTTCCAAAGATTATAAAGGAATATTTATTTGGAGACTGACATGTCCTGGTATAGTATTCTATAACATCACCTTCAGAGGGTGAACAAATACTATGAGTTGAATGATGTAGGAGAGCAGTAAACCTGATTCCAGTGCTGGATTCGACCACGCACATGAAGCGATAAAACAGAAGCGGTTAACATTCTCTCTGAGCTCACGTTAGTTCTTCTTTGACAACAAACACTATATAAATGAACGGTTTTTAACGTGTGCTCTGCCCTGTGCCTTGCCTCTCTCCTACATTCTCTCTCTTGCCAGTTTACAGTGCTCTGTGTGTGTTTGGCTCTATTGGCTGATATCTACAGTTTCCTCTAAAGTTTGTTTGCCACTTTTCTCTGCAGCCTCGCCTGGATGTCTGCAGTTGCTGACTCCGTCGACACTCTCCTTGTGCATAACACTTTTTAACATCTTTCCCTTTCTGTTCTGTTCCACTGGCATCCTGGCAGACATATCAGTGAACCCAGAAACCTTCATAGCTTGGTCTGGCATGTGAGGTGATCAATGTTCTAGCCCTGGTTTGTTTATGCAGTGTTTCCTTACTTTCTTACTTTACCTTTCTCATCATCCCATCATGTTCCTTTCGAGTATCTCTCCTGACAGACATGGCAGAGGCAGAGGGATGCCTCTCTTCTTCTGCAGCCAGACATGACTTCATCATGGTCACAAGATCAGGTGTTTATATGACGTGGGAAAGATGGAAAAGCCTTGCTGATTCTTTCTTTGGTAGAAGCAATTGGGGTAACTTCCAAAAATGTTGTGCTGATTCATGTGGATTTTTGCCTTTAATGATTTGGGAATATGACGCAAACTGACTGACTGATCTGTCAGAACCTAGTTGTCAGGAATATATGGGGCATGGAGAGAGTCTAGGTCAGTCATGGCATCACAGTGGGTTTGAAATATTACAATATCACTACCACCCAAAAGGTGTCTCTTTGCCTATTATGGTTATCTCACCTCCGGGGATGGGGCTTTAAATTCTGCCCACACATTTGTATGGAATTTGCATCTTCTCCCTGTGCTGTGTAGGTTTCCACCAGATACCTCGCTTTCCTCTCTCTGACCAGCGATGGAGTGGCATCCTGTCCAGGGTGTACCTCAGTTTTGTGGCCTATATTGTGTGAGATAGGATGGTACACTTTCCCTTAACGCCTGATACTCGTCATATAGTGAAGGTGATAAGCAGATTATAAACACCACACCTGGAAAAGAGGACCAAAGGGTGCGGATTATTTAAGAAAAAAATAAGTGCTAAAGATGTTCATTTGAAATGTGCGCCAAGCCTGATTGTCGCTAGAGACCTTAGCTGTCTCTGCAACTACTTATCAACAAACTACATTTATTAAAGTAAGATAACACAAATTATATGTAATGTAGCAATGCTATGAGCCTCGTTAAAAGGCTCTAATCTATTAGTAATGTGGTTCACGTCAATGAAGGAGGCTAGAGTTCAAGTCTAGCTACAGTCTCACTCCTGGCTAAAATTACTACACTATTTATACTGGTGAGTAATGATGGCGGTAGTTTGATTGGGTTAGTGAGCGCAGTTGCTCGTCAAGGTGAGCACGGACAAGTCAAGGGAGAAACGACATGTGCTTCTCGGCGATGTATGATGTCAGTCCAAGGGGCAGTGATGTTTTCCGGGGGATGCTGCATTAACCCTTTTCAGTTAGGTTGGTGTGACTTGTATGTCTGTTTGCCTAAGGGTGACCAATGTACCCATGATGTAGCTGGCGTCAGAGATATTGTTCATTATTCAGCTAGCTACCTAGGCTAGCTTGCTAGCTAACAATAAACATATGCTATGTTCAAGTAACTCAACACAATGAAAGCAGAAGAAATTACCTGCATTGTCTTTGTTTTCGCTCTAGGTCAGCTCATTTAACAGTTGGTTATGATTTCCCTGGACAGAATATGTTCAAGGATAGTGAGAAAAACCAGAGCCAGTGACACATTGTGGGGGTCATTACCTACACAGTTCACAGCTCCCTGTTATCCAATCACGTTTAGTGTTATACTCACACCAATACGTGTATTTTGCCCCTTGATACTCGGCACCTCTTTGATTAAAAGATATTTGCAAAATGTCACATATCAGGGGGCATATTTTTGGTCACCTTTAAAGTGAAGTTCTTCAGAAATTCAGCCTCAGTAAATGGCCTTGATACTAATGAATCCGCCTGGGCAGTAGCCTCATGTACTTCATGGGAAAGCGCAGATATTGACTTTTTCTCTTGTTAGAACCTCTGATATAGTCAACTCTGCTAAGCAAGTAATTTACGTTAAATGTTGCAATTAATGAGATGACCATAATATTTGTGCACGAGGCAATTATTCTCTTCAAAATGCTTACCTTCTGGTCGCATGATGGATTTGTGAATATAGTAGTTCAGTAGTGAACCCTCATACCTCCGGGGTATAGGGTGTGAAATCTGCAGCTGCCTTGTGTGTGGAGTTGGCATTTTCTCCCTGTTTTGTTCAGGTTTGCTCTTGGCTCAGTCCATAAACTTTATGACCATAAACAGTTAAGCAATCTGAGGTGCCTAAATCACCCCTGATGTGGACCGGCGTTCTTTTGGGACTTGAATTTTAGTGAAAACCACTAGATGCACTGTTGCTAAGATCTATGGAGGAATCATATCCCTACGTTTCATTGCTTATTTACACAATATTTAAAATAAAAGTGTCTAATGTTATAGGTTGTAAGATGTGATCAGTATTTCATTTGTATTATAACTTCATAAAAATCACAAGATATCCAGTGTTAGGCAATTTGGGGTCATCCCAATCATTACCTTGATATCTACCTTAAATGTTATATCTGTGAGCACTGGCCATTTTATGCAGTGCTCAGATGGTCCTCTCTCAATTAAATAATCCAGTAGGCCTATTCTTTGGCACCTCCTGGCAAAGATTTCTGCCTTTCCCTATTATGCAAGTAAAGACCAATAAAAACGCTCAGCTGTATAGTAATATATATTTCAGATCATGTATTGGTATTTTAACGTTATAAGCTCCTGTTTATTTTGTTTGAAAAAAGAAAACGCAACTGACTTTAGAAAAATACAAGTTAAGACGGATGTCTGTGAAGTGAAAACTTCTGTTAACCTTATTTACTTGAAGTTTTAATGGAACTCAGTGACCCAGAAGTCAATGCACTCACACATTACGCATGTAAACAACAATTATTCCTTATAATGCCATATATTTTATGCAAAACCTGCTGTAATGCAGGTGCTATAGTGTCATAATACAATGAGGGAATTACAGGAGTAGCTGAAGTACTTCAAACAGCGATATATAATTACCTTAGATATGAAGAGAAGCTGAATACAGTATAGCATTCCTGCTCAATTATGTTCTAGCGTAGGCAGATTTCAGGCAGTTAATCTGAGTGAGAGATAATGTTTTGCAGCATTTGTCATGTATGGTACTGCTTCTGCTCTAATTATTACCCGCCCGTAGAATATTCAACCCACAACCTCGCCTGGCAATTAGTATATATTACACAGTTAATTACGAACGCCCTCCGCTGTCATAAAAACCAATGAAGCGATACATTTTGAGTAATTGGAGTAATTCGGTGGCGCGGTGTCAGACGTAGAGATGGGAACATAATCTGTGTGTAAAGTTTGCCTGACTAGCTGGAGGGACCTGCTCCCTCAAGACATGATGCACAGCAAGTGCATTTCATTAATCGCGTTTATTTTTAAGAAGGTGAATTGTGAGAAGTCCTGCGTCAATCCCCGAAGAGCAGAGTGTTTATAAGCATGATTTTATTGTGGTAATGGCTTTAGTCAAAGTGGCCGCTAAGAGGATGATGTGTCTTTCATTTATTGAGATTGTATTTTTCCTTTTTTCTTCAAGCGGTTTCTAAAGCACTATCTCCAGAAAGGTATAATTCCCTTCCACCCCCCCGCTCTCTTCCACAATCTATTTAGCAATGATTTATCGATCCGGGCTTCTTCCTTCATAAAGAATTACTGATCCTTTTTGGGAAATCAGATTTTCACACTTTTCATGAGAATGCGAGCAGCGCAGGTCCCGGGAGGTTGACGGCGGGAAGCTGACTTTGAGGAGACGCCCCTTGGCGACACGCGTCTCTGCGGGCTCGTCGCTAATGTGTAACGCCAGTAATGTGCCCAGGTTAAAAATAGCGAGCTCTGGCGCAGCTCTTCCTGTTGCTCCAGAAGCTGTGTCTTTGAAACCCACCTTTTTTGTTTATTTGTGAAAGCAGTCTGGGCTTTTTTGCCCACTGTCAGGGCCCATTTTCTGGATGGCAGTGTTGATTCTGAATAATCTCCCTGCTGCAGCATGTCAGAATGTATGTGGTTGCAGAGGAACATTGTTAGAATAAACAAAAATGTGTCAGGGAAACCCTTAAACTCTTCCAGATTTGGTCTGGTGTGATTGTTGAAGGACAATGGGGCATGCAGCTTGATCAGGAAATGGGGTTAGCTTTGTAATGGAGGCAAGTTTGGGACGAGGTTGTTGGGAGAGGAATCATGTACTTTTTGTGGCTGTCAAACCACCAGATAACTCCAAAATTTCGAAAAAGCTGGAATATTTGGCGTGAGTTTACAATGGTCAGTCAAGGCTTCAGGGTTGCCAACTTTGGTCAGCTGGCTGGCATGAGATTTTCAAGTCTGCACACACACAGAGACAAGCATTTACATGTATGTAACAGATTTATTACCTTGTAAATAGTCTGAAGGGATTTCAAACTATCCTGATGCTTTTCATGCACTTAATTTTAGGTTTATAAAGGAATAATATAGATTTGCCGTAAGATTTCTTTCTCGAGCGTGAGAGTCTGAAAGCGTGAGTTTCATGCCACATGTGAGAGTTGGGTACCCTGTGACTTTCTCAGGGTGACGGACAGTATGGTGATATTGCTCAGTCAGACATGTCAACAGAGGTCATGTTCAAAAATATGGAGTTCAAGCAGAGTTGAACCACAGTTCCAGTGACAAAAAGGATATTCAGTGTGAAATTCATTGATTACTTTGAATTCTAGAGGTACTCCTTGAATCACTGTTCAGTTCATACACCGTTGCACCCTGCCACACTCTCCCAGGCAGTATACCACTAACTGCAACACACTAAAGATGCATTCTGACCAGCACAGGATTGCCTAAAGTTATGTTGAAAAAAATTATTCAAATTTGTCCTTCATGGGCTGAGTAAAAGTATAGTTTCCATGGTTACTTGGCAGCAATAGCAGAATTGTAAATTAGCGTGACAAATGTCAAAAGCTCTTTGCAAAATCAATTTTGTTAACATTCCAAAAACTGTTATCAAGACAAATTAACTGAGCATGTTAAAAAGAAATAAGAACGGTTCACCCAGTGTTAAGGTCCTAGCTAGTAGAATAAGATAGTTAGGATGGTACGGAGCACAGACATTATTTGAAATGGAAATGTATAGCTACAGACTCACATATCACAAAAAGAGGAAAATTGGAGGAAAGTGAAACTAAAAGATAAAGAATATTGCTGGATAGTTATCTAGCTAACAAACCAAAGTAAGTGATCATTTTAAAGTATTTTTCAATTTAAGTTTTATTTTTAAAATCTTGAAACTAAATCTTACATTTAAAAAAGATATGGATTTATTATAAAACACCAGCTACAATTTAACTGTTTATTGAATTTTAAATTGATTTATGATATATTTACATAAACCGAAATGAATATTGTTGCTTTTGTATCTTTGTTTCTTAGCATATAATGGTGTAAAATCAAACTTATTTGCATTACATAATGTTTTCTTGAGAATTTATTACTAGACTGTTACTTTGTGATAGTGGATCTTTTTATTTGCTTGGAGTAGGCTCCAGAATAAGTGGCTGGAAGATGGATGGATACGCTAGTTTGTTAACAATCAAATATCATTGTGTTGGATAATCTTTGCAAATTGCAAGCAGTTGGTTGGCAGAAGGAAAAAAAAGATTATGAAGTAACAATTCAGCCAGAATTAAACTCTGGCTTCACACATTAAGCAGCCAGCCGGTTCCTCTGCATGTAAACCCTTGACCTCTACATCTACAGTAACAATGAATTCCGAAAGTTATTAGTAATAGCAGAAAGCTCATAATGTAAACTTTTTTTTTAGTTTGATACGTGATCCTTCCTGTAGTATGCAGGTTTGCACTTCAACCGTTTCACTGGGTATTTATTGGAGCAGTTTAGATTTAGGTCCTCAGTGGTCCTTCAGGGAAACAGGATTGTTTTTGTTTTACGATCCAGTTCATTCACCACTTCACCCCTCCTGTCCTTTTTAGTTATTCCTCAATACCCGACTGCATCTGGAGTGCTGATGAGGTGATTGTGGGAACCTTGTCCTCCGTCATGTGATCAGGCCCCAGATCAGACCTTTTCAATATCCTGCAGCCCTGGAGATCATATTATGGGTTGCAGCATTAACTCCATGTGCAGGGGTCAATCAGTCAAAGTTGACAGAAAGCTATTTTTTCCCTAGTGTAACCACTGCAGCTATGTCAGGGAAGAGCAGGCAGCACCTGAAAGCAAACGACAAAGGCGTATTGTCAGATGGAGGGCCGTGTCTCCATTTGATCAATTAGATCGGTCAAAGTTAATTTCTTTCAGTACAGCGATTATCGACTATGTGGACACTCATATTGAATTCACTTAATGGGTCACGCTCACAGACAGTAAATGTAATGGGCAAAATATAAATAGATTTCAGTTTTTACCACATCTTTATGTCATTGTGACTGAATGCCATTTCAGTATAATGGTTAGGAATACATATCAATTAAATGATATGGTAATCTGAAGATTAAAAAGGGTATGATTCTGAAGATTATAAGGACATGATTTTGTAAACGGACAAAGTATGAATGGGCAAAGCCTCACAGATGAAACAGCCCTCTTAATCAGCAGCGGAAAGGCAGACTGTAAAGGCACCTGCCTTAATGTAAGCTTAGGTGTGAGATGGAGCAATAGTTGAGGTATTAAAAACTATTTGTCAGTGTCAGGCAGCAGATTGGCACAGGAGACTTCACATGCGTCCAATCGACAGAAGCCTCTAGTAGAACGGGGCGGAATCCTGCCGGCAGGAGTCAGACGGGAAGTGCGGGAGCCTGGGGTGTTATGTTGAAGAACATTTCAGAGGATTCTCTATCACACATCAAGGCGGGAATGGCATGGACTGTGAGTATCTTGTTTGTTTGTTTCTCTCTGTATCAGTGCTCTGCCTCCTATACAGGGGGCAGATTAGTTCGCTGTGGGCTTTGATGATCCAGAAGGTCAGCTCGGAGCAGATCGATGGGCAAAAACGAATTCTCACTTTCCTCTCCAATCGATGCTTTTTTTATTAATCTGAAGTGGACCTGCTGAGTTTTATGATTTCCTGGGTTCAAAGAGCTTTTTAAGGTATGGCTTTAATAGACTGCGGTAACAAGGTATTTTCATTGTACCCGTGATACTTAGTGTGGCATCTGCATGGGAAGAACTATGGACACATTGTGACTTCAGAGGGAGTCAGATGGCGGAAATATTTGTTATGACTGTATGTCGATAAATATAATGCCTTGGTGTAAATACGTTGGACACCTGGCCCTCTAATTTTGACTAATGGTTTGTGACTTCCCTCTGGTCTCTATATATTACAGGAAATAGCTACAGCTACTTGAAGAGTACAATTCTCATGATTAATCTACAATGTCTGTGCTACAAATACCAGGAGCAAGTTGCTAGCATTGCTTATAATTTTAGCTGTTTATTTATTTATCTGGTTGACAATTAATGGGATCTCATTAAAGCCATGATCTTCATTTATTGACATCCTTTGCTGTTCATACACTATATTTGTAGGTCTTCAGTTTTATATTAATATCAATTGTAGTATGTTTACTAACAAGCCACATATAAAGTTTTCTTTGAGAATCCTGTAGCGTATAATAGGAACACCAAACTGAATTGCAGAAATGCATTGTGGGAGGCATAATCTGGATAAGATTTTATACTTCTCTTGCTGTGAAGTCTGATATGTATCCACAGATTATTGCAACTGTAGCATGTTTCCAGTAAGCACAAATAACCAGTTTGTAGTAATATTTACATGAAATTTGCATTTTTAATCACTTTGATAAAATATCACTTATATTATTACATGAAATCATTATATGACTTAATGAATTGCTTAATAATTTAAGTTTAATTTACATTATATACACAGAACTCTGTATTTATGTACATATTGTACTTTGCTTTTAAAAAAAAATAATTTTAATAATTTGTTTGGTATTTTTCTACTGTGCTTTGAAATACGTATATAACAATTATGTTGGTGCTGTTCACCAAATTTGAAATTATTTACAAAAGATGAAGTCACCTGACATCTCATACTATACTATCATCCGAATGTTATATATAGATAATATGTATATTACTGTCAGACTAAATGCTAACAAATTCATTATTGATTTATACGTCGGTATGTGTGTTTACACTTGCAGATACACGCAGACACACACACACATACACAGTACAAATGTGTTTTGCGTCATATGGGTTTTCTCACCGGCTGTGCACAGACACTGCTGGGTCCCGAAACTCACGCGCTATTGGCCAATGTTGACAGGGGGTGTGGATTTCAATCAGCTGAGTCTCACTGAGTCAAGAATACATGTTTTGATTTTTTTTTACTTTTTATCTCTTGAGGCTGATAAATAAAATTCAGTTAAATCACTGAGATTTAACACATTTTTCTACGATTTCGTATATCTCTACAAACTTTGTAGCACATTGTATATAGCAAGGGTAGGCAACCCTGATCCTGGATTGGCAGAATCCAGCAGGTTTTCTATCCTACCTGATGAGTTACTATCTGCCAGAGATCAGGTGTGGTTTATCAGACACCAGGTAGGATGGAAAACCTACTGGATACCAGCACTCCAGGATCAGGATTGCCTACCCCCGGTGTACAGTACCATTTCTAAAGAAACATCCATTCAACATCAGCATGCTTATGCTGGTCAGGGTCACCGGGATCCGGGAGCCTATTCCAGGCAGCACAGGGCACAAGGCCGGGGGGACACCCTGAATATGGGATGCCAGTATTGATATGTGTGTATACACATGCACACACATACACACACCCACACACACACACACAGTACGCATACGCACAAACACACGCATACACATACAAACATACACACACACACACACACACATACACACACACATACACACACACACACATACACACGCGCACACACACACATGTGTGTGTATATATATTACTGTAAATAATAAACTACAAATTATTGATATATACTGTATATATGTTTTCTTTATAATTGCCCATAATATTTCATCTTGAATATCGATTCATGTCTTAAGAAATTCATATAACACATAAATAACACTGAACTATTTAATTATTGTGAATATAAAATTACTATAATTATACAGTCAGTTTTTCGTTTTCATGCATCTAAACTCATAGTTAAATCAACACACAGGAGAATAAATGTATTAAGGATTTAATATTATGATAAGTAACGTTTTCTTTTTCATCTACTAAATAGCAGTCCGTATACAACGTGCTGGAAAGTGAAGAAGCCAGACGTCACATTATTAGCAGTAATATCCTTTTCCCACCCATTGGGGGAGACAAACCTCCCCGGTTCAAGTCTGACCAATCGGGGCCACAAGCAGAGCGAGCTTACGGTTTCCTGTGGCGTTCCTTTACCTGAGGGGAGATGTTACGTTACCACTAGCATTAAATCAACCAGTCTCCTCTGACCAGGCAGTCACTGTAGTTTTGATGCTGCGTCCCTGACAAAATGAGTTTGGCGTTGTTGCTTGATGATAATTGGCTCAGAATTGCTTGATACTCTGTCAGTGTTTCAGTGGGAACCTCGGGGTTATGAAAAGCATGTAATATCGTCACAGCTACTGATGACGATAATGACCATGAAATTACATTTACTTTAAAAATCACTATTTAGGCTGAGCTCACTGTGGCTTTAGGATAGTTACAAAAAACGATCATAATAATCTAAAGGGCATATGTTTTAACACCTACTGCTGTAGCTTTATAATACGCTGTTAAAATACAATGTGCGAGGTTGACAAAGCACCTATAGCTTAAAACTGACCACGATCATCAATGGACGACGCCAAACAAATCTCGCAGGAAATCATTCTGCAGACTGCACAGGTCGCTCTTTATTTTTCCAGCAACCTTGAGCCTGAGTAAAAGACAGTTTTGTTCCCGCAGCCTTGGCTGTCACTGCGACGTGCGTCGGGGAATTTGGAATGAGACCCCTATAGGAGGCGTTGTCATGCTCTTTGGGTTGTGATTATTTTAATAACTGCGTTTGTAGAACTTTGTGCATTGAATAGCCTAGGTTGGGCTTAGGATGAAGTTCTCCCTATCCCATTACAGTACACTGTTTTCAATTCATTTCAGTAATATGGATTGTGTTACCTCTGTGTGTTTTGTTACACACACTGCAGTATCGTGATGTGAAGAATTAGCCTCGCAAGGCTCAGTGGCTAGGTGGGTTCATACATAAAGGGTGTTTTTTTTGTTCACCGTTCCTGTCGACCTTTTTTGCGTGTTCACCCTTTCATGTGAGTTATTCTAAACAACGGGAAGAAAGACCGCAGTCCTTTGGCGGCATGGCACTCAGGCTCGGGAAATTAAACGGTCTTTAAAATCAACAGTGTGCTGGCTTCATTATCAGCGGAATTTCACTCCGTGTAAATATAAAAGATAAGTAGTGAAAAGCGCAGAATAAGTGGAGGTAAATCAAAGTTTTAAAAGCCAATTATCTTTTAAACTCTTCCTTATAGCATAAAGTGCATTACTTGTAAGGGTAATTAATTTTATTTTCCGCAAAAGGTTTAAAACAGGGTTAATGGCATCGTGGTATATAATCCAGGTTTGCATTAAGCATCATAAATCATTATATAGAAATTATGAACAATAAAAGCCATAACCGATGATATCAGTTTAATGATAATATAAGTACTTATGATGAATATGATACTTTTATTATAAACATCACCGTTATATCCGTCTGTTATTATGATACTATTTTTTCAAAATGTTTTTATTTTTATTTTCTTAATAAATTAATCTGAAGAAGCCTCTAGCCCGTTTCTGGGAGTCAGGTAAATAGCGGCAGCTATAAAATTAATTGAGCCGTAGGCGGCGCGGATGAGCCGGAGCGATGGCGCATTACAGAACCGGCCGAGACCATTAGCAATTAGCGGGGATATCTGATGACCGCTGCGGGACCCGGCCTGCCTCACAGGGGAAGGTGGCAGAGTGCTTTTCCCTGTACCTGCTCCGGGGCCGGAGGAGTAAGGAAATCCCCCTGCCGAGCCCCGCGCGTTTAATGCGCCGCAGTAAACACGCGGAGCCGGACTGTAGCGCTGCCCTGGGAGCGGCGCTTTATTAGAGTAATTAACAGCGGGGCGGCCAGGAGGAGAGGGGGGGCCCGCGCGTCGCTTCTGGAGAGGCTGATGAAAGATGATAGCCGGGATCTCATCCCCTGCACTTGTTTAGAGATTGTCAGGAAGAGAAATGTCAGCATTATAAAAGGGCCACTGTGCTCTTGATATGATAAAAACCTTCAAGCGAAAAAAGGGAGAGAAAGGGGAAAAGGAGAGAGATGCTGAGACGCGCGGGGGGGGGGGTCCGCCCTTCTAGAGGCACGTTTGCTGTGGTTGCTTTTGATTTGCCCTTTTTTGTTACAGCTGGCAGGAAAAAATAAGATTAATCTTTCCAGCCTCCTCCTTCATTCCTGTTACATCCTCTGCTTTTCTTCTTCTTTTTTTCGCTTTAACATACATCTTATAAGCCCTAATGCCTCCGTGAAAATTACATCGTTAAAGGACGGTGTTTCCAGACCTGGAACGCCTTCCACCATCCCTCTGAGCTTTCAAACAGTCAACAGACTGTAAAGAATAAATAATAAAAAAGTATTGATTATTTTCGATGACCGCCAGATTCAATTAGGTATTAATTTTGCCCTCCAGTGGACCTATCAGGTTGTACAAAGGAGAGTGGATTCATGGCGGGGGGCAGCTGGGTTTAAGCAGGGGGACGGGGGGCTTTTACCGGTCTGAGAAGGGAGCACTCTGCCGTGTCGATGTCGGTGTCTAAGTACCCCGCAAACGCAGGCCTGATGACAGGAGGCGTTGCTCGTAGGGGTGTGAGTATTGACCCGTCACATCACATCTAATAACACCATTAACCGTTTTCATCGATTAACATTTTCATAGATTATCGTCATGTGTCATAACGAAGTTCCTTAATGATCACATTTAATAAAATGCCCCGCAGACACGCTCCCATCGACCGTCTTGGGGGAGGACAAGGGGGTGAGTGGATGGCAGAAGTGTGTCCCCTCCTCTGCCCCCCCCCCCCCCGAACTGCCAGATTCCCTCAGGCATAGGAACGCCAGTTACCTGTGCCCTGCTCTGAGCCTCATCCAGAAAGTTCTCCATAAATAACAGCAAGCGAAGAGATGGTCGTGTATATCCTACAGCAGGACAAAAAATTGGATTCTTCTTCTGAGGATGGGAGGAGTAACAGACAAGAACTACTTTGGAGATCCCTGGCCCTGACCCAAAGTTTTACCCAGTGACTGGTTCTGAAGCTTCAGTGACACTGAGTGGAGGTATACAGGGAGATTTTATTCTGCTGGACTTTCTGCAGCTCTTCTCTCCGGGTTTTTGTGCATATATTTTAATCATAGCTTGTAAA
The DNA here is from genome assembly GCA_026777985.1 of Mormyrops attenuatus. Classification (NCBI taxonomy): domain Eukaryota; kingdom Metazoa; phylum Chordata; class Actinopteri; order Osteoglossiformes; family Mormyridae; genus Mormyrops; species Mormyrops attenuatus. Next base: position 27,306,692 of record JAODKC010000001.1, read on the forward strand.
CTTTTTCCACAAAGTTTCAGCCCAATGTGGGTATAGTCTTCGATGAGTACGGCCCACATAACTTGCCGTTTCAAGGCTCTGTCGATGGGATTGTATCATTCGTTTTCTGCTAGGTGTGATACAGAGACTCTGTCAATGAAACGTGTCCTGTAGTCTTTTTTTAATTCATCATTTATGATGTCATCAATTATTATGACATCGTAAAGGTAGTGTTGCACACCTCTCCCATTAATGGAAATGTCAACACAGGACAATTCCAGGCCCAGCAATTCTACAGCAGTGAAATCAGCCCCCTGCTACGCTTTACACTTCTGCACATTATTATACATGCCTTAGGCAAATAAACTGTCCAGAATCAGATCCTCAGTCGTCCGTTCATCATGAGTGTTTGCCACCTCCGTTCTCAGACAGATTCCTATTGCATGTAGCTGCACGGATGTGTATGTGTGTAAGATGGTGACAAGCAGATTTTGACCCCGCACTGTGTGGGTCTTAATTGGGCATCTGCGCTCCGACTGGCCAGTGTGGGGCGTCGTTAATAGGCTGGGGAGTAATGGCAAAGTCATAATGGGCTTCACTTGACTACAGCCTGGCGGTAACAGCAGGAGAAGCATCAGCCTCAGATAAGAGAGGGTGGGGGGGTTTGCTGTGAGTGAGCAAGAGAGAAGCGAGGGAGAGAGAGGGGGTAGAGAGAGAGAGAGGAGGGTAAAAAGAAAGAGTAAGCAAGAGAGAGAGAAAGGGAGAGGGAGTGAAAACGCACGCCGTAGCTAAGCGGGCTTTTTTCCTTTCCCACCTGGCTCTCCCACTCCTTGCAGGACCCGATGATCAGCGGGCAGCTCAGCAAGCCGCTGCTGTCCCTGCGCAGCGACATGAGCGCCGTCGAGCTGCGGCCCCAAGCCGGCGGGACCCCCGACCACGAGCTTGCCGACTCACCGCAGTCACTGCCACCACCGGCCGAGGTCACCGACGGCGACGGTGCACCCGCCAACCTTTTCGGTGAGTCTGTGGGGGATGTCCTGTGACCCCTCCCCCTTTGACAGGGAGCCAGGGCTTTTGGAAGTTCTGTCTGCTTTGTTATTAACAGTTGGCTCATGTCGGTTTCCGCGTGCAACCGGCACCAAAGAAAGTTAGCGGTGCGCCCCAAAGGTATACTCTGCAGTGCCCTGCTGTACCCTGCTATATTGTGGTGTGTTCTACTGTACTCTGCAATACTCTCCCATACACTGCCATACTCTGCTGTACTCTGTGTGTGTGACAGTTTTACCGGCTTGGCTAGAATAGGACATCAGGCTCTCTGCATCAACTGCCAGGAGAAAGTTAAAGCAAGTTTAAAGAGAGCAGGTAACACACTACGGTGGGTTGAGGGATTTGGCATGCTGGCTGGTGCTGATCGCTTTGTGTAAACTCAATGCCTTGAAAAGTCAGAGGAAGAGCCTAAAATCCCAGCCTGCATGATAACCAAATGAAAGGCCTGTGTCGATAATGGAATTTTACACTTTAGACGTTCGGGTACGTATCTTGGTTAAATTTTGTCATGGCTGCGCAATTATTTTCCAGAACGATGCAACTTTTGCTCATATTTGCTTCATTTTTAACAAAGACAGCCAGACCGACAGAGGTTGTTCATGCTTCTTGTGTTCTTTGATGTCTGCTAACTACTCCAGACGTTCCATGAGTTATGCATCACTTTCTGTGGACTTGCTCAGCTGACAGAGAGAGGAGCGTGAACACATGGGGAAGTGAGAGCATTTTCCCTTTTGTTTTTGTTTTTTTCTTTCAAAGCATGAGAGGCTTGCAGTAGTCCCTGATTGATAATGCTGACATCTCATGATATCTGAGCATTTTTCTCGAGCTGCCGATAAGATATGAAAGTGCGGAGCCTTGTTTTGGAAACACGCTTTGTTTTGCTTGAAGTCTGTGCAACATATTGGTGCAACATATTGATCGCATTATGCGAAAGGCTTATTACAATGTACTATAGCATACTATATCATCATTGTAATTCTGTACAATATTTTTAAATCATTACAATAAGCAACTGACCCCAATTCAGGAAAAAATCTGGAAATATAATAACTTCACAAGTATGAGTCATGAGTATAGTACATTTGTTTGCAGTTATATGTATTATATGTAGATTAATTACATAAAGGTAAATATTTTGCCTATATATAGCACAAGATATATAATATTGAAACATTTTAGAAACAAAAAAATTAAGATGAAAGACAGAAATAATTGAAACTTTCAAAAAAATTATGACTATCATTTAAATTTTGTTATCATTTTCAAAACTAATGTTTAAACAGTTGCATCAACAAATTACAAAAATATTAATACGCGTTTAGCTGTGAGTATACCTTTTCCAATATAATTAGTTAATTTATTATTGCCTTGAAACAAAGAAGTTGCCAATGACAGAAAAGTAGATTAACCTCCTACTTCATTCATACTTTACGGTTTTGTTTATACAAATATCAATGGAAACGAATCCTAAAATGTTACTGCCAAACACAAGTCTTTAATAAGGCTAAACAACATTAAATGTTACTGATAGACCCGGCATAAGAAACGACCACTTATTTTCAAGAAATTAAAATTTGTGTCTATCTAACAGTTAAGCGAAACAAGACTATCCACATCAAAATAAGCCAAACTACTACAATATTAACTAATGCACAATGTATCAAAAATAAATCTAGATGAAAAACTTATAAATTAGATAGTCATGTATTTTTCTTAAATGTTCTGCAATCCATTTGATGCAATTTGGTATTAAAAACATCACTGAATTAATGTTCCTTCCCGTTAGCGGTGAAATAACTTGGTCATTGGATCATTGCTGTCTATCAATACAATATTTGGATATTGTACAAAAAAACTTTAGTGGAAAAAAACGTAACTTTTTTTTAGCTCTGTTTACCCTTTTTTTCTTGCATGCTGTCAGACTTTTACAAAAGCACTACGACCAGCCAATGACACTCGGCTGAATAGAAATAAAGCGGCTTTAACCATGATGGCTGAAAAATGAATGGAAAGGAATCAGGAAGCAGAGCAGAGAGATGAGTTCCAGTCTGAGGGGACAGAGGAGGTGGGGGGGGGGGGGCATCCCACAAAGGACTGAACCGGAACACGGACCGGCACCTGTCCAGCGGCACCCCTCTCACCCGCATTACCTATAATGTATAGGGAATAACCTACACCCCCAAGTGAGCAAGCCAGGGATGCTATGTACTATGGCCAGGAAGAGGGCAAGCTAATTCTATAAGATTTAAGGGGGGGGGGGGGGCTGCACAGCTTAATGTGCCTGCAGGTGCTTGTTTATGATTAAATAAAGCAATTTAAATGTAATAAAAAGGAGGCAAGAATCAACATAATCCAGTCAAAATTGAATTAAAAGTCAATATTACTAGTGCAATTACTGAAACGGGTGCAGTCTAAATTTGCGTTAACATGGTATGATTAATTCTACTACTTTTTAATTCTAATGATGATCATAATAATATTAATATGTAATTTTGATTTTCATTCAATTGCTGTATAACTACATAATATAAGGCAAATTTCATTCATAGTAGCTTATTCTCTTTGTTGTCCTTGTTGTTTTAGTGATGGACAGATTGTAAGCTTGCAGGAAGCCTACATTCTCTGAGTCTCAGGGTCCTGATCTGTGACGATGGAACCCTTTACCTGTGGCTTGTTTTTGGGTGACTGTTGAGGCACCGTCAAAGCAGTTTTTAACCCCAGAATGACACGGATGTCTCCCGTATTATTATTTTTAATTAAACATGATAGAACATGTTTTTGTTTACTTTGTGTGGGTGTGTATGCGTAGTGGGGGGGGGGGGGGGGGCAGAACAATGGGTTTTTTTGTATGGAAAGATATTTCTATTTAAATGGAACCTTGATTCTTTCACAGAGTGATAGAACATGTGATAATTATGATGCTTTTTCTTATATTTCCTGTAACATACATGTACGTGTTTGTAGCCGCTGGCGATGTGTACACAAAGCAAAGCAGAGTTCCAGAGTTCCAGGCCGCTTATTCTCTGCCCCAAATTATACAAAAATATGTATAGATCAAATAAAGTTAAATGCAGAACACACAATTCATGAAATTTCTTATTGATTTCTATTTCCCAAAAGATTATTAAAAAATCACCTTTTTCATTTACACATATTTACAATGTATTTCAATTTTAAAGTGTTAGTTATGACTTACATGAAATCCACTTTTAAGTGACTCGCTCTTCTACGTTTTATAGAAAAGCCCCCAAAGCATGAAATTAAGAAAAAAAAACTTACTGAAGCATAGTAAAGCTCTCCCTGCTTCCCTGAGAGGGGGGTCTTCCTTTACGTTCAGTTTTCACCGATCTCCCAGTGCTTGCAGACATCTGATGTGATTTTTAGAAATAGCTGGATATATTTTTATGACTTGCCTTTGGTCCTATTTCCATCACAAAAATGGTTTGTGTGTTTAATTAAATACAATTAATGCCTGCCCGCATATGGCTGTCATGTGAACAATGTATATATTGTATATATTACTCTAAGAGCTGTTATCTTTCACTATTATGCAACATGCATTCCAGGTCTAACTGGCTTTCTTCATGTATCTAGTATTGTATGATTTGTTTGATCCATCAGTTGAATAACACCAAACTAGGTTTATATTCCATTTAGTTTCACGTTAGGTAGTAGCATGTTGATGTGTAAGGTGAGACAAAGGGAAAGTGTGCACAAGAGCGCCATCCAGAGCCCCCAGTGCTGCACGGACGTGGCCGCTAATTTCATTAGCTACGGCCGCGTGTAGCCGGCTGCTGGATTAATGGTGTGAGACCGGCCCACCTGTCAGGACCAAGCAAACCCAGGCAATTGGAAACTGTCAAGAAGTGAAGCCGCCTTCGATTGAAAGGAACAAGATAAGAAAAAAGAGGGGGGAAAAAAAAGAAAAACACATGGTGTTTGTGATAAATAATACAACAGAACACCTCTTATGGGAGGGTGAGAATAAACAGGACAATGTGAGTAATAAGGGAGGTGATGAAAGGAGTGGTCTGGAGGAAGAAAAGGAACAGACCGTCACGGGGTTTGTTTAGCGCTGCTACCTGCCGTCTGCCAGCGCATGTCGCCGCTCCATGTAGCCGCGCTGTTCGCATCCCTACGTCGTCTTTGAGAGGCTCTCATGATAAAAGGCGAAAACTCCACCAAACTTTCTGCTGTTAGGTTAATGAATTTTTAAAGGATATCCCTAGGCAACAATCTCCAAAGAAGGCGTGTGGTAACTATTTCAAAACACCAGTGTAACAATTTTCTTTAATAAGCATTGAATTGTGTTGTGTGCCCCCACCCCCCGAATCCCTTCTGTCTCTCTCATCTAACATTCTGTCTGTAATACTATTTTATCAGTAGATCACGTGACTGTGATTGCATTTATTTATTTATTTTTGCTTTCTGTTGGCTGATAATTAAGGCCTCTTCACTTTTATGGCATCTACTGGGCTTCTCTGCCCTAAGATTAAGGTTGTTTTGTCATACTGTATTATCGGCCTTATTTGCGTTTACATATTTGGCAGTAATAATGGTTGAATAGTCAACCACTCAATTAACCATGAATGCAAAGGCAAGGAAGTATTCTCCATCCATCCATCCATCCATCCATTACAGATCTTTGTGGGGACCTGAAAAATGGTCCCCACAACGTCAAAATAGCAGGTTATTATCACATTGTGGGGACTATTCGGTCCCCACAATGTACCATAAACTTAATCCACGCGCACACAACCACACACACACATATGCACACACACACACATGCATACACACACAAATACACATACACAGAAAGGGAGAATCATTGAACTACAAGTACTGAATGTTAGCTTACCATACACACACACAGATATATGTGTCTATATACTGCAGAATATACTGCAGCATATATATATATATATATATATATATAGAGAGAGAGAGAGAGAGAGAGAGACAATTAGAGTATTGATTTGTGCACATGAGTTATACGATGGAAAAACATCTACACCCACAGAAGGCCAGAAGGGTGTATGAGTTTTAACTTGTTATGAACTCCTGAGTTTCTGGAGCTTGATTAACCATGGCGTCTGGGTGTGGTGTAACCATGGTGTCTGGGTACAGTGTAACCATGGCGTCTGGGTATGGTGTAACCATGGCATCTGGGTACAGTGTAACCATGGTGTCTGGGTGTGGTGTAACCATGGTGTCTGGATGTGGTGTAACTATGGTGGCTGGGTATTGTGTAACCATGGTGTCTGGGTGTGGTGTAACCAGGGTTTATGGGTGTGATGTAACCGTGGTGTCTGGGTGTGGTGTAAACTGTCCCTTGGTCACATTCTGACAGAGGAATGGCTGTATTGCTATTGATTTTGATGGAGGCAAGGGCCTGTGTCAAGGGCCTGTCGTTGGTGTAGAGGGGCACAGACAGGCCTGGGAGGGCTGGGGATGAAAGGGCCGTGGACCACAGTCGGGTATGAGTTTGGTCTAGATGGACTGATTTGATATGAGCAGTAATGAGATCTGAGACAGACAGATGGGGCCTCAAAGGCTAACAGCACATGTGTGCGAGGGAGGGTGCTTCATATATATACGCATGCATGTGTGTCAGGGAAGGTCCTGTTTTAGTTTGTATCACTCTGTGCAACATAATGGCAGGAATCTGTGCCTGGATAAATGGATTTGTGATAAAAAGGAAAAAATACAAGAAATTAATTATTATGTTAAATACGGACAGCATGTCTCCTTTATAACTGTTGCACTGCTCTGTTAGATGTATCAGTCATACATGTGTTCATATGTATCATTTTTCTGATTAGGGGTCCAAGCACCAGCTGTGCTGCATCCCTGTTGTGTCTATGCATTTTTTTTTGCAGTGTGCAGTTGACTTAATGCAGTGTGCAGTTGATTTAATTCAGTCAGTGATGAAATGATGACCTTAATGTGACTAACATTTATAGAGTTCTAACATGTGAAGGCAAATAATGGGAAAAGAGCTACTTTATATTTGCAATATTGAATATTTTTGTCAAATATAAAAATCAGAAACTGAGTAACGTTACAATAATACCCAGATGAATCTGACAAATTGCGGCAGCATCACGTTACCTATTTAAAAAAAATAAAAGGCCACAGATGGATTGTTAATACATTTCTTTAGGTTCAATGAATGGTTCTTGACAATCAAGGCATCGGTGATTGTGGCATTAACTCAGTTTGTTCACAGTAGTGGGAGGAATGAATACTTTCAGGAGGCTATACAACAAATCCGCAATAGACACGGCAAACACATTAACTGCGTTTGGATGACGGGCCGACGTGGACAGAAGGCCGTCCTTGGCTCAGCGTTGGTTGAATCGCCTTGTGGCTAACAGAAAGGCAGTGTGTGGCTAAAGGTGTAAGAACACCGGCCCTTTAAGAGCACGGGCTGACGGGCAGGGTCAGCTGCAGAGGCGCGGCATGAAAGGGGATAGGGCCTCCTCTTTTAGGTGCCACGATTGTTTGCCCCAAACAATGACGTCAAACTGTATAATAAAAGGAATCAATTACTAGTTAATTTGAGGCACCGACTGTGTCACTGAAAACACAAAATGCATGGTTTGTACACATTTTCAAGTATTTCATGAGACCTTAAGAGACTTTTCATCCAAGGGATATTTAACACACACACACACACACACACGAGTGCATTTTTGCTAAGAAATAAAACACATTTTAACATTACATTCTATATAAATAAAGAGTAACGTTCCTGGTCCTTTACACACGTATTGCACTCTTGCACAACTTGCCTTATTTGCACAACTCACTTTACTTACCCTGTATATATGCACATTCAGATATTTACATGTATATAGGTCTAGTGTAAAAATTATTACCCCTCTCACCCTCATTGTGATCTGTCTTGTGTGTTGTGTTTTATGTTGCACTCATGGTCTTGGAGAACAATATTTCGCCTCACTGTATACTTTATTGTGTATTGTTTGGGATGACAATGAAACTCTACTTACTTACTTATTTACTTACTTACTAACACAATAAATAATACAAGAATTTCTTTTGTTGTTTAAAAATTTACTGATATCTAGTTGGATGGCGAGATAAACACCACTTCAGTTCCCAAACCTCTCCTCAGGGGCACCTCAGCCGTTTCATGTATTTGTTACATTTCATCACCAGCTCAATCAATTAGCTTAATTAGTGAAATAACTTAGGTTATTAACTGAGGTATTGATTAGGCAAACAGGGTAGGGTAGTGGGTGAGAGAAATATGAGTATATTTCATGGTTCCTGCAAATACTGGGGCCACTTTTGGAGGTTTTGGCATGGTTAAGTTGACACAGTAGCTTTACACCAAAACAAATACAATTTAAACATAATTTCCGTTGGCTGCCCGAGCCTTTTGCACAGCACTGTATGCTTTTGTATAGTTTGTGTTGGTAACTAACTACTGTATATACCAGTAAATACAAGGATACAGTCCCAGTGCCCCTGCAGCGTGCAGATAATCAAGAGCGATTTGTTGTGTGACTCTAGCACTTCAGCTTAACCCCATGTATGAAAACACCCACACTGTCTGACAGCACAGGTCCTCAATCAGTAATATCATGCAATGTGATTTTCCATTTTCTCCGGTTCTACCTAAGATGTAGAATCGAATTAAAGGCCAGCTCTGATGGGCCGTGTAAAACACAAATACACTTACATGTTGTTGGCCTCTCTGGTTTTAGAAGGAGAGTCAGGTGGCGCTGACAACAAAGGACAGCACAGTGGTTGCCCACAAGTGACACATGTGACAATAAATGTCATTAGTCACTCGCTTCATATGACGATTCAAGATTCAAGTGTTTATTATCAAATGCATACTAGACAGTTACTCTATTCAATGAAAATCTTTCATCACAGCTCACAAACATAAATTCAAATGTAGTTTCTTACAGTAAGATATTAAATAGCATTACAAATATAGCAGTAAATATGCAGATTATCCTCCCCATTTAGACTGTTCTGGTACCCCAGGTGCTCTAAGCAATTGTGTAGCTGATGAACTTGCCACGCTTCTTTCCCAAAGCTCATTCCCCCTCGTGCTTCTGATACTTTTCCATTCCAGCTACCAGAAGCCATAAAAATCAGATACAAAAGGTAAATTGTTTGTCACATCCTGTGGACCTGACATATTCATTGTTAGGAAAAAAATGGACATTAACCCAAAAAGCAGTTGTTAGAGGCCAAACAATTTTTGGCCGGTGAGATGGGAAGGACGTGTACCGTCTCTGCTCTCTCTTCCCAACAAACTACCCCCTTAAACATCAACAGACAAGATGATAAGACACTTTGAGCACAATTTGGTATTATATTCAGCATCTAAAGCCTCATCTCTTGTCAGTTTGCATTTACTCTCCCAAGGATGTGACTCTTCTGTCATCATTCTGTCAAAGACAGTCTGCCAGAAACAACAAGGGCACTCATTTCACACACTTAGTGTCTACATGAAATAGCCCGTACTTATCCCGATTAAGCCCAAATGGAGCAATAATTTCAGAAAGGTCACCTGCAAGCAAAAAAAAGGGGGGGGGGGGACCGAACACAGAAAGAAACGTGTGTTGATTTGTGTTATTGGAGGGCATCTCGGATGAGATGTGTGCTCTTGGATGGTCTGTCATGTTCTGTTTAATTTTCTTTATTGGAATGAAAGTGTACATCCATAAAGCTACACACTGGAAATCCACATTTTAACATTTATCAGTCTCTCATTGTTTGGAGTAAAACTTATTTTTAAGCATGTATTGTCTGGAACATGCTAGGTTTTTTTTTAAAGCATTTGTGATCCAAAACCAAACAGCAAAATATTTTCTGAAAATGATGTCTGAAATACTCATGTGCACTTAATAATTGAAATCCTTAGATATACCATTGAGTTATTACAGGAATCTTGATTCGGAAGATAAAAATAAGAAAATAAAGTGAATGAATGAATGATGTTATTATGTTTTTATATATATATATATATATATGTAGCAAGTGCTGGCATTTTGCCATTTTCAGCCAGTGATGGTTATTTTTTCAGTTATTTTGACCCTGTGTATTGATACATTTGTACTACATTCAATAAGTTTCAGATATTGCCTGGATATATGGTCTAAAGCTAATTGGGTGGTCTTGTGTAACGTAATCAATGTGACAGTTAAGTTTTAGAATGGTGTACTTATTTTGAACGGTTTTGGGGGGAACCGTGGCCTGTGAGATGCCATTCTTGGTGAAAATTCACCTGCCCTTTTTGGCCATCAAGAGGACTACTTTAGCATACCAGCGATTTATGTTGTCATTGCCGTATATGGCCAAATTTAAAGTAAAACCAAATTTTTCATTTTTACTTATTTATTTTTCCTTTTTGCCCTCCGTTGCCCATGAAAAACAGCAGACCACCCCACCCCCAAATCAACCTGCTGCTCACTGACCTTCCCTCACATCACACGGTTCAGCCCCAAGTCACTCCTTACAAGTGCTTCCTGTGTTACACATTAAGGGACTGGGTCCATACCAAACTCTATAAGCCCCCACCCACCCACACACACACACACACACACACACGCACACACACACACACACACACACGTCGGGTAAACATATCTATATGGCGCCCGTCCATTCATTTCTATGGGCAAAACCCTAATCCCAGCTATGACAATCCTATCCCCTACCCAGCACTAACCATAAAGCATAAGTAAATAAAGCATTTTTTGACATTTTTAGTTTTTTCATTGTAGTCACAGATTTTTCTTAAATTACCTTTCCCCAAAAAATTGGTCCCTGCAATGTAAAAAAAACAGGTTTTTATTACATTGTGGGGACCAAATCACCCCACAATGTAATGTAAACCCCCCCCCGCCCCCACCCACACACACACACACACACACGCCCTGCATGCACCCCCACAGGCTCTATTCTCAGACCAGCCAGCTGCATACTATCTTTGTGTAATCAGCTTATCTAAAAGGAGGGGATTCAGTGCACAGCAGTCATATAATAAATTCTGGGGGTGGGGGTTGCTTCTAATGTACCTAAATTTTTTTAAGTAATACTGTGGTGCAATTTTGAGTGGATGGATTTAGTCCAGGAGGCGAGCCGACAGCAAGGGGGGGGAGGGCAGCTGGGGGCGGCTTTCTGTCTTCCGAGGCCTTTATTATGAAGGGTTAGCTTAAACCTGAAAATGCGTAATGCGTGTGTGTGGAGCATATGTAATACAGGCAGAGAGCGCTCACCTCGCCTCCAGCTACATCTTAGATGCTGCCGAAGAAGTTTGGGCATCCGGGCCCTTTGTTTCTCAAATGGGCTCTGTGCAGCTTCACGCCAAGTGCAGAAAGCTTGGGAGGAAGGTTACCAATCCAAACCGGCAAGTCGAAACTGATGGTTTCTAATTGGCCGCTTTGTATGCAAAAACAAGCATTATGTAAAAATTGTGCTTTAATATTCTTTGAAGCTCTGAGGGGGAAGATATATGATTCCAACCAAAAGGCAGCAATGATTTTTTTTGACGCTTTTAAAGCAAATTGATAAATGAATTTTGAGCCGAGGCGCATTTTTTTTTACCGTTTCTGCAATGTGTACATGCAAAACTGGATTACATGGCAGAACAACTGGACGTGAAAAAGACGAGCGTAGCGAGAGCAGAAATGAGCGCTTCTCCACTGCTAATAAAATCCATCGTGAAGACACGCCCTTGAGCCATGTGTGCCTGTTTACTGAGGCGCCCAGGGCAGCTGCCTGTCATCAGGCTGGGAGCTTTTCACGGCAGGTTGCTGTTGTCACAATAGTCACACCTTTCTGCTAAGGGCTGCTACGTCTGGCCGTAAAAGCAGTGGTGGCCACAAAGTCATGGAGTAGCTATGAGGAACAAGCTTCTAAGGATTCCCAATCTTCAGCTGAGTTGGAGGTCAGGGGATATTAGTGTATTACTGAAGTGTTACAGAAAGCGATGATTTGGACGGTACTGTAGATTACGATTACTTCGCTTCAAAGTTTTATCATTACATGAACACAGCTCATGGACTTGAGCCTTTGAGCAAGGTCCTTAAACCCTCTGAAAAATGCTTCAGGGGTGTTAGATGGACGGCCAACCCTCGTGCTCTGCCCCCTTAAAAAGCAGAGCATGATGGGATATGCAAAAACAAACATGTTCTAATGTACGTCTTCTGGCACTCACACAGATGGCAAACAACGCTTCATTACATTTCATTATGGTAAAATTCGTACTTGGGTTGATTCTTCAAATTGCAATACGTAATGACTTTTGAAGTTATAACATAAAAAATACTCCTTGGTTATTTAGGTGTTCGTTTTCGTCTAGTCTAATGGCGGGTGTAACGTCTTTAATATGTTCTGCAACGTTCTCCGGAGGTAAAGTCACGTGATAGTTAGGGTTCATACAGAGGTTTGAAAAAATGAGAAGTAATTATGTGTGAAAAAGAAAGAGAAGTTCTGTTTACTTTTAGTTTTTAGTTTTCTTTTCAGTATCTTCCTTTTGGGTCAGTAAAACTAAAGAATTGGGCTGAAATAAATAAAAGATATGAGACGATTGGCTGACAGGTGTTTTTTTCGGTTAGCTATTTGTTATTGTGTAATTGCCTCAACGGTGAACAACAGGGGGAATATATTTGGTATTTTAAGCCATAAATCACATTGAAAACTAAGTCTGGGCTGCGCATATCGAAAAAGCAGGAAAGTGTGTGATTTGAGGGAAGAAGAAAGGTGTATGAAACACGGAGCATAAGCAGATGTGATGTGCTGCTGTCTGATGCCTTAATTACTTCAGCCCATGTGCGTGAACCACACAGAGAAAAACTGTAATGAACGAACAGTGGAAACAGTGCGTCCCTCCTACTACACAAACACATCAGAACACAAAACAAACAACTGCCATAAAGCAAGCAGACTACAACCCGGAATTATTATGGTCTGTTTTGTTTGCTGTCCACCTACCTTGCTTGTGGATAGAGCAACAGACACGAAGGAGATGAACAGGAGCTTTTTGAGATGGCAGCGAGGTTTCTGGGTGGGGGTGGTGGAGAAGAAGCTGCAGCTTTGCCTAACACTACATCTTATCCTAACTAACCGGGGGCATCACAGCAGCTTGCCATCACCACAGAGTCACTGCTGTGGAAGTGACTGCTACTCACCTTCAGTTGCAGCTGTCTTTCGAGCTAGTGAGTGATCCACAGAGCTGTGCCCCCCTGCTTCACCACCCTCTACCCAGTAGGGGAGCATTTGTCCTAGAAGTCACTTTAAAAAGTTTGATATTGGCATCACTGGTGAGCCGAGTGAGTAGTTCCACCTCGTCTGTTTCCATGCTACACCGCTTGACATGTTGATGTTATGTGCTGCTGCATGGACCTCTCTCCTTAAGACATTGCGCTCGATCAGTATCTCTGTGATATGCACATGGCATGTAAAGTGGTAAGTAGTTAATCCGGGAAGCGTTCTGCTCAGCCATCATTGCAATTTTCCTGCATATTCTACACTGCCTTGACTACTTTCTCCTCTGACACATTAATGGATGGATGACATGGTGCAATGGGAAAGTGCCATGCACCATTGAGCTTCAGATGGCCTTTAGGAAGACTCTGAACTGGGGAGAACTGCAGAATCTGACAGTGGAAGGTGAGGTATTGTAAGCGATTATGGTCAGTGTTTATGGTGTAAAGGGGAATGTACTGAAACATTTTGAATGTGTAAACACACCAGACATAGTCCAGTGTGGTCAAGATTTCCCCCTGGTTTCCCTGATCGCACCCAAGAACAGATTTGGGCTTCTGGTGGCATGTTACTCAGCTGTCTGAGACAATGCCAGGTTTTCCAGCATTTCATGTCAACCTGGTCACCCCACTTGGGTATGGCTATTAGTTCTAGAAATCCTTTTTTTCGCTGGTCCATCAACTAGATTTTGGAGACTGAGAACAATCTTTCATTCTAGGAACATTTACCGAACCTGACAATTAAGGTATGGAAACTTCCAAAATGTCCAGCTTTCCCTCCTGCCCCCAGAACGTTAGCCCACTATTACAACTACTACTAAAACTAAGAATAGTAATGCTGTGGTGATCAAAGGGCATTGAAGTGCAGTAGGTTTAAGTGTGACTTTATACCTCTAAGGTCAAGGTTGGATGGCATGTTTGCCATATACTCCTGCAGCACTATCATAAAATAATGTTTTATTATATAACAATATTTTTCAACAATAATTGCGTTAAAAGGATGTGAAGTAATATTGTTATTGTGTTAACATCGACAGAACCTTTGCTATATTGTAAAACGTAGAAATAATGTTACATTAATGTTATAGTAAGAACGCTATCTGGCAACTTTGAGAAGATCTTCACATAATGCTGGCTAAAGTTCTGGGAACGTTCCCTGCTAGCTGGGTGAGATCATCAGACTCAGGGTTTCTTCCTGCCTCTGAAGTGAGTGGCTGAGGCCACCGCCCACCGCCCACGGCAGATCAATCGTAAACAACAGAGGATCCACTACTGTTCCAGACAGAGAACCTCGGTATCAAGAGTCCAAGAGTTCCCCAGTGCATGTTGGGCCCATTTTTAAGCTGTGATGACACAGGGGTGATTGAGTTTCAACAACTAGTAGTCCAAGCAGGGGCTTGTGGTTTATCTGAATGATGATCTACTTACTGATTTGAGAGGTTTTTTTTTTTTACAATACCTAATTTTTTCAAAGAGTACTTCTTGTCTACTCTTTGATATCACTGGTGTGAGAGTCACCAAGGGTAACCTTGGCTCGTAGCGTACCTAAAATGTCTCTGATAAGCATAACCTGCTTGACCTGTGAAAAGCCGATTCCCCCTCTCCCAGCAGTTGCTGGAGGGGGATTAACACTTTAGAAATGTCACATCTGGTGGGAAGCTAAAGATCTATTTAATAGCCTAAGGAAGACCCATAACTCACTCTCATTAGATAGCTCTGAAGCGTACTTCATGAACTATATTATGTTGTTGAAAGATACTGTCACTTTAAGTGCCCTAAGTAAATGTTACTCATTGGCTGATGTCCCTAAGATGCATTGTATAATAAACAAGAATAGGTTAAGGGTCACTTAAAAAATTATTTATTACTCTCTAGAAAGAACAAAGTTTCTTTCCACTATTATTGCATGCTGGAACAAATGGTGAAAGTTTTGATTTTCGTAGCCTGCCTAATCATGGCAATCCATGAAGGTTTTGACTAAACTCTGCGCCTGGAAGCAGTTCAGGACTGTCCTTGCTGGGCTGATCTGACGTCCCTTCTCTATTCCATGATTGTGTCAAATAAATCCTGGATATTCATTCCAAAATAAAATGTATTTTGTGTTTCCATAGCCATATTTCTATAGATATGCATAGAAGTATCTATCAGCACAAGCTGCTGATAAGAGCAGGAAATCTAATTCGGTTAAATGAACTTTTTCGGTTATCTTAGCAAAAGCTTGTTAACTCTTGAAAGGGGATTCAGGTCTGCTGATGATGTCACTTTGGATTTCTGCTCATGGTTCCTGCGGATTCTAATGGAATGTTACCCTTTAACACCAGGACAATAAGGACCATGCCATCTGAATGTGTTACAGGTTGAACAATACACTAAAGGGGCTTGCTCAAATTTAGTGTTCACTAGTACAGTAAGAGTACAGACAGTGCCTTACCAATATAAGGTAGAGCAGGAGTATAGTGACATCAGACTGTAATGCTCATAATCCATCACCATAGATGAGCATTATCCTCTGCAAGGGACACTGAGACTTTGAGGACCATCTTCCTCTGCTCAAACCAGTCCAGTACCAGTCTGTGAAGCAAACTGGTGTCCAACTGTCCTCTGTCACTAGCACAGATCTAACCTCTTCAGTGCACCATCCCATGGCCAACATGAGAACAGCAGGCAAGGAATTGATTATCATTGGGCAATTGTTCTAGCGCCTGATTGTTAGACTTCTCTCCTATTACTCTGTGTTGTCCCTAAATCTAACTCAAAGCTGATCTTACAACCGATTACATCTAAAATTATGTTTATTGGTCTACCTGCTGTTTCCAGAATTGCAATTAGGCCTAAGCTTCCCGCTCCCCTGATAATGGAGGCGACTGTGTCACCTGCTATTCTCTAAATCCATTTATGTTTCTTTTCTATGGATTTCCTCTTCTTATGCTCCCATAGGCTGAGTGTCATTGGTATTTGCACATATAGAGCCTCAGCTTTGTACCATGTTATGGCAGCTAAGAGGTGCTTTGGCCATTCCTGAGCTAATCCCTCAAACCAGCTAATCCCAGAGACATTCTCAGGTCTCTCCAGAGTCAAACCAACTACTCCCAAAGACATTTTCAAGTCATAGTGTTCTGCTTGGTGTGCCTGCCAATGATACAAATCGCACATAAGGGAGCCACAGTACAATCAGGAAAGGCTTTCAGCATCTGTGCACTGTTTAGGTGTAATGAAGTCCTATGATTCTGCACAGACAGCTGCTGTGGGCTATCGGGCAGGTTTCCAGTTTCATTTTATCACCCTTTATATCACTGGCTTCAAAGTAAAATCCAAGCTGTTCAGCTTTACACTTGCTGGACCCAGAATGAGATTGTTACCTGTCTTAAAAGCCATTTTACACTAAAATTGTTCTTCTTTGTTAATGGCTGCACTGACTTCCCCAGCCCTTTAGGTGGCGGGCCAGAGAAAGATCCACTGAAGGTGTGGCGCTGGGCAGACTTGTATCAATTTTATTAACCATCAAGAAACAGAAGAAGCAGAAGGAAAAAGAACCCTTTTAGGCACAGGACTCAAATTAAAACTCTCCTTCAGGTCAAAACAAAAGCAGAATTTGGGAAGACATAAGCACACAAACTTCAGTGGGGGGTTCACTTCAAAAAGCAGACTCTGACGCCACTCACCTGAACCTGCCGGTAATAACAAGCCCTTGCTCAGGTGAGACAGCCTGAAGAAAAAGTACATTGTGGTTCCAAATTGATTCAGAGTTAAAAAACAAGACTTTAATAGCAAAAGCAGCAGCAGCAACAACAAGAACCTAGCACGATATACTGGGAATCTCAGAAACAAATGCAGGAAATGAAATGAAGACCTCAACACTAATTTATATTGCAGTAAATAATTTGTTGAAAAGGATGGGAAAGAAACTCAACAATGCTCTTTGACAGTCTTATTGTACAAAGGGCACCGTCACATTTTTAAAACAGGAATTACATGCTCTACTTGACTAGTCTGTTGTGGTCTTGGGGTATATCCTAGATCTCTGAGTCCTTTGCCATTCTTCATTATTTATATCGGTCGCTCTTTGAGCAATAACCAATACTAATACATAACCTTTGTCCTTCAAGCTGATTCACTTTCTTTTGAAACAGAGGATTGAACAAATAAAAAGGTGAGTAATATCCAGGCACTGCAAGGAAGTTATTATATTTTTTTTTCATAGTTAGAAGTGGAATAAGATTGGGGTACTTTAATTTTTTTCCAGGAAATGGAGTTAGGGTGCTTCAAAGCTTCACAGGAGAGACCTTCAGAAAGACGACCTTTCCACACATTCACCGTGGATGAGCATCACAAGATGACCCCCCCCCATTTGGGTTGTTTATATCATATCTATTGATTTTGTCAAACAACCTTGGTGAAGGAGATGAGGGATAAGTGACACGTAAGGATATGCATCAAAAATGTCGCATGTCTGAGATTTGGAGGATGGAGTAATGCACGGGAACAGCATTAGCACAGAATTCCCTGTAGGAAGAGACGGACTCGGTCAGGATTACGGGGGGGTTCAGCCCGAACTTGTACCCTCTCTTTACAGAAAGCCAGTGATCGAACCTTCAAGTGTAGCTACTGGCTGCTTTAATTGTACTGCGCTCACACTGGCTTATCAAGATGTAATGAAAGCTGACAGCTACTCTTTGGTCACGCTTCATTTACATCTCCTCTTGTCGCTCCTGACCTGACGTTTCCGCTTAGCTACGGAGGGTTTTTCAATGAGCCGAAGTACAAACAGACTCACTAGTATGGTCAAAATACAAAGAAAATTACCAAATATAATTTCATTTTGATAGCTTATCCAGAAAACTCGATCCAATAAAAAATTGCAATGTGTTCTAAAATATTTAATTTATTTGCTGTTGTGAAAATACAAAGCTTACATTTTTACACTTCGTCGCTTTGTCAAATTGGGGTTTCTTAAAGCAGTGTGCCTTACTGTGCGCAAGGACACAGTGCTCATGTCTCTTCTGGGACGTGACTTGTTCAAGGTCTCTCTATATAAAATTTGTTCTTGTTTTACATGTATATACTATTTTGTACTGTATACACACACACACATATATATTTATATATATGTACGTACATACACACTTTGATGTGAACAGTAACAGTTCATATTGTTTCCCTTTTCCTGTCCAATCGCTGTTATTATTTGTTTTACCAGCATTTATATCTAAAGTAGCTTAGAGTTATGCAGTTAATGTTTTTATTGTTATTTTCCTAAGGTTATGTTGGAGTTCTTATTTTATTTGCTGTGACATTTTTACACTTTTACTCAATTTAGGCTAAGCACCTTTCCAGCAGCTGCCTCTATACTGACCACTGCAAATTAAATATAGCTATTTATTATTTTTTTCCCCTCTGTGTATATAAGCGAGAGACCTTTTGGTAGTCTGGGGCTGAATATGAGGGCAGGAACCCAAATCCTATTTACCACAAATATGATCAAACTAATTTAAGAGGAGGAGAATGTCAGTCGCGAAAGAGGCACCCGGCACCAATTTCCTTTCTTAAATGGCTTTTAGTTTCCCCAAGACGGTCATGACTTAACTCCCCAGGAATTGTAGATAGAAGTAAAATGATAAAGAATTTTCTACATTTAATTAGTTTTATTCTTCTTTTTCCTGGAAAAATCTGAGCAGCAGATGTGGTTAAGTGCACAGAGCTCTACAGAGAGATCCAGCCCATACCACCATCCTCATTCTGGCTTCGAATTTCTATACTCTTCTCCATTTTAACTTCTCGCATGTCCCTGTCTTGCTATTGGCCCCTTTGATGCCAATATTCCGGCCTCGTCACCCGGCTGTCTCACCCCGGGAGGCAGGTGAACGGCAGGAGGGAGCACTTTCACAGCCCAGAGAGCATGACGCGCCAGCGGCCTGCCGAGGTGGAGAGGCTAATTGGGAGGTGCGTCAGAGGCCCTGTAATGAGCACCATTTACATGTATTGATTAGTAGCCGGGCTACTGGCTCGCATTTATCACCGGCGGCAGCTGTGAAATCCCCCCCCCCCCCCATGCCAGTTGGCACACTGCATCTTCCCCGGGCTCCGCTCTCCCCCCTCCCCCCGCCCCCCCCCCGCCCCCCGCCGCGGGGGGGGGGGGGGCCGCGCGGGGGGGGGGGGGGGGGGGGGGGGGGGGGGGGGGGGGGGGGGGGGGGGGGG
>JAODKC010000001.1:27326269-27341241 GCA_026777985.1 Mormyrops attenuatus
CAACAGAGACAGCTAATTGCTATTTCGCTGAGCATATTAAGTCCAAGTAGGATAGAGGAGGGGTTTGTAAGAGCAGTACACCCCCACTTAATTCCCCGCCAACCAGCGGTGTGGCTCTGTAATTACTCCGCGAATGGTGGGCAAAAACTGCTGGAGTGAGAAATCCCATTCCTGGCTTGCCACCGTGTCGCATTACCTTCCACAATAATCAACTTTGATGAATAATTAATCTGGCCTTTGCCCGGTAAACTGATAATACCAGCCCCCCCCCCGCTGTAGTAAAACAGAGTGCTCTATGAGCCTTGCTGCAGGAGGCCAGAGAGTTGCCCCTCACCCTGGGAGACGGCCTCCCTCCGACTCTTTTTGGAGTCTTTATTATGCTCTTCAACTGTCCTAAGCACTGACGCAGATAATAGAATCATGCTCAGTGGCACCTCCTATCCGCCACCCTGAAAGCCAACAGCTCCGCCAACCTATCAGCAGCAGTCAATTCTTTGTCATAGTAAATACCGTGTTATTTTTCTTGCCGTGAAAATGCCACCATGGGGCGATATCTGACAGACGCCCCCTGCAGGTACTAATAAGACATTATTCCTCGAGCTGTTATCGAAAGCCACTGAACAGGGAGGCGGATGACACATCGAATAAAAAAGGAGTTGGCTTTATCCGAGTTTATTACGCAAGAAGTTTCTGTATGCGTGCTGCCATCGTGTCACTTTCACCGATTCCCGGGACTATTTTTCAGTGCAGCACTTTATCCACAAGGTGTTATGGAGAAACCATAGGATCAAAATCAAACTTCCATGACAGATATATGTCTTCCGTTTCACTGTAAATAAGTGCGTAAATGTTACCGAACATGAGCTCAGGGTGTTCAGTCCTCATTTCACACAAAAAGCTAAAATTCATTACCCAAAGGAAATAAGACAGAAGTATTAATCTAATGAAAAAAGTACTTCTCTGATTATGAATAGACTAAAATGCAGCTATTTCCCCAATATTATTTACATGCAATTAATTATGGTATGTAAACCGGCTATTAAACTTTCAGTATTAAAAATTTTTACAAATAAGGAATGCTTTTAACGTTTATGTATGTCTGTATATTACATGTGGGATATGAGTGGTGATGGAACTGAAGAGTTGAAAATGTTATGGCAGTGAAATGAAATGATGGGCAGGACTGTATAACTTCCACAGAGAGGAGCACCCTGCAACACTGACTATACACTGAGTATGAAACACACTACGGCTGCTTTTCTTTTGTAATAAAGCGGCTCACCATAGACTAGAGTATACTCAGATCTAATTTCTAATTTTTCGAGAAGCTCCACATGTTACACACCACATTATTGACCGTCTTTTGCCAGTTTGTATTTATACAGACAGGTGATACTGTTGGTCTGGCTGATTATTTTTTATAGCCTATATGAAAGTATTTCTAGGTATGAATCATGCAGGCATTTATAATAGTTACATATTTCCTTAATGCATTTACGTTGAAAAAGAAATCACCTTGATTGTCTAAGGGTTAGGTTAATGTTTGCTAAATGAAGTGTCCTGGTGAAGGGTCATTAAGGCTGAATCTGAGGGCCAATCCTGAGTATCCCACAGGAAACTAAAGCAGGTTCTCATTTGTTTCTCAGTGGCTTTAAGTGAAATCAATGGGGCAACGATTTAGCCTGAATGGTCGCATTTTGATGGAATTAAAAACTGCTGTTGAAGAGAAGTGTCATTGATCAGACCAGAGCTGTGTCCACAGTACACACATCAAAATGCCCGCATTGTGACAGCTTCAATTCAGGCTAGGACAATAGCTCTGTGGAGGGAAAACAGCTACTACATACAAATGCTAAGCAATTACCTGATTTTAACATTTGCCCGCAATTTCAACAGTAATTGTATTGAACATCACTATATATTATTACAATCAATTTATATAGCTTTGTGCACACACCTGCTCTGAAAGCTAAACATTCAATAATATGAGTACATATTAAGGAGGTCACATGGGTTTTTATTTAACCAATGTTTCAAGTTTTCTGCTAATATTAATAATAATTAATGCGTATGACTTGAAACAATTAGAGTGCAACGTTTATTTTATGGTATATATTAATATGTAGAAGTTATATAGTAAACATGCACTTAATCACAATAAAAATATTTTTAATAGAATTTGCTCTAAAAATGTTAAGTGCAAACATAATGTAATATATGTGTGTGAGAGAGAATGGTGTGTGAGAGTGCCCTGTGATGGGTTGGCGCCCTATCCTGGGTTGTTCCCTGCCTCTGGGATAGGCTCCGGACCCCCTGCAACTCTGAAAAGGATAAGTGGTTTCAGAAAATGGATGGATGGATGGATGGATGGATACATAATCTATCGTCTTGAAGGTTTGGAAAAGCAGTGCAGCGTGCCTTTTTTATGAACCACCATGTAGTGTTTTATTTCAGTACTCCTCTCCATTCACCAGCCCTTATCTCAACAACAAATTATAATTCTTCTAGGTGTTTGAGGTCATATTTTCACTGGCAGATATGCAGGCAGGTCTGTAACAAGAAGGTATCAAACGCCTTTCTCATCTGCCTGATACCTGAGCAGGGTACCAAAAGCTTATATGGCCTGGATGCTGGGATCACTGACAAGGTGGAGACAGTAACTATCGCCTCTCGCTTTGGCTAATTAGCAACTTTTACTAGCTTGAGGTCTTAGCAGTGTATCACATAGTGGTGCAGGATACAACACCTCTCCTCTATCAGACCTCATACTTCAAACACAAGGAGTCTTAAGTACAAAGACTCTATGTATATAAACAGGCTCTTCATCCCTGATGTCTTGATATCTTGTCTAAATAGTTTCTTTGAAAATGTTGACTGAATGTTAATGTTATATGATGATCACACGAATATACAGTAAATGTGATAGGATGCTCCCAGTATTTTAAAGGCATTCAGACAAAAATATTGCAGGAAAATCTTATTATTTACTTCCTGCCATATTGTCATAGATATATCAGTTATCTGATATTAAAACATTCCTAAGGCACAGAGCATCATTACGTACATCTTTCTATGGAACCTTGAATAAAAGGCACGGGATCATGTTAGTAACTGGACACGTGGATTGTCCTGCATGTATTTAAATATAGGAATATTTTTTAAAAATAAAACTGAAGACATGAAATGCATGAAGACATTTGTGGTGGGTTTTGACATTTTTTTTTAACAAGAAGAATAATTATGATGGTATGCAGTGGACATCCGATTTTACTTTCCAAGGGTATCCGATACAAATCATAACAGAAATTTCTCCTGCTGACAGGAGAGGGACGAAAATTGAGAATGATCCAATTGTCCCATATCAGTCACATGAAATACAAATTTCCTTTGGATAAGTTGAACACTGTCTGATGAAAAGAAAACTTAATTTCGCACGTTTACAAGAAATTCAAATTAACACGATTTGAAGTGTCTTGTGAAGGGGTTTAATTGAATTTTTTTCTGATTTCTGATTTTCTGAAAAAAATTCAATATTAGGTCTATTATAAGATTAATAGCTCAATACAACTGGCCAATATTTCTCACTAATGGGCTTAAATTTTGGTGGTTTAAAGAGGATCATTTTGCTGTATATATTAAATGAAATTCTGATGTCTGGCCTTTGATCTGTCAGGAAATACCCCATGATCTCTGTATAGAATGCTTTTAAGAAAATGGTCATAAAAACAATTGTGGTAAAAAGCAATACAAATATAGAGGAGAGCCAGGGCACCAGGAGCCGACATCCACCCCATTTGAGTGAATTTGTTTTTTTACTTGTATTTTAACCTTGTATTCCAGTTACTTTATAAAACAAGAGAAAAAAGGGTGAAAACATAAATTGAAGAAGAATTCCATGCACCTTCTGTTATTGAAGCAGAAGTATGTGCATTGTTACTGTCTGAAGGGATATTTGAGGGCATTTCAATTTTAATAAACAGATTATAAGAATACAAGATAGAACGCCCCACCAGTAATGAAATGCAGGCAGATCCCTAGACATTTCTTTAGTCTCTTTCTTAATTTTATGAACTGTATCTTTCTGAAACCCTCAGAGAATCTCCCTTACTTCTTATTTGTTATTGATTTCTTTTTCTACTAGCAATGTATTATTTTTGAAAAGGCATCAAACTGTCGTCATATTTAGGTAGGTTGTTCTGAATTATTCATAATCTACAGCCTATTGAAAATGTTTTGGCAAACCAACATGATGTATCATTATTGTCTGCATGAACTTATAATTTATCTGTTACTTAATTATTTTTTTGTTCAAAACACTGTAACATTTTGTATGTAGTCATAGTTAAGATTTAATTTGATAAATTTTTCTACTAATTTACCACATTTGCGTTCAGGCTTACGCTCAACATACAGGCTTCTGAGCCTGCAATACAATTTACAATAACATTTTATAACAGCATTATATTAAAAGAATACTTAGATATGCCTTTATAACTCTTAACAATAATTATACTTAATTATAATTATTAATTTTAAGTTAATAATTATTTATTAATTAGTTAGTTAATCATTATTAACAAAATTCACCAGCAACTGAAGATGAACAAAAACTTAATGTTCCATTACAGACTCAAAACATGTAGGTAATTACTCTGATCTTTGGTATGACTTCAATCTGTTGTGCGGGAACAAAAATCACAACATAACTCTAAATGTTGATCAAGATACTTGACTAGAGGCCTGAATGGAAATATTCCATTTCATCGAGGTTGCAGATTTACATAATGCTCTTCATATAAAATGCTTTTCATGCAGACTCTTATGTAGCTAAGCATTAAGTATTGCATTTTTATGTGCAAATTAATTTATTAACTCTGTAAATTTGTTCCAAAAAAGGTAAGCTGACCATAGCGCGTGGGGTGTGGAAATGTGAGGCTAACGACGTCAAGCTAGCCGCACTTCTGCCAGCATGGAAGCGTAGGTGCCTGTGGCCGGAAAAGCAGATTAAGTCAGACTGGAAACTGAACGAAATTGAACGAAACTGAACGAAACTAAGCGAAACTGAGCTTTGTCAATTTAATAACTTTGAATGAGTGTAACAATTTACATTCCAAAATGAAAACGGAAACCAATGAAAAAATAATTCAGTGAAAAGCTTGCTTCTTGTGCCAGTGAACAGGACCAAGGCTACGGGGGTGGACAGATGGATGGGGAGAGAGGGGGCGGTTACTGGCACCTTTCGGGTAAATCAAGCAGCATAAATTGTAACCTCTCGTTCCCCTAACTCTGTATTTCTCGACTCAGTCCTCAGGGACCCCCAGACAGTCCACATTTTACTCCATCTCTGCTGCCAGTACACCTGTATCAAACAATGAAGAACAAACTAAACAATCGAGAACATGGAATATCTGGTACAGGTGTGTTGAGAGCTGGGAGGGAGCAAAAATGTCTGGGGGTCCACAAGGACTGGCTTGAGAGCCACCGCTCCAGCTGAAACAAGTCAGACACATAAGTAGCTGCTGTTTCTGGTCTCTCTCTCCGACACACAATGTGAATGCGTTGTTTAGCTGGCCAGTTGTTTAGTTAGTAACAGGAGAGGGGAGGGGGGCTTGTCCCACAATCTTACCCCCCCCCCCCCACCCAGCACCTCTGTACCCTCCCTGTGTTTTACAATGACCATTATATACCTATTTAACATTCATTAAATAAATGTGCAATCATCTTCCAACTGGTACAACCAGTAGGATGCATCATGCTGGTAGGATGGTACCTTGAGCCTATCCCAGGCAGAATAAGGCACAGGGTTGGGGTACAACCAGGATGGGATTGCAGTCTATGACAGGACACACACAGACAAACATTATGCACAATTTAGAGATAGCATTTAACCTAAAAGCATGTCTTTGTGAGTGCAAGTTCCACCCACACACACCGGAGCTATGACTTAAACCCTCAATTCTGAAGCTCTGAAGCATTACAGCTACCCAATGAGCTGCTGATCTATTAGTTAATCCTAAGAACAAATTACCTAACTTCACACTGCTTTTACCCATTAATTGATGTCATTTTCAGTAATTTATTACCTAGCTTTGTGCTTCATTGAGCTAAGACCCATTTTTTATTATCTGCATTCAATACATGGAGCATCTTACCCATAGGGGACTGATTATATAGTTAATTATAACAAAGTGCAATTAAAACATTAAATGATAAATACAACTATGTAAATCACAGAAAACAATGTAAAAAGCCAGTGACCAGTGGCCTGTACTACGAAGCGGGGTTACTGGCTTACCGGGGTAACTTGTCGGTTTTAAGGTAGTCTGGGCAAAATGTAAGTGAACGAAAATAAAGTCCACTTAGACTGTGGTATCTTAAATCTGACAAGTTACCCCGATAAGCCAGTAACCCCGCTTCGTAGTACAGGCCACAGGACGGCTGTAGTACAAACATCTAATGAAAGGTTCAGCCTATCGCACGTTTGGGTGTCCTTGAATATAGATGGGAGTCACTTGATTTTACATGCAGAATAACTGTTAGAGACAGCATCTTCTCAACAGATCCCTTTTGGAAGCCCCTAAATCTCACTTCGATGCTCATACTGGACATGCTTAGCATGAAACTTTCCGAGTGCTCGTACAGAATTTCACCTGAGCAGACTTTAAGCACGCCACCAGAAATCCACCCCACAGTACTTCATTATTTAACCTCTTATCTGAAGTAAAGCACATTTTTTGAGAAAGCAGGGCTAGACAGTCCCTCGAGTGACTGAGGGTTAAGAGCCTTGCTCAAGTGGCGAAAAACCACAGGAGCTGAACCAGTGATCTTCTGATAACAGGTAGAGTATCCTAACACACTGGGCCACAAACCAAGCCTGATGCCCAAAGCTGGTTTAGAACAATAGTAACCTTCAAGGGAACCAGTAGCATGTCTACTAAAAGCATAAGGAAGCAATCACAGTCCTGCCTTAATCCCAGGGTGACAGTAGCTCTGTTTAAGTAAGTTTAATGCAGTCCATGTACTAAAAACCAGAGATGGGAAAACTTTGAGAGGATAAATTATGCATTGGTGTACAGGCACAACCAAAAGAAATTCAGTGCTCTCCCATTCATGTATGCCCATGCATTTTATTCGTCAGACTAATTTTTTTTCCAAGGCCATACGAGTGCTTCTACCACAAGAGTGCACCCAAACATTTTTCATTTACTTATTGACGTTTTCACTGTTATCTTGCTGTTTGTACTTGTGGGAGCAGTCATGTTGCTTTCGCATTTACATCCATTTAAAAGGGAACTAGGATGTAAATCTGACAGCCATACAGACACTGGGAAGTACTTGCATCAGGGATTTGCGATCTGGTGAACAGCCAGAACAGATGAGTCACTTTATAGCCTCCTTTATAAAATAATTTAACGAGTATGCAGTTTTTCTCCTAGCCAGCAGGGGGGTTCCTTCAAAGTGAATTCAATGATGAGAAATGGAATGACTGATGACTATAAGGGCCGAACTATCGGGCACAGGAGAAATGACAAGGCAAAGGAATGCAGTAAACCGAGTGAACAGTAGGGGGCCTGAATATAATGGTTGACAGGGGGTTTAGCAATTGAATTATTCTAAATAAACGATTGTAGCCACACATTGCAGTAAGAAAGTCTGAGTTTTGTGAGCATGTACACCCCTTTCGAATGGGTCTAAGGATGTATTATGGGCTGATGTCAAGTAGACACACACACACACACACATATATACACATACATACACTCATACATATATATGTATATATGCTAAAAAAATATTTTTAAATGCATATGCAGTATAAAGAATATCTTTTTAAAAATAACTTAAAACAACTTGCCCTGTAATTTTTCTATTTGACACTATTTATAAGCACAATAAGACATCAACAAATTTCTTTTGTTAGCTGAGAATAAAAGATGTAAAGGTCATTTGTCCACACATACTGGTTGCCAAAATCGGTAATGCACCGTACGTCAGTTTTGTCAGTCATCTTACAAATTAACAGCAATCAATAATTATCTTCATCCCATATTGAAAGAATGGGATTCAGGTTTAGAATAACCTTTATCTTGTTAGACATATTAGTCATGTAAAAGGACACTGATAAACACCGTAACTGTAGTAATCTAGCTAAAATGACTGAGTAATCATTCAGGACATATCAGTTGCCACCCTTTTCTTCTGTTGTATTTCCATGCAATAACTGGTTATTATTTGTCTGTTTCCCCATGCGACGGTTCACCCTTCTGTGTCCGCTCCGTTGTTTATACCATGAAGCCAAAGAAGAGGCAACTAACACCGTGTACGCCGGGAGCCCGGTATGAAAAGCCATACGTCAGTGTCACGCAGAGTACTCAGCTTTCATTGTTTGTTTGTTGCACAAGACGAAGAACAGAGCGATAAACTAAGAACGTGGAGAATGAGCAGGGGAAGGGGGTGCAGCTCCACCGGAGCTGTCAGGGGCCACTAGGACATAAAGCCCCTTATCACGCCAACACAACTTTGTTCCACTGACAAATGGCACCGCTATGGATTTGAGATACAGCTTCTGCAGATAATCTTTAGTTAAAATGCCATGTTAAAATACAGAGGGATGTGTGAGCACAGTGTTCTTAAAGTGATACAATGAACGGCACACTAGGGGACTCTAAAGGCCTCATACTCAGGCCCGAACAATTGTCAGGGCATAGGAGCTGCAGACGAAGGTTGGGGTGGTCCACCTCCGCGCCATATCTCCAGCCTCGTGGTGTCTGCAGCTTAACAAACATCTGCCTTGTGGGCTATCTGAGCTGCTCTCTAACCTTATCTGCTTTTCATTCCCGCTGCTGACTGTGAGGGTGTTAGCGAGCATCCCTATTAGTGCTCACTGGGTAATGCCTTCATAGCTGTTTATATCATGGCGCGGGTGAATTCTCGAATCTGATTGATCAGACAGGTGTTGTTTAATTTTCTATAACTGCACACATATTGCCAGACAGGTGAATGACAGTAATAAATCAGTGCATTATTATAATTTTTAATCCCAACTTTAAACCGTTACTTATAATTCCAGATTTAGAAGACAATTTAAAATTAATGGGAACTAAATGAAATATTTAATCATTGGGGAAAAATAGTGTGGGAAAAAATGTGAACTTTAGGCGAGGCAAACAGTATTGGTTAGTCACTAAGTGTTGCAATTTGAAATCTACCAATCAGCTGCATTGTTAGACTGTATATTTAATGTTACGCCAATGGCAGCATCAGATGAATCTCAACATGCACCTCGAGGTAAAAAAGTGTGTCATGTGCTGGGCAGGCTTTGAAAATTTTGGGAAAAATGAAGTGGCAGAGGGTCATATGTGAGCTTTTCCTCCAAAAGTAAACAGGCAAATGGACATGACTTCGGTTCCAGTCAAAATTTCACAAAAAAGTAAAAAGGGTTTTCGGCAGTTTGTTATACTTTTAAACCAAGGTTGACTCGTTTAGAAAACATGACATTTGTCATAAGAAAATCAAGAGGCCACAATCAGCTACACAGCTCAGGAAAAAAATTAAGAGACCACAGCACAATTTTTGTTTCACTCATTTCTCAATTTATGGGTCTGCGTCTGTGAGAAATATCTTCTTTTTTGCAAACTGCGGCCTGGTTCTTCTCCGTTTCTCATTAATGAAGAGCTCTTTCTTTGCTTTACGGGACTTCAGTCCTGCTTCTAGGAGCCTGATACGTACTGTCCTAGCAGAGCACTTCACACCTGCACTTAATGTTTCCCATTCCTTTTGAAGGTCACTTGATGTCATCCTACGATTCATGAGAAGCTGTCGGATAAGTTGACGGTCATCTCTGGCATTAGAAAGTCGCTTCTGCCCTTTACCTGGCTGGTTTCTTGTCGTTCCCAGCGTCTCCTGCTTCACCTTGTTCTTGTGTACAGCTGTCTTAGAAGCTTTGAGCCTGGAAGCAGCCTGCCTTGTGTAAAACCTTCCTCCAGCAGAACCAGGATTAAACCAGGATTTAAGAATGCAGGTTTTTTTAAAAGTTAGAGTGGTCTCTTAATTTTTTCTAAAGCTGTATGTTGAAGTCTCAACATTTGGATTCATACTTCTGGATTATGTATCACATCTCAACAGACCAAGAATTCTAGGTAAGCTCGACGCTCAGATGAAGGCTGATTCATTTTCCACCCTCAGTCTACACAACAGGGAAACTGGAAGTCCTGCTTTGTTAATTAATATATCAATTACAGTTTAGCGTCATGTATAAGACAGGACTATAAGATTATTTTGGGAGCTTTTCATGTTGAGCTTGTTTTTCCAAGCATCTAGAAAAACAGTTTTCATTACTTGGTTCTCTTTACTATCTCCCCTTACCGAGTGCACAATATTCACCACATTAATTTCACCTTTATGAGCAAAAGAATAAAAAAGGAGTTGTAATGCTTCATCAACACTTACCAGTATGAGTTATGCCGATCAGTTTTGGAGACAAACGATTAAAATTGACACAGTTTGAGTACAGGACTAGCTATGTTTGTGTGCGTGTTTGTGTGTCGCTAAGAATCGTAACTGAGGTGTCCTGCTGCTCACCCTTTTTCTCCTACTTTCAAGCAGTGCTGCTTTTTCTCATTGACCTATTAAAGGTCACCCTCATGCCGACCTTTCATATCATATGATTCCTATTTAATATTGTGGATGGATCTATGTCAGAGCGACATAATATCCTCCATGGTGCAGTGGCCTCACACCAGCAGGGCCGTGAGTTTGAATCCCATCTCAGGCTTTATTTATGTGCTGCAGTTTCCAGAAGGTGCTACCTGAGTATTTTTTTTCCAAAGCCACAGACCCTACTGTGGATGTATGTATGTATTGCGTAAGTGCCCTAAGACCTGCTCTCTCCCCAGGGTAAACTCTACTCTACATCCTATTCTATCTACCTTTGATCATAATCGAAAAAAATGAAGTAAAACCCTAGAAACAAATTCACGTAATCAAAGAGTAGGTAGCTAGGGCGGAGTCATCAGTGTAGGTGTTTATTTGGTTTTTTGCAAAAGGAATTAAATAAGCATTGCCGTATATTGAGCATATTTCACAAACAGTTTGCGAAAATCTTGAAGAAATCGGGCATAAAATGTGAAAACCAATTTCTCTCTTGTAGTCTGTAGATGGTAAAAAGTTACAACAAATACTGTTACTGTATATGCTGCTAGCTAAGTAACACCATAATCTATAAGGAGCCATATTTCTCTATATTAAAACATGACATTTTCTATAATATGCCACCAAGAAGGGAGATGGAGAATGGAGTAATTGAACCATGTTGAGCCTGATTCTTCACCCTTTGAATAAGAGTAAAAATGGGGGCGATTGAAAACGAATAGCGGAATTGGTTGCTTTTCCTACTAGAGCATAATGGAACATCCCACAGTTTAAAATGAGCAGGTGCAGCCCTGCTCACTGATTGGTCCATTCAGCATTCTCTGTGTGAGTGTAATAATATACCCAAGGCATTCTCATTGCGAACATAACCTGAACATAAAGGGGAAGTAGTGATGTCGGCTACCACTAGCACATAGAGAAATCATCAATCAGCCACTGGCTCAAAAGCTGCTTGCTGTAGAGATGATCCAAACCGGGAAAAAACAAAGTACAGATCCACTTGGGGGTATATTTGGAGGAATGGAGACAATACAAGATTTCACCCGGACTCACGGGATAAAATGTATCAATTTTAAACACTAATGAAATACTACTTCACAATCCAGCAGCATCTTTTAATCAATTTTACATTTTAAGTTCAGCAAAAAATGTCCTGCTTGTTCAGTGATCTCGTGAACCAGATTGTAGAATTTAAACTATAATGAGCTGGGAATAACTGGAGTCTGTTCACAACTCAAAAAAAAAAATGTGAGGACGGTCTTCAGATATCATCACAGACTTGAAGTCTAGATTCATGATAGGACACCTTGCAGCTGGGGCACTTGTAGGATATTTTAAAGGTGGGGGCATAAGAGGGGCCATAATTCATACAAAGAGGCCACCTTATCATTAGTCAATTATATATTTTTGAGTGACAGGGGAGGGGGTACTCCGGGGGCCCATCAGCTTTAAGCTGGCACCAGTGCACCAGTGTCCCTGTGGCCCCGCCCCTTTATACAGGCCTGCCCTGTGAATCAAAAACACAAAAAGGGGACTCTTGGAGTCCCCGAGGACTGGTTTGACAAACACTGATCTAACTACAGACTGCTGAATGTAGGCAAAGCAACTAGAGGAAACTCACAGGGAGCCGGGTAGGACATGCGAGCTCCAAACACACAGAACAGGTCAGGAATCAAACCCATTGGGCCGGAGGTGTGAGACCACAGAGTGCCCCAATGAGGCTCCGTGCTGAATTTTCCAAGCGCGTTCCGTGCATATAGGCCTGATCCCTTTGCTGGTGTAAAATGTCTCAGTGCACAATGGCCACATACAAGTTGTGCTTTTTTAATCTCATTACAGGTGGATCAATGGTCATGAACAGAGCTGTTTATTTATACAGAGCCCCCCCCAGCTCCCTGCTCACATGCCAGAACTCTGATAGGAAGGCAGGTGTTAGCAGCCCCACCCCCACATCACACACCCCGCAGGCCTCTTGTATTCTTTATGAAATGTCAGCAGGTTTTCAAGTTTTTATTGTCAAGGGTTGCAATCAGTTTAAGCCTTTGATGCAGTAGCAAATTGGATGAAAATAAGAGGTATTTCCCAGGGTGGGGGTGAATATCACACATCTCTAAGATTAGGGGATTCATGCGTATCATCTCTTCATACTCACACACGGGTGTAACGATGTTAGGACTGACACACACTCAGAGAGACAGCTGCTCTACATAGTCAAGTTCTTTAAATCCTATGAGCCCTTAGAGGTTTTGTTTCATTGAGGGATCTAGAATATTGTAATATAATCCAAATTATGCCAGACTGATGCATGGACTTGGTCACACATATTTAGCATAATTACATTTATTGGAAGACATATGTATGTATTACATGCTGTGTGGGGGTGGTGTGGCTCCCAGTTCCTCAGGAGGGAGCTCCAGGTCGCCAGATTCATTTATGTTAATTCATTCCACCTGATATTTGTTCCTGGCAGGATGACGTGACCTGTTTGTTCGCTTTCCTGTAAATTGGATCTTCTGTTGACTCTGGTGCCAGACCCCATAGCAAGCCAAAGTCTCTTCCAGTTTGTTTTTCACTAACTTCTGCTTGTTTTTTTTACCTGGCCGCTGAAGGGGATCATGCTTTTATTGTGGTGTGTGCATTCAACTGGAGTCCAGTCTTTTGCCCCCAAAAATACCACAAATAAATATACCCTTCCCTGCCCAACCTCTACATCACAAGGTCCTGCTCATGGTTGGAAATTAAGTTTTGCATTTTTCTTCTACTGCTATGATTTATTTCTATACAATAAACATGTACAGGGAGTAGTGGTGTGGGGAAGGGTGGCATCCGAACGACTCTCCATCATGGACAATAAAGCCCGTCCTCTAAATCAGTGTTTCCCAATCCGGTCTTCAGGCACCCCCATCCAGTCCATGTTTTTGCTTCCTTCCAGCTCCGTGCCAGACAGGTCACATTTATGCTCCCTTGAACCTGAGAGGGAGCAAAAATGTGGACTTCGAGCTCTAAATGAAAGCGAAGTCACGGTGATGAGGAGCACATTCTGGGAGATTCTCATCTCTCCGAGGTGCAGAACTGAGTGGCTCATACTCTCCTTCATAGCCACTGCTGTTATCAATATGACGCCATCTCTTCAGTAGGCTAAAATCAGCCTGATAATGGGCATGCTTTTTCATAATCCGTTCTCATGATCCTCTTGCTTACACTACTGTATAATACATACACTTGTACCCGGTCACTCAGCTTAGCTGCACTTAAGCGTATAGCTGGCACTTTGACAGCTGTATTTTTGTAATGACATCCCTTTGAACAAAATTTTTGCTATATAAAATAAATGTAAATAAATGCAAATTTAATCATGCTGTTTTTGCTGTCTTATTTAATGTTGTACACGCCATATTCATATTATTTACCCATAAATATTGCATACTTCCGTGAGTATGCTACAGCTATTTATTCTCTAACGATTGTCACTGCCATATTGCATACACCATATTGCTAAAACATATTGCACATCTACATATTGTACTTTGAGCCACCCTGTTTTTCCACCCTGCTGCAGTGTTGCTTAATTATTGTTTACATACACTTTGCAGTATTGTATTACATTCTGAATAATATTTGTATGATTGAACCACCTTGAACGTGCAAAATTAAAATAGAATCTCTGAAAGATGCTAGTGTAAGACTTCTTTGCTCCGAAATCATGACAGAGCGTGAAACTGGTTGTACTGTATCGACTGGTCAGGGATCATCTTCATCTTCTTTCAAAGCACAGGTTTCAAAGTGACCAATCAGCGAAGTGGAGAAATCAGCCACTGTTCCCGCCTCGAAAGTCTCAAAACTCAACCTTTCGAGCAAGCTAATGCTGCGCGGACGCGAGCAGGTGGAGTGGGTCCAGCGAGCGCAAGCAGGTGGAGAGGGTCCAGCGAGCGTGAGCGCGTAGAGAGGGTCCAGCGAGCGTGAGCAGGTAGAGAGGGTCCAGCGAACGCGAGCACGTAGAGAGGGTCCAGCGAGCGCGAGCACGTAGAGGGGGTCCAGCGGGCGCGAGCAGGTAGAGAGGGTCCGGCGAGCGCGAGCAGGTGGAGAGGGTCCGGCGAGCGCGAACAGGTGGAGAGGGGCCGGCGAACGTGAGCACGTGGAGAGGGTCCAACGAGCGCGAGCAGGGAGAGAGGGTCCAGCGAACGCGAGCACGTAGAGAGGGTCCGGCGAGCGCGAGCAGGTGGAGAGGGCCCAACGAGCGCGAGCAGGTGGACAGGGCCCAACGAGCGCGAGCAGGTGGATAGGGTCGGCCGCGCGCGAGCAGGGGGGGTGGGCGGTGCGGG
>JAODKC010000001.1:27350447-27364994 GCA_026777985.1 Mormyrops attenuatus
CTTGTGCCTTTTGATAGACTGGTATCCCATCCACGGTGTACCCCAGCCTTTCACCCTATGATAGACTGGTATCCCATCCAGGGTGTACCCCAGCCTTGTGCCT
Source organism: Mormyrops attenuatus (assembly GCA_026777985.1). Classification (NCBI taxonomy): domain Eukaryota; kingdom Metazoa; phylum Chordata; class Actinopteri; order Osteoglossiformes; family Mormyridae; genus Mormyrops; species Mormyrops attenuatus. The sequence goes on from JAODKC010000001.1 coordinate 27,350,551, forward strand.
TTTGATAGACTGGTATCCCATCCACGGTGTACCCCAGCCTTTCACCCTATGATAGACTGGTATCCCATGCAGGGTGTACCCCAGCCTTGTGCGTTGTGCTGTCTGGGACAGGCTCCAGATTCCAGGCTCATCCGCCAATCTGTCAAAGATAAAGCAGGTGGAAGATAGATGGATAAATGTAATTAGTGTATTAGATGTATCAACAATAAAATATATTAATAGTGAAATTTTGGAATATGGAATTCATAAGATGTTGCAGGTAGTCCTTGTCATCAAAACATCAATATGTTCCTCTGAAAATAAAAGTGTATATGAGTTGTCAGTTGTCAGAAGGGTTTAGATCTCTTGTCACTCCTGCCTCAAATGCAGTGTAGACTTTCTACCATGAAGGGAGGTGTTTTTGTCCTTGGGTGTTTCACACCTTATGATTTGGGTACTTGCGCGTTATTATGTATCTTACTGACAGACCAGAAGCAGGGGACCTCATTATGGGGGCCAGCTGAAGAGCATTGGGACAGAGTGACAGAGAACGTGTCAAATAATGTCACGTACATCTGTGGAGCTTCATTCATCACAGTCATTACAGGCTTGGTTTAAAGCTTCTGATTGGGGCTTCTCATGCATCGTTGCATGGATTTTGTTTCAGTTCATACTGATGATGTATCAGGGGTCTTTGGGGCGGCGTGGGGATCTGAGGGTCTTTGACTCCGTGCCCGTGACTGGAAGGTTGCTAGTCCAAATCCCATGGCTGGTGAGTGATGTCACCGTTGGGCCCTTGAACAAGGCCCTTAACTCCATCTGCACCGGGGATGCTGACTGACCCTGCACTTGGACACCAAACAACTTACTCGCATCTGTATTTGTGTATGTGTGTCTCATGCATAGCAGGATGGGTTATGAGAAAACTACCCGGTTTCCCCACAGGGGAGAATACAGTATCATTCTTAGTATTTTCTGTGATCTTAGGCTAACAGCGTTTCTATGTGTGTTGCTTTCTCGTCACAGTCACTGTTGGCTGCCCAGCAGATGGCATCGACAGTAGCCGGAGTGATGCCCGGGGCCCCCCCAGGCCTGAACCAGCCCATCCTTATCCCCTTCAATGTGGCCGGGCAGCTAGGCAGCCAGCAGGGCCTGGTGCTCTCACTGCCGACCACCAACCCTGCCAACCTCGCCAGCCTCGCCAGCCTGCAGGGCCTAGTGGCGGCAGCAGCGACGGGCGGCATCATGACGCTGCCCTTACAGAACCTCCAAGGTGAGCAGCAGGGGGCGCCACTGAACGTCCCCATTTGACATAGGCAGGTGCTGGTTCATTGTAGGCTTGACTCCTATGTCCTTTTCAGAGAAACCTGTGCATGTGTAAAACAGGATATCGCTCAAATTCAAAAAGGTACGTTATAAGGTTTGGTTCTGGCCGGCATGGGAAAATTTTGGAGGCTTTAGTGAACAAAATCACATGATGTAAACCACAGTGTGTTAAGGGACACACTCTTTAGGGGATTATGGGAACCAGAGGCATGAAGGGATTTCTGATTAGACCATCAAAAACTGCTTTTTCATCAGGTGAGAGAAACAAGAAGTGCTATACTGCACTGATAGCCTGGTCCAAAATACAGGGCCCCTGTCTGTGATTGCTACCACCAATATAAACAGACAGCTGGACTGGGGAGAGATCTGGAACTTACTTCGAAGAACAGTCACATGTATAATCCTCTGGGGCAGAGAGCAGTTCCCCCCCTGTACCCCACAGAATATTACGTATATTACACAAAAAGAAAGAGTGTATACCTTTACTTACTATTATTTTCTCAACCCAAATCTCAAATACCCTGCAGCAAATGGTATCTTGTCATTTTCTGCCATTTCCTCATTCTCAGCAATACTTAAAAATCAGATTTTGTACAATCAGCTTTCTTATTATGATTAATTGTCATTGTTGAGTCAGTACAGTACAACAACGAAATGTGTCCTCCGCATTTAACCCATACGTCACATAGCAGGACGTTTCTCTGGGTACCTCACTGGGCAAGGTTTCAAACAGCAACCTTTCACTGACAAGCACACATCCATAGCCATTAGGCCACCACTTATACAGTGTAATTGGATTCTAAAGTAAAACACAGTAAAACAATAAACATGCCACTTTCTCTGATGTCCCTAAATGCGGGGTCCAAATTCGGTGTCCCAAAATCCTCTGAACCATAAGAGGAAGCAGACACCAAAAGGAGGCATGAATCAGACCCAGATCCCGCCGGGTCCAAGGCTGCCCCTTTGCCATCATAGCTTCCTGGGGGAAGTGATTTTATTGCCATAAATGCTTCCTGTTCTGGGTGAATCACCGCCGCTGATCCTGAAGAGTGTGAATGACAACTTTAAACAGTCGATTCCCGAGGGTAACGGTGTTTCCCAGTTACAACTGGTACCCATTTCCTCCAGCACATCACTGACTTCCGAAAAACAGCCGATAAGAGAACAATCCACGGATCTTTTTTTCTTCGTGTTTTGTTATATGTTCTCTGCAGGATAAAGGTTTTTTTTTAAAAAAAAAGCTAAAGTGCCGGGGTGACACATAGGAATTGGAATTGTGCAGATTTCATTATGTTTTAAATTAACTCCATATACATTATCAGTGTTTGTTACCTGCAGCTTTTGCCTGCTTATAACAGCATGTGGTTATAAGTATGGTGCCACAGTGCCTCGGTGGGTAACCAGGGATGAGGCTTTGAGGCTTCGATACCTTGGCTCTGGATGGTTGGAGTTTGCACATGTTCCCAGTGTTATTTGAGTTCCCACCTTCTGCTTGCTTGGTGTCTCTAAATTGCCTGTTGTGTGTGTGTGTGTCCTATGATGGATGGGCATCCTCTATATGCTGTACCCTTGTCCTGTGCTCTCTGCTACCTGGCAAAGGCTCCACAATTCCACTGTGACCAGGCTGGAAGGTGGATGCTTAAAATGACCGCAAAGTACAGATCCATTTGTGCGTTCTCTGTTTGGCAAAGAGTGTTATGACTGAACCATTTTGCCACAAACATACATATGGTGTATGATGCATTAACTTTTGGGAGTCACAACATTCTGTGTACTTCAAAAATAAAGGGTGGAGGACAGTTCTGAAATACTTTGCAGGAAAGTGGAGGTTCATAATTGTGCTTGATTACGATTGTTGATAGGGATGGTTATTAGCATAAGAATTTCAGCTGAGGGTTTTCACAGCCTGGCCAACTGGTCAGCAGGGATCCAAAGCAGTGCATTCTTCTACTTCCTGTTCATAAGGATCTTTAACAAGATGTTAAGATGTTCTGTACAAAGCCACACATGCAACATAATGCATTATATCCTAGTGATTCACTAGTGAGGCCCACTGCCCATTGTGTTTCTTATAAAAGAGCCAAGATTGTGCTTGATTTTGTGGGCCACCAGCTGAGTTTCCAAGAGTGGCATCGATGTAGCAGGGCACTTCTTAGGGACAACGTGACTTTGAAATTATGTGTCATGGGGGATTGTTTGTTACTTATACATAAGAAAATGCCACGAAATTTACCCCACAAAGAGTCAGCGTTTCACTGAGGAAAATGCCAGCCCTGGCTGGCTTGAGGGACGAGACCTTCAGTGCTGGTGTGTGGCTCAGAGGATGGCTGCTGGTTCAAATCCGGTGGTTGGCAGTGTGATATTATACATTGGCCCCTGAACAAGGCCCTTACTCCCCAGTTGCTCCGGGAAATGTCTGACCCTGATTTCTCAGAAAAAGGGGGAAAAAATAATGCATATCACTTTGGATAAAGGCATAAATAAATAAAAATAACTATAGTTCATCACTGTTTGCCAAGTCCACCCTGTCTAAGCCCCCACCTAGGGATACTATCCAAGCCCCCCCCCCCATTTTCCATTCGCCCATGAGCCCACCACTCCTTACTTATCATGGCCTCTTAAAGTTTCATGCCGAAATGTTCTTCTTTGAAAATAGCTGTTAATAGTCTCCATCTTAATGTTTAAAATATTGTCTCTCTCACAGCATCTGATCAAGTCGTCAGCCATTAATGTTCTATGAGGAGGCTAATGTGCTAATGCTGCAGGATTGCCGCATAAATTGCAAATATTTGTATAAAGCAGTATTTATAGTTTATATATGTGTTTGTGTGTGTATGTTTGTGTGTTTTAACCAAGGCAAAAGTCATTTCAACACAGAACTCCAAACGACAGTCTACTAATGGAGCCCTAATGGACATACATAAATAACAACACAAGTAGCGGCCCGGCAAGCTAAATAAATGGCATCGTCATACGTCATACATTTCGGACCAGGGCTGCTTCTCCAGGACACGATAATGCACCGGCTAACCTACTTTATCCATTCTTAACTTTCCTTTTTGCTGTTTTTTTATGGGGGGGGGGGGGTGATAGAGCAGGGAGGCCCCTGGTTGGTTTGCAATGCTGCCCGCGGTGGGTTTGTGAGCCGTAAAGGTATGAGGTTAGTGAACATGCTCACTCTCCATGGTTTGGTGTTACTATGCATAACAGTGTACGCTAAAGTAAACACAACAATGCCAGGGATTTGACTAATTTGATTCGGAAAAAAAAAGAAAAGTACAGCACATTAACTTTCAAATTACATTTCAAATTTCATTTGGTTTTATTGTTTCATGTACAGCATTTGATTTCTCAAAAAGACAGAAGTGAAGTGAATGATACTCTGATACACGGTATAAAATGAAACAATGAATGAATGAAAGAAGGAACTGTATTTCCTACTGTTGTTTAACTTCACTGTTACAGGATGCTGAGTTAAACCATATTTATGTACAATGCAGTCGTGATTACGCGAGAGCAGATGTTTTACAGCACAAATACGCCCAGCTAATCGGGTCGGGATAACTAGGCTGAGCGTCTCTGCCGTGTGCTGATGCGCGGGTAATATTTTAACTTTAATGCATAGAGCTGTGGTGACGTTTTAGCTGAAGATCCTAGCAAACAATCAGACGAGGCATTCTTCTCATAAAGGCAGATTTAATCGCAGTCGTACAGCCTAGAGGCCGACTTAAATATTATTTGAGTTGACGCCTGGCTGGTTAATTGCAGTCGTTGATTAAATTCTGTTAAATGCTGCATAGATTTTGACAAATGGTTAAGAACTGAAGTGGGAAACAGGAAATCACACACAAAACGGCATCCATTATCTAGTTAAACACAATACACGTTATGAGGTTTATTCATTCATTCATCCATTCAGCCATCAATTATCCATCCATCTTACGTTCTTTTTATACAATCAAGCTTCATATAATTTGTATGACATCCTACAAAGAGTTGTGTATTGTTTAATATATTTTACTAGGCTTGTATATTTGCTCAATAAATTTTTAACTGAATTCAGTGACTCTAAATGTAAAATGAAAATATTAATTTAAGCAGCTTTAAAAAGTAATAATAAAGTTGTTGCAGTAATGAATGTGCAAATAATTAATAAATAATGAACTGAATCCAACCTAATTTCCTAATATTTACTTGCCATTGATAATCTTCAAACCGCCTACATCAACTCAGAATGGCTCCCTATTATGTAGGAAAAAACCCTCCAAGGGCTGTAGGCAGTAATTAAATTCAAACACAATAATTCAGTAACATTCAGCGTTTTTCATTCTTTTGTGTGCTGTTGTACTTTTTGTCTGCTCCAGCTATCTGACCTAGAGAAAAAAAAGGAGACAAAGGTATGTTTAAGTCTCCCCAACCCCTCTAATATACATAAGAGAAGCTGCCTGATTTGCTTACATCAGACATGAAATGTAGCCTGGGCGTGATCCCAGCCAGCTGGGGCATGATAGCTCACAGCAAGCCCTGTTCTTTGTGCCTGTCTCCACGAAACACGGAATAGCTCTCAGGATCTACATAAAAGCCACCGTCCCACTTATGTAAAGTGATGAGAAACGATGTCAGTAATGATCAGAATGATGTTTCTGTTAGCGGGAATATCCCTGCGTTCGGCGGCGGCAAGAGTGACACAAATTACGCAAATCGTGCCCGTCATTACTGCACCGGAGCGGAGGCTCCTGAGGGAAGATCAAAATACTTCCACGCTACATAATCCACGTCTGACTCGATCAATTCTAATCAGCCGGCGAGATCGGGGGGGGGGACGGCGGCTTTTAGCTGCTCGTCTATTGGGCCCAGCCAGCCGGGAGTGTCGTTCTCTGCGTCTTTTAAAGATATCTGAAGACCCAAATGTATGACAGTAAAGGAAAATGTATGTTCTGGTACATGGAGAGTTCTTAAAAGTAATTACTGCTCTTCTGTATTGATAGATAGTGGTACTCATGTAAACGCATTAATGAACTCACTCTTCTGAGTATAATTTGAAAGGTTTTGCAGGAGCTGAATGGTCAGCTTGCTGAAGGTTGTGTGCTGTCTCGTTGAGTGGGTGTATCCAATAAATAAGATTCAAATAAGAGTCAAATTTTGTTTATTTGGCCAATGCTTTTCCCCAATGTAATGTATACTCATTATGAAGGTAGGGTTAAATAATCCCTACAGCATTTACTTACAGGGCCCAATGTGGAAATCACTCTACTGCGATCTAAACCAACATCCTTCTGATCACAGACAGAGTCCTAACCTGCACTAACCCACACGCCACCCCTCAGGGCTCATTTGACCAGCCATCCAAGCTACTCTAGCTTTTTGCACAGTGGGGCCATGGTGACTCATGCTGGCAATTTGATTAACTTTCTGTGACTTTCTGTAATTGTGATTGAGAGGCATCAGTTGAGATAGGGTCCTGACCCTCAATCCACAATGAAGTTGCACAGTCTCATAGTCTGGTTTCTAAAGCAGGTGAATTATTCATTTTACCAAGATTATCCATTCATCCATCCATCTACCCATCCCAGGAAGCAGACGGCACACTATGGGCTTTGAGGTGTTGTTTCATCTAGTTGCATATTGTTGTACAGGAAGGAAAGTGAAACCTACAGAAAAATAACAATCATGATGTAGGGAGAAGTCTACCAGGACAGCAGGGGGGTGGGTTATAGGGGACTCAACCCCCCCTCCCCTACTGTGTGCTGTGTAGGTGTGTGTGGAGATTACATATTCTCTCCATGCTTGTGTGACCATGTATTTGATAAGCTATTGTTGTGAAAATGCCCATTGTGCCAGGGGGGTACATTTTGACACCAAAAAGCCCAACTTTCCTGTGCCCAGTGGCACTGTGGTATTATTTCCTGCCTGTCATTTTTATGCTGTCCTTCACAGCAGCTTAATTCAGACGTGTGTGTTTGCTGGCTGGTGGCGTTGTCAGTCCGGTTAAAACCATAAACGCACAGCTGACAGTGGAAAGCACATTGTCTGATGGAGGATAAAGTGCCTCGTCCAGTGAAAGATATTGTGCTGGTCAGGGTGGAAGAAAGGCAATAATAATGATAATTGGAAATGGCTTTGTCTGGGCCGAGGAAATAAGACATGACTTGTTTTTGTGCCGAGAAGCCGTAGGAAAAGACATTTGGATCACGTCGATAAGTCGCGACTGAAACGGCAGATTTGCGCCACACGTTAAGCATGTGCTTGTGGATTTATTTTTCTGAATCACCTCCACATATTTCAGTTTCATAGCGTGGAAAACTCAGCCTTCGTTTTGTATAGAGGCAGCTGAACAGCTCACAGGTATTTTAATACAGTGAAAGCGGAAGACAATTAATTAATTAAAGGCGTGCTGGAGTCTCTTTAGAATCCCACACAGGTCGCACAATGACAGTCTTCAGTTTCTACTGAAGTATGCATTCCTTGTTCGGCCGGGTACGAGCAGGGGCAAAAGCAAGGGCGGGGCCACAGACATACTGACCCCAGCTGAAAGCCTGTTGGTCCCCTTCCCTGCCACTCACCGATTCAAAACATAACATTGGTTGGCCCCTCTATATGAATTATGGCACCTCCTCTGCCCACGCCTTAAAACCCACAGTTTTAAACAAAGCTGTGTATTTTTTTGTAAATGGGGGCGATTCTCAGATTTTTGAGTCATGGACCCCTTTTTGTATCTGGTGACAGCTACGGACCCCCTCCTGAAAATATGCACATAAACTCAATTTTGCATGCAATGAATATATATTTTTTATATTTTATGACATGCACAAAACATGAATAAATAAAAATTCTGAACAAAATATGTTTCTCACACTTTTTCTTGCAAAATTAATATCCAATCCTTGCAAAAATTAAATGCAATAATCTAAAATTCTACTCAAATGTTCATTTCAATGAGAAGGTTGTTGTTGTTTGACTTCAATAAGAAGATGAAACTGTGGAGTTGTCATTCTTAACCTAAGATCCATCGACGGACCTCTTAGGGGTCCGTAGACCCCAGGTTAAGAACCCTTGGTTCAAAACAACTGTGTGAAACGTTTTTAATGCACCTAAGATAAAAAATATGCCATCGACTTTATGGAATAAACAATAAACAAACAAGCAAATAAATAAATTTTCATCACATAAACTTCAGTCAAACAGCACTCAAAGGCAATTCAGTCTTTAATTGACTTGTTTTAGTGAGTCCTGGCTGTCATGATTGTGTCTTCTCTGTGTCTCATTGTTAAGCAGCAAGAGATTTTAGCAAAGGATTCCTAATTGACTGAGTTCCATCTTTCATTCTTTCAGTTCCCCATGTGCAGTGTTTTGTGTAGATCTGTGTATATTTGATTAGCACACCTATTCAGTAGCACAGGTGCCATAATAATTTGTTACCTTGAATCTGCTGCCAATGTGCAGAGATACCTTCACTGTAATGTCAGATTCAGTGTTGGGTTTTCTAGCAAAAGCTAATTTACTCCTTTTATTTCTCCATCCACAAGGTTTGTGCTTCACATGTCAACCAGCCTCTGCTGAGGTATTATTCCTGACGCCTACTGGAAGAATCTCTCAAGTCGAGCATTGTAAATTAAAATTGATTTATGATTTACATGGTCAGTATGAAGAAAATTAACTTACCAAATGTTGTAAATGAAATATTAGACAAGGTGCCGAAAGGGTAGAGAGAGATGGTGATCTAGTGGAACTGAAATTCCCATCTGGAAGAACTGGGTGACATTTTTACATTTATCTGCGTTCTGCATGAGTTGTAATGTTAATGGTAATTTTATGGGACTGAACTGAATGAAAATGGTGTTATCGCAGATTGCCTACAATATAGGATTGTGTTCAGTGGAGAGGCCGGTTTCACTGTTTTTGTATAATATGGCTCATTGCACTGGTCTGCCTCGGTTTTTAAACGCATTGAGACCTTTGGTGTGTTCTGTTAAATGCACAAGTGTCGCATCATTGCAGAGAAAGATGGCGCTATTATAGTGCAGAAATCTTTGCACGTTTAAGACATTTGATTTTTTTAAAAGAAACAAGACACTTTATTTCACTCTGAATGAGATTTAATGTGTGTGCAAATTCACCTATATGGACTTGGACCGCCTCTTGCACAAAAAACATCCCTAAACATTTCAGGGAAATTATCCATTGGGATGACCTGTTTATGTACTATACAATACTGAACAAAAGTCTTAGTCACAGAAAATGATGCATAAATGATTGTCATCTGGGTGTAAAATTATGATATTATGTCTGTCAAAGTGTGTCAGCTTTGTGCAGGGCTGCCCCACAGAGCTTAGGTGAAGCCCTAATTTAACACACCTGATACAGACAATCGGGCCCTTCATTAGCATCTCACTATTAGAGCCAGCTTAGCATCAACATAGCTGGCTCCTATACTGAGATGCTAATGAAGGGCCTGATTATCTGCATCAGGTGTGTTAAATTAGGGCTGCACCTAAGCTCTGTGGGGTGGTACATTTCCAGGAGCTGGGTTGGGCAGCCCTGACTTTCCATTTGAAAGCCTCTAATAAAGTCACCCCAGTATTTACAGCAGCCATCCAATATACCCGTGTAATTTTTCACTCTGTCTCGATCACTAGCACACCTCATCTGGGCAATCGATATTTCATTGACTTAACTAATTATGTTAATTAGTTAAACAAGATAGTAGTGAAATTTAATGTAACATGGAATGGCTGGGGTGCCCCAGAGGAGAAGCTTGGGAACAGAAGTGGTGTTCATCTCGCCATCCAGTAAGATAACAGTAACTTCCTGGACAACAGAAGACATTCTTGTTACCTTTTATTATGTTACTTTAAATTTGCATTTGCTGTGATGGTGTTGTTTTTTTTTTGAGAATATATACACTTACTACACAGATAAATATCTGTGTGCATTGTCTTTGACTGCCTAAGACTTTTGCTCACTACTGTATGCTAAGGGCAGTTCTCAAAAGACTCATCTGTTTTGTAGACACCACAAAAACTTTAACAAAAACAACAGCGAAACGCCTGCCATATCTTTAAATTCTAAGTAAGATCAGAGCTGTCCTTCCCGAGGACAATTACACGTGAAAGCAACAAGCCCCCCGTCTGAAACCCAAGCTGCCCAAAGGTCAATATTAAGTGTAGGATTGCTGCTGTCTGCCTCTGAAAATGCTTGTGGTCAAATGGCTTGAAAATAAACCTCGGCATAGCTAGCAGGATGGAGGCTGCTAAGTGGAGGCTGCGGTTTGTAATAGCAGGTTACAGCTTAATTATCTTAATTAATAGCCATAGTTCCTGGGGGCCATGTTTGAGGCGGCACTCTAGGCAGAGTGTCAGCGGGGGCAAGGAGCCCCCAGGGAGGAGGCTGGGGCTTCTAATGATGCTCAGAAACCCCAGTGGACGATCTCCAAGTACATCACGTATAGATCAGATAGCATCTGGCCAGACCTCAAAGAGTCCCGGCACGCTGGCGCACGTGTGAGAGAGGGCAAGATCCATTTCTTTCCGATGAAGTGAGCCAGTATTAAGCACATCTCAGAGAAGCACACGCTCTCTCCTCTCTCCCAGTCTTCGGGCTGTCTCATCCCCTGTCCGTTTCTGCACTCCCTGTGTCTTCTCTCTCCTGTTACAGTCTCATCCTCCTCTTTTTCTCTTCTTACAACCCCGCGCATTCCTCTTCTCCTGTCTCAGATTCATTCCTCTTTCTTGCTCCTTTTCTACCCTCCTTTTCTTGTCTTTTTCTCCTCTCTTACGACGAGCTACAAGTATATCACACAAGGTCTGATAGCTCCTGTGTTTTCCTCCTCCTGTCTCAGCTTCATTCCTTAGTCTTTCTCCTTTTCCATCCTCTGTTCCATCTTTCCTTTTATGGTTACACAGTTTAACTGTACTTTAATTTATTGGGATAATAATTCAATGGTGCAGTACTGTTCAGATTGTATTCTGTCTTAAAGGGTGCAAAAAACAAACAAAAAAAAATTATTGTGATCAGTGTCACATGATCTGCCATATGTTGTCTGCCTGTTGACACCCTGGTCTCCCGCACCAACATTAGCGCCAAAGAGCTGAGACAGAACCGCTTCGTTATGTGCACACTGGGGACTGAAAGCAATTAACGTAATTACGATAATTATCTACTGCCATCGATTTATTAACTTCCTGCTTAATTACATTTAGCTGAAGTTCATACACTGAGAGATTTAAAAGATTTAGATCATAGGTGAAATGTGTGACAGGCACTGTAAATACCGTCTAAGCATTTTCTTTGCACACATGCATTTTATGAATATTTAATGCATAAGTAAAAAGCATAAAGGATACATCTGCAAACACAAGTATATGAGGCCCATATTTTGAGTTCCATAGCTTTACCTCTCCTGTTGCCATGTAATTAGTTTTTTTTATTTGCAGGATTGATAAGAGCAGGGATGCAAACAACACGGAAGTGAGCCGATAAGGTCATATGCGCCGTGCAGGCAAACGGAGAGTTTGTACTCCCCGGGTCTCATACTGCAGTGCTCGCTAAGAGGCCCTGAGCTTATCGCAACAGAATTTCACGCCGAAATTAGCTATTTTCCAATTCAATTTGAAACACCCAACTGAAACAGTTAAATAAAATGGGAGCACCCAGCTGATATGAAAATAGTCCAGTCCAATGGGTCTCTACCACCTCCTGTCTTTTCATTCTTTATTTTTTCCCCCTGTTCTGCACCTCGTCCGCATCTGGTGGAGGCTTGTAAGTTCCGGGTGCATACATTTCTCCTGATGATATATTGTCCTGGTGGAAAATTTCATTTACTGCTGCTGCCCTTTGCTGAACCTGTTGCTAGTCGGCACACATGATAAGCGTATAAGAAGCAGCCTGCGTCATTTATCACACGTCGTTTCGGACACTCGGATATCTACCATGAAATTCAGAAGGAAACCACCAGGCCAGCAAAAGCAGCTCTGTGGTAAAAAAAACAGAAACAGTATCAAGAAATATATAGTGTTTATACATTTTGAAATGAACAGCATATATTTTACAAACAAAAAAATATAATAATACGTATTTAAAATGTATTCATTAAAATGTATACTGTCAGTTGAATAAGTAAATCACAGTTTATTAAATAATTTTTAAGTTATATATATTATATATACAATACATAAACCATCGCACAGTTTCGTCCTGACGAATTCATTGATTTTCAGCTATCTACGTATTTGGTAATTATTAGCATATATTGCTAGTTGCGTTTTTGGGCAGTACAGGCGCGCATCAGTAAGAAGGAAGGGGAGCGTCACTCTGAAGTTCTCTAAGTACATGTCGTAGGGCATGCAAGCGTGCGCCGCGAGCATGTGACAGCGAGGCCATGTGAAAACGCTTACTGTCTCGTCCGTGTGACTAAAGGGAATAATTAAACAGTGAACATGCAGGCTGAAATGTTATTGTTTGGGTGCTTTTTCATCTGAGCGAATCTGCGCCTTAGAAAATCCTCTCTGTGCCTCTGGTACGTTTTCAAAAGCATATCTAAGCGTGGTGGAGGGGTACAGACAGCTCTCAGATGTCCTCCTTGCCACATTGTCTTTTCATTATCTTAGAATGATTTTTATTATTCGCAAGTTAGCTGATCATGATTCCTATCACCCTTAGCGCCGCCTTGGTTAAATAATTACATAATGTGGCAATCGACAGACAAGACAGAGCGTGCCATGTTTCAGAGACGTCAGCAGTCAACTGTCTTGGACTTTTTGTAATGGTATAATTGCTTTAAACCCCCCACAATGGTAATCGCTATCAAAATAAACCCAACAAAGGCTAATAAAAGGTGCGCAGGCTATAATAAGAGCTGGAATACACTCCATCTCTTGAGCAACAAATGCAGCTCCTCAATCTCCTTGTGCTTTTAGTGTCAGTCAGAGAGCACTCTGTCATTTCAGTGCATCAACCCAGCAGTATTGATTTTTCCACCCACTGAAACGGGCGTATAAGCATAAATTTTGCATGAGGCTTTTACTCCAGGCCTATGCTTTGGTCCGACGACACTTGATGTGAACATGAAGACCCACGTTACTCCGTTTGGCTGTAGATCTGGCTCCCAGGCCGGCACGCAGGACAAAAGGCGGAGGGGCCACTCCTTTAATATCATTTCCATTTTGCTTCAGACTCGTGCCACCAAACCTTATCACTGATATCAAAGGCTGATGGCGGCCATCTTTGTTCCTGGGGAACAAGGAGATAATCAATGGGTGAAACATCAAACACATATGACATTTTCCTCTCTGTGATTCCTCCCTTTTTCCATCTAATCCTAATGGAGTGAAGGTGGGCCCTTTTTTCTGATACGGACGGAATTATAAAACTCCTTTTAATGGGAACACAAAGTAGAAGATTTTTCTGCAGATCCTTATAAGAAATAGATCTGTAAGATCTCTAAGGTAATTTCATTTAAGTCTTCAGCTGTCCTGAAACCGAGGCATGTCACTATTCAAATCATCTCCAGGAACATGCTAGAGTGAGTCTATACTTAGCATAGCAATATGGCGTTAAAAATTCATCATTTTTCCTAGTGGGTAGTCTTTAATGTTTAACCACACATCTATAGGATCATTTCTGCTTTTGTTGATCTGGTGGTGTTGTTGTTGAATGTCAGACACACACACGCACTCACATACACACGTGTGCATGTGTGGTTTGGGTGGATTGGTGTCTCTATGTCATCCTTAAGGTACGGATGTTCACTGCATTTCCTGGATCAGGCTCACAACGTTCCACCACTGGACAGAAGCTTCCGGAAAACAGATGCATGGAGTATGCGGTGCTAAGCATGCCAGAGGTGTGTCACTGCTGCACTCATGCATGTAGCGTGTCACGGCACAATGTTATCGAACTGCCGAGCCATGTCCCTAGCGTGGAGATCCCTGCTTGCGGAATCAGCGTGTCCCGAGAAGGCGCATGAGAGCAGGCTTTGTCCCTGCCGGTAACGGTATGAATAGAGAGATGTCAGCGGCACAGTGGGACCCAACTGTGGGGGAACGAGTAGTTTATCTGAATGGGAGCGCGGATCCCGTCAGGTGCTATTGAAGGGTAACAGTCTGACAGTCAGAGCGCTGCACACACCGACTGCTCTGGGG
>JAODKC010000001.1:27378460-27395110 GCA_026777985.1 Mormyrops attenuatus
CCCCCCCCCCCCACCCCCCCCCCGCCCCCCCCCCCCCCCCCCCCCCCCCCCCCCCCCCCCCCCCCCCCCCCCCCCCCGCCCCCGCCCCGCCCGCGCCCCCCCCCCAGAGAGTCAGTCAACAGTTGTGGGAACCCAAATGCTTATTAACCATTTTCTCCAGGTTAGGGGCTGTGAAGGCCCAGGTACATTCAGGCCCAAGGCGATAAGGAACAGATGCCATTTTTATCTCCCCAGGCCTGAATACACTTACGCCTTCACAGGCAGAAATGACATTTGTTTCCTTGATTCGACTTGCTTTATGCTTAATACAAAGAATTCAGGCAACACCTCTGAAGAACAGGGACAGGAAACTCTTCAAAGAGCGTAGCCTGGAGTGTTAGACCTGCTGCCAGTACATCTTTTAGTATTTAGTGATGTTCTTTCAGTCTGGACAAACCGTCATATTTGTCAGTGATTTGGAAATTAATTGATGCATTTAACTAACATTGGGTTGAGAGCTGTCGTTATATGGAAACTTAAAACATTAAATGAGGAGGTTGCAATTGGTGGCCACACTCAAATTCATGTAAAACAATGTTTCTCAACCCAGTCCTGAGGGACCCCCAGACAGCCCACATTTTTGTCCCCTCCCAACTCCCAGAGCACCTGTACCAGTTATCGAGTGTTCTTCACTGTTTGGTTTGTTCTTCACTGTTTGGTTTGTTCTTCATTGTTTGGTTTGTTCTTCACTGTTTGGTTTGTTCTTCATTGTTTGGTTTGTTCTTCACTGTTTGGTTTCTTCTTCACTGTTTGGTTTCTTCTTCATTGTTTGGTTCAGGTTTGCTGTGAGTCTGGGGATACTGGTACTGGGTTGGGAAAAACTTTTCTAGAAGAAAGAATGTTCCTGACAGGGATGAGGAACCCATCTCTGGGGGGTTGAAAATACCATCTCCGGTTTGACACTAAACATATGGTGTCCCTCTCCATGCTCACATTGCAGCCATTCACACTGGGTGTAGAGCTGCACACTGTCATGTGACTGGGTTGAGCTTCACTGAACATGGCTGAGAAAGGAGGAAAATGCACCTTTAAGTCAGACACATGATGAAGTCAACCGCAGACCATTTGCTTCTCATGGGGGAGCTTTCATTCAGTGTGGTACAGCAGGTTCAAAAGGTCTTGATGTTTTGGTTCCAGACTGTACAAAAAAGGCTTATAAAAGTGAGTTTTCATTGATTTCCTACAGAGCAGGCAAGCAGCAGGAACCAACTGTATGAAATCAGCCATGGGATGTAAAATTGACCCGGTAAAATTTCCGTAATTATGCAATCAGCTTGGCAGCCAGATATATACTTGACCTGTCTTATTCCACATATCAAGCAATTGGCCTAGGTCCCTCTTTGAGAGGCAGCGATGATCATTAATCTGAAGACCTGAGCTCATTAAGTACTCGTATCTTTATCCTAATACCACTTTGCTTTAAGTCACTTAAATAACTGCGTCGGCTTCCCAGGGGAATCGACTCGCGATCTCCTCAGATGTTAAGCGGCTCATTTTTCTTAATTATCCGCATACCTTGTATCCGTGGGGATGCAGAAGGGCATTCTGTGTCTGTAGGAAATGCCAGCCGAAGCAGTTTTAGCAGCCACCTGCGTTTTCATGACATTCAGAGAGGTCTGGGAATGATGTCAGTTTGACTTGGATAGCTAAAATCTTGCAGCTTGGGGTTGTGTGTGGCTCAGCAGGTTAGGCCTCAGTGCATGTGATCAGGTCACTGGTTCAAATGCCATTCTTGGTAGACTCATACCATCTCTATTTGGCCTTTGAGCAAGCCCCTGAACCCCATAAAATGCTCTGGGAGTGCCGGATAAATGGCTGACCCTGGGCTACAATGGCAAGCTTCACTCACTTGTTTGTGTCTCAAAGGAGAGCATGTTGACATATGCAAAAAGATTCATTCCAATGCACTTGTGCAAATGGAAAACCATGGCTGCATCCAAATTCACACACTTCCAAACTAAATAGTGTGCCAAAATAGTACATGAAACATAATAGTGTATCCAAAACCATAGTGCACCTCGCTTTGTGCACAAAAAGTTCCCGGACAGCCCCCTACATCGGGTCAAAGTGTGTGCACACTGTACACTATTCAGCCCCACAGTCCTAGACCTGATGGGTGCATTAGGTACACGGTTTGTTAGGTACTTGTTGTTTTGTAGGACTTCCGTCATTAAAGGTCAAAGTCCAGCAGTTCATAGGTAACATAGTCCGGCTGGAAAGTGTACAAAGTTTTGTACTCACGCACTATGGAATCGCACCGAGTGACTGTTGCCGTAGCATGTACTTTTTCGTCATTTAAGTACATAGTGTGTAATTGTGCATGCAGCCCATGTGTCGTTTCATTCATGGGAAAGAAACAGGAAGTTAGATGCAGGTTTAGCTTCCTAACCTCTTGCTCACCTCCAGCTGCACCTTGGAAGGGGCGGGTTGAGGAGAGAAGACCTGTGGTCCTGCGATAGCGCACCGAGCAAGCCCAGTGACAAACAAGCGGGGAGATTATGAAATTTACTTAAGTGTGTTAATGGGCTGATTGCCGGAGCCCGGTGGATTTTCTGGGGAGGTGATTGATTGGAGGCGCCGGTGGCGCTGCGCCCGCCGAGCTCGGGGATTTGCCCGGGAAAACCGCTGCCAAGTCCGTAACACTGGAATTTATCTTAATTAGATCTGAAAGACCTGCCACGGCAGAACGGCCCCGGCGATTAAAATGAAAAACAGGAGAAATTACCGATCAAATTAATCATAATGTCGGCCTACAGCTGTAGGTCTGCTGTAATTTGCCACTCCAGTGAGTTACATCGGCCTGGGGAGGAGGGGGACGCGGTGTGCAGAGCAGCACCACAGTCCGGAGCTCAGGGTAGCCTGTCGTGGCACCGGACCTTGGAGAACTGGGCACCCGGAAAACTGAGCCTCATAGAACCAGACCCCAGAAAACCAGACCTTGGAGAACCGGGCTTCGGAGAACCGGACTTCAGAAAACCAGGCCTTGAAAAATTGGACCTGATGGCAACAGATGAACTGCCTCTTGGACAACCGGGTCTTGAAGAACCGGATTTGCAAATAACAGGGAGGGGATGTACCACAATGAGTAGGGCTCTGTTTTCCTCTCCCGCGGCACTTCAGCTAGCTGCCTCACACCGCTGCCATTTCCCATTTCCGAAATCACTCCTTCCTCCATTTTCCTCCCCTCTGTCATGACCGCTCTCTGTCCCAAAGCACACTCGCATTCAGTGACCCATGACCTTGTCATCGAGGCCCAGTGCCAGACACATGACGGAACTGCATCTGCACCTCAACGGCCCGAGAGCATCCGTCTCATTCACCCCCGACTCATCTCCGCCCCTCCTTCAGAGCTACCTGCCACCTGAGGCAGCATGAGCACAACTGACAGAGCGGTGGTAATTACAGCCCAAGGTGCTCTCCTTCCCTTTGGTGTGGGGTGGCCAAGAGTCCCCATCGCCCATCCCCACCACGGGCCAATTTGCCAGCGGAGTGTTTACGGGCGTCCGGCCATTTCCTCACACGTCGCTGTCTATTTCTGCACCGGAGGCTGTAGGCACACAAGTGCTCCAATTACCCATGTTTCTGCCGTGCTTCCATTACTCTCACCTGCAATCAGCCGTTATTACGGCCCCTCTCCGGGGGGCGCCGTCGTCACCAAGGTCAGCGGCTTCCAGCCACAAGAGGCTCTGAGAGCCGGCTCTCTTCCCGCTTCCTCATCCCCCTCCTCTGAGGACCGGGATCACAATCCGGCTACTCTTCTTCTCCAAATGTAACGCGTGCCGCCAGCTTCCTCTTCCAGCCGATCGCTCGTTGATCCGGTAGAACCATTTCTCGCATTTGTTTATCTGTTTTTGCGGCTGTTTTCATATTACCCGCGTATTATTTAAAGAGTTGCCACGAATATTGATTTCTGGAAATGTACCGCTGTGTAATTTCTGAATGTTTTCCAGCTGACTTGACAGACATAAGTGCGCGGAATCAGAGCAGGCGTGCTCTTAGCGTCAACACCGTCCCTACGCTGTCAAAATCGAATATCCATTAGGCGCGCTGAAGGAATAAGCATACCTTCAGATCTGCAAAATTGTCTGTCGCTTCAAAAAAAGCCAAACCTATGATCTCATTGCTGGTGAAAGGAATCATGGGATTGCAATTACTACAGTGGCTCCAAACCAGTAAGAAAGATCTGCTTTATTACAGACACCAGAGTAAAACCCAGTAAATCGTGAGTCTTTTATGTGCAGGAGAACTATTTAGAAGCTGGTTTAAATACTCCACCTTAATGGCCTTTAAATAAGCTTTGCTGTAATAAAAGAGAGCAGCAGTGAGTATTATCTGTAGCCTTGAAGTTTGTGTAACTGGTCTGCCACGATCCCAGTTTAATACACACCGCATTTTTCCGCATGACAATCCCTCGTGAAACAGGGCTGCCATTTACTCGGTCTTTAATGACACACAGCAAGGAGTGATATGGTGGCTGATCCACTTTCTCTCGCTTCTTCTTCCTTCTCCGTTAAGCCTGTGTGTCGTTCTCTGTCGTTTGTTGTGCATGGGCTACAACGCTGTGGCTTTCATTTGCACTGTGTCTTGTTGGCATCACATGTTTGTTGCTCTGCACTTCATGTACCTCGCTGCCACATGTAGCTCCCCTGGGGCAGAGTTTCCATTACCGCTTATCTAATCTTACGTCTGTGTCACAGGCCAAAATGCAGGATGTTTTAAAATTTTAGAATGACTCTCCTGTTTAGCTAGGAGTAAATGAAATGTTATGGCTGTGTTTGGGTATTAGGATGGACAAATTTACCTTTTAATTTTTAAAGAATGATCAGTGTCCAGCTACAGGTAATCCCCCCCACCCCATCAATGTATACAATAATAGCCCAATATCCCTTTTGGCCCTTGAAACCCTTATGGATTTTAATCATAAATAGCTTAGAATGGGTTGTAAGCGGTGAGACGTAAGCGGTGAGACGTAAGCGGTATTCCTGAAACAGCATCATGCCCCTGTCCCTGTTCACAAAGAGGGTGTGGATACACCCGATCCCTGGAGGACAGATACCCACTGAGCCTTGGGGCAGATTCCTCCCTGCTTTCCAGGGGGTCATCCTGCTTTTTCTCTCTTAGACAGAATCTCCCAGTCATAACAGAAGTGTCTTTGATGCATATAATCCAGATTTCATAGAAACATCTTCAGCACTGATAAGCTAACTTCAAAGCTAACAGTCCTACGACATCTCAGCTAACCAACAAATGATAATATAGTCGCAAATTGCTTACATTTCTTCACACTTGTAAGCTAGTTCTGATATACAGAAACAATATTTAATTGTCACCCACACTTGGCAGTTTTTGTAGAAGATGCAGAGTCTATTCCAGTAAGCAGAGAGCAGAATATTCCCTGAATGAGAACCCACTACCTGACTCACACAAAATCATAATTTAGAGTCACTACTTTGCTGCAGGAGGAAAGTCTTTGAAACACAGAACTTATGAACTTCACACATGAAAAGATAAGGCTGAAATCACACCCATGACCCAGGAAGATTGAGGCATTAGCTCTGCTCACTGTGCCACCAACAGGTACCGGGATTACAATGAAATGAGATACATCGACTGTTTACTGTTTGCTAGTCATGGCGAGAAGGATTTATTTTGATGTCCCCAAGTTAAGAACACCAGTCATTTTAGAGGACTGGAATCAACTCACCAAGAACCCGTCCTAAGTATCCATCCTAAGTACCCATTGCCCATCTGTCTATCCATCCATCCATCCATCCATTTTTCATGAACAGGTCATCCAGACGCAGGTCACAGTTGGTCTGGAGTTCATTCCAGAAAGTGTAGACAGAAGATACCATGGAAGGGATGCCAGACCATCTCAGGGCACACATTTACACAGTGGGTAGTTTAGAGATATCAGTTAACCTAATCTGGACTGTGGCAGGAAACCCCCGTGAACAGATAGAGAGCATGCAAAGTCCATACAGACAGACCTTGGGATGACACTGGGCCCCCCAAGACTGATGGTGTGAGGCTACTGACCGAGTCACCGCACAGCCCTCTGTGAAGAGTATATGGGTGTCAAAGCAGTCAGTGTGTAATGAATGTTTTACCATCCTTCCCTTAATGTAGTCTGACAGTATTAAAACCTGTCCAGAAGTATGAGAGCACATAACTGAAAGTGTCAAGTTCTTGTTCAACTGGCACTTCAGGTCTGAAGGACCGGTGCTAATTTTGCGTAGAAGCTACGTCGGTAAATAAATCAGCGACTCGTCTAAACCGTCTACAACTGAGGCCCCTGACTACTTCATCAGTGCTGGGCAATCAGTACCTACCGGGTGAACTGCGAAAACGGAGGCCATTTTCAGGGCACTTAAGCTGGAGGCCTTATCTGCCCTTTGACTGGAATGAGCTTAGCACTGCCGGCTAATTGCCTGCGGGCGGTGCTCGTACCTGCCAGCCGGGAAGTTCATTAATGCGCGGCCGACGCAGCCTCCTAAGGTGGCATAAAATTGCCTTTTGTGACAATCGCAGCGCAGTATGGAAATATCAAACGTGTGCAGTTAACTGAGCCAGAAAATGAGACTGCTGTCCTTCAGCACTAACATTTCATACACATAAATACATGCAGGCCGCAGACACTAATAGGAAATAGCCGAAAAATCAGGCATCTCTACACTTGTATTTTAAACGTTTCTCAAGATAAAATGTGCGTTATGAATGCCACACAAAACTTCATTCAAACAAGAGAAAAAATATGTTAAAACATGCATGCATGCATTATCCATTAGTATACGTTTTTTATTGCTTAATACAAGACCATGCAAACTGTTCTCAGTGGAAAATGGCTGCATGTATTGTTTCTTTGTTTGCTCGTTTGTTTACAGGGACATTGCATATGGTTGAAAATATGCTACAGTTAGCCAAAAGGCTAGTTTTCATCTGTAATCCCTGGGTTCTTTGTTTTAAGAGAATAGCACATTCAGAGATCAAAACATTCTCAATGAAATAATACAAAGCCATACAGTACAATATAATAAAAGCAAAGAAACACATGATATTCTTGATACATTGAGTACAGCTGAAAAACAAAGGCACATATAAAATAATTATAAAAGCACAAAGCACATAACAAAACGAGACCAGTTAAGACAGAAGCACATAACCCTGTTCTAGTGAACACAAGTTTGATTACCTAACAACCAATCCATTCATTGAGAGGAGAAAAAGTGATAGGTAGCACTACTTCTTATGTGTTCCAGTATATTGTCACAATCTTGTGACGCTCCCCCTGAAAAAGAATTGAACATGGCATCCCGCGAAACTCTAATGAAGGTGAATTTCACCAGCAAAACCGGATTCTCATTGTGTCACATTAGCACTTAATAAGCTCCAGATGGGTTCATCAGCCACAGGGTCAGCTGCAAAGGTAGCAGCCCATGGAAACCTGTGCTACCCTGAATATACTGGACAGGCATGCGAGATCCATCAGAGATCTAATGAGTAAGAAAGTGATCCGAGTCACACCAAAGAAAAGAAAGTCACTCTCTCTGTTTTTATTTTTGTGTTGTCGAGGGTGACGGTAATGGTCGTTGTTGAAGTAGTGCTCTACTTCTGAGAGTGCAGGTTCTTCCCAGGTGTCTTCTCTGTTCCTGACCTGTTACATTCGTCCCCTCCATTAGTGTCCACAAACAAAGAACTTCTCCCATGGAGCAGACCACAAGAGCTTCTCTTTTTGGTGCAGGACTCTCACCTTGACTTTAACTTTCAAATGTAAGTAGCTTCTCAGAACAAAGATGCAATACAGTGCTGTCAAGTATATTCTAACAACGGTGTTGTGGCTTAGCCTCTCTTGCCCCTACTTTTAGTTTTGTATGTACTATATATCACTTGCAGTTCACTTTTCTACAAGTGGTCTTTCTAACAAATGTGTACGAGCAGCTAAACCCTCTGTCATTGTTTCCACAGAGACACTTTACAAGTTATGCGCAAGTTATAAAACAGGAAAAAGAATAATGTCGAAAATCAAAAGGCACGATCGATGCCCCGGTCTGTAAATGTCAGCGATTCATTACAGTACTTAGCTGTAATACAGGATACGTTTGTGAGGGATGCGCGTATTGAACAGTCCTGATCACATCTCGGCCAAGAAGATCCTCTCCTTTAATTAATCTCTCTGCTCCGAGTCATGAAATGGCACATGACAGCAGTAGCCTTACTCCCCACCCCCCATTTTTCTTCATTCTGGACCTGATTTTGGGACAATAGAGAGTCGGCTAATAATTTACCTTTATTGTGTTTATAAAGCTTAGGCATGGATGACCCTTTATATATTGAATTGAGGCCATCGAAAGATCACCTGCCATTGATCAGCTGGATATTAAAGTCAATCAAATGCAGAATGTATATGTCAAGCGGTGCTGGAAGTGAAGAGGAATAACATTCGGTGATTGTCGAACGAGCCACTGTGCCATAATGAAAAACGCGTAATGTTAAATGCTAAAAGCTAATGGACCCATAGTTAGGATCATCTTCAAAAAGTGTATATCCCGTAATAAGCAGCACTTTTGAGCTCGACATCCTGCATTCATTTTCAGTGAGCTAGATATTATCCAAAAAATTAATACATGAATAGAATATCCATCCATTCATTCATTTTCCATGCCCACTTTTCTTATTCAAGGTCGCTGGGGTCTGGAGCCTATCCCAGAAACTATGTGCGTTAGGCAGGGAATAACCCAGGATGGGTGATGAATAGAATATTACGGGGAAAATGTATTAAAAAAACTGTTCCCAGAGGAACATAATTGTATCAATTGTGAATTCTCAAGTCAAGTACTTTCAAACAGAAAATCCAATTTTAGGAAATGATTAAACGCACTGCAATGGGTTGATAGGTGGGTGGCCCCCACGCGACCTTTTGTCGCATCCTTATTGGCTGGAGCCACATGTCCTGGCTTGCCTCCTTAGCTCATTTGCATTCGGCCTGCGTTGCTGACATCAGATGTGCCCATTTCTCGAGGTGACTCTGGCAGCACCCTTGATCTGCCCAATGTTCTTCGACGTCCATCCTCGCAATAAAAGGACTGTCTGTCCGCCGACAAACTTAGAGTCCTCCTCCCTGGACACTGCTCTTCCTGTCCCATGAAAACTTCATGGCCTAATGCGTCTTCGTGTGATGTCACTCTTTTCCTTTTTAATCATATTCTTCCTCGATTTTACTGTCCCCCAGGTCCTTTGCACAGAAACTACCCCAAGGCCTAAAAACAAGTCTTTCAAGTAAAGGCCTCTGAGGCCAGACTATGGCAGAAAAGAGTCTTGGGAGAAACCAACGAAAGGGAAAGACAGGGGTATCCGTGGACTATTCTAATGGCATTTTGATGTACAAGTGCAAAATTGATGTGGGAGGGATCTCAGTGGAGTCCCAAGCCCTAGCCGGCTGGAGATGTTGGGAAGGTGGCAGGAGATGTGGAGAGCATAGAAAACTAACGTATTCTCTCATGTCAAAGCTTATTACGATCTTACATAGGAGGGGGAAGAGCAAAGGGCAGGTTTGGGGAAGCAGACATCGGGCAGACATCCAGTTAGCTGGGTTATCTTAAGCTAGAAGTCAGGATCGTTCAATAAAAGTTTAGGTAAGGAGTATTCCTATTGGACAATCATGACTTTTAGTTTAAGTTAACCCAGCTAAATGAGAAATCCTGCTTTGTTTAACACCTCCCTGGCAAAAGGTCCATCTCTGTTTGTTCGTATGGAAGATGAAACTGTTTTTGGTTTAAGTCCTGTGATGTGCTTGATCCATTTCTTTGTTTAGTTACCTCCCTATTTACCCATTCACCTGTCTCTTACCTCCTTTTTTCCGCATTTCAATCTACGGTTTGAAATGTGCCTAGATTCTCCTTTCTGTTTGGCCCGGCTTTTTCTGAACCAGAAGAGACACACGTCTGCACAGTGGAGGGTTTAAAAATGTACGCGGTGTAAACGTCAGCGCTGCTCAGTGCGGCGATGAGTGAAAACAATTTCACCGTCTGATACGGCTCGATATGCGCTGCGGCGGCCTTGAAATTAATACTCAGATGCGTCTGTGTCGTTGTTGTCATTGTGACTGTCATTGTGCTTGCTTTCATTAGAATGCGTGCATGTCTTCGCCCACTCAAAGGGGGGACAGACAGGGACTGTGGACAGCACAAAATCTCAACTTGAGTACCTCTTCTGCCATGATGAGCTTTGTTGTACTTGGTGGCACAGAGGAAAACAGCGGCACCTATGAGAGGAAACCTGCCAGAGATGAAATGTAACATGCAAACTTCAGAGCTGGGGGCAGGTGGTAGAAGCATGACCCTGGAGTTGGGAGGTGCTCTTCAATTCACCGACCCACTATGACTCCTAATACCCAGGGTATGTCGTATGCAATATAATGTGAATCCTCTGTGACATTTATTTTTTTTTAAATCCTGTTTTGGTCATTTTATTCATTTATTCCAAGTTTCTACGCTAGCTACCAAACAGGTCAAATGGCAAAAGCAACATTAGATAAACCAGAATGTTTTTTTTTTTTATTAAAGGAATGGATTTTAAGAAAATATCAGCTTTCACAAATCCAATGTAAGGGTATTACAGGTCGGTTTCACTAACTGTTAGGTTCTTTAGTACAAACTCAGGGAAAATGAATACATTAGATTTTAACAATGCTAAGGTGTTGCTCCCTGATAAACGGTTCTTCTGCATTTTGCTTTTTTCCCCTCCAGAGATCAAGGTTAAACAAGATGTAAAAAATGTTATGCAGATGTTGCTTTGCTGTGGTGCTCTTTCCAGGTTGTTTAAGGTTCTTTAGCCATTTACACAGCTGGTCCACTTGGGTTATGCAGTTTTCATGCAGGCGGTACACGGCAGGGTCTTTCCATGGATGACAGGCGACACACAGCCCTACCTGTTACATTTGCGTTATAGCATTATCACATAACAAAGTGTGTAACTAGTGAGGCTGGATGCTATTTTGAATTAAACACTAGTATGAAACATCCCTGAATTCAAGCATAGGGGTGAAAAAGTGGCATCTATACTATTATAGAGTGATATGCTAGTAGCATGTTAGTAAGGACGTGACATTCAAAAATATGCAATCATAGTACTAAAATCCAATAAAGATGTATATAATATAATAATCATTATGATCATTATGAACTCTAATTTGGAAAAAAATCTAGGAAATTGCTTTGCCTGGCATTTTTAAGAAAAAAAAAACTAGAACATCTGTTTTCAGAGAAATGTCTCTGATTGGTACGGAACAGAGAGTCTGTGTGATGTTTTGGGTACCGGCACCTTCCGGATGAATTCCTAGTTGTCAGTGGTCAATCGTATGGGTAGGCTTTTTTGTCTTTCTCCTCAAGTCCCTGTAAGGAGAGAACAGCGTCCTGCATTCACACCTCTCTGGGCTGTCCAGGTTAAGGTGCTGTGATATTTCATGTAGTTTGTCCCTCCTGCTTTTTACTCGCCTGCGAAGAAGAAGCCTGAGATGCTAGCAAACATGCCTCCTAATTTTTACTGACGCAAACCTTATAGTGTGCTGGTGGCTTGTTAACTAGTCTGGGTTTAAATTCTGTAGGATTCTAAAGTCAGTGACAGATTTAACAAACTGTTAGCAAACAGCAACATATTTTAGAGATTCCTTTGTAAACCACCAGGGCGTCCCACACACAATAACCTAACAAGAGGAATGGAATAGACACAGAGCCAGAGGCTGTTTCTGAAGGGACAACAAAGACTGAGATCACTGCGTATCTCCAGAATCACAAGCGCTCAGCTCAAGTTGTGGGGAGAACCTTCTGTGGCACTGCAGGTGAACAGACCTGGCTGTCTGCATCTCCATACATCTACATCTACACCTTGGCAGTACAGGAAAGGGAACCAGCCAAGTAGATCATGTTCCCAATGTCTGTAAAAGGCTCGTTCTGTTTTCTGGACTGGATAATGTGACACTATCACAGTCTTTGAAAGACCTGCCACATCATTTTTCTTCCAAAAATAAGCATAATATATGAATAATAGCAAGTTTCCAAAACTCATTCAGTCCACCAGATATGACCAAATGGTCCTGGTTGATTTACATAATGAATGAGTGAGTTTTGGTTCAATGGTGGTCTCATCTCAAAAAAAAAAAAGAGTTTTGGAAATTTGCTCTTCAGTTAATACAGCCCATTGGTTCTTTCACTAAAACATTAGCCCAATTCTCTTAACTAATAGAGATCTAAAGTGCTTACATTTGAGCTGAACAGGGAAGGTGAGCTTGGACCCAGAAGCCAGAGGGCATGAGGTGGAGGAATAATCTTTATGGGATGCTGGTCCTGGAGACACACAGACACCCCCACACACAGCCACACACTATGGACAAGTGGGACAAATTTGCCTGAATGCAAGTTTTTAGACTAGGGGAGGAAAGCCTTACAAATACACAGAACAATCAGAAGTAAACAAATACATTTACCAGCTTCATTCCATACTACAGCTTTGGGCTCAGTTACATTGTGAATTCTTTTTTATTTTTTACTATATCACCATCTAATAGTTAATGCCCCAGTTTCTGACTGCATTGAAAAAAATGAACAATAAAGAAAACTCAGACCAATTCAGCATTGCTCCTACATGCTGTCAAACTTAAAAAAAACATCACAATAATCCAGAAATTCAACAAATCTTGCATAGAATGCATGTGATATTTTATTTATGTCTATTTTAATAGTCCCCCAAGCCCCCTAGTTCAGCTCATCATTTCACTTCCAAGGGCACTAGGTTTATATGAAAAAGTACATCAAATGCAAGAATGAAGTGTAACTTTGTCTATGATCAAATACTGATTATATAGCTATACAGTAAGCTTGGCGTGCCATCCAGAGTGTCCCCTGCCTTGTGCCCTGTGCTTCCTAGGCTCACGGCGGCCCTGTTCTGGATGGCGATCGATGATGGTGAAGCATAAGTGAACCACAGATCCATGATCAACACATGCTTCAGTATGACCCAGTTTGGGCCAGAAATAAAGTCACCATAACATATAGTAGAAATATAAGCAGAGAAATGGCAGTTTGAGTGAAGTTTTATTATTTTTTAGTTATCGTTGGAACAAAAAATGAGGACAAACTACATGAAGACCGTTTTTCAAGTTTTCTCACAGAATCTCTCCACTTAGCATTTTGAAAGAAGTTTGCATATTTTTTAACTCAAGCAAGTTCCACATTTTTATTGGCAAATTAACAGGAAAGTGTCGCACTAGAGTTTATTTAAGGAGTTAGTCATGCCTGACACATTCACGAAGTACCTCTTGAAATCAACATAAATTTAACCTTGTTTGAATAAACCCTGATGTTCATGCCGCTTTTTCACCGAACTCCAGCAGCAACTGTAGGCTCTATCTGCATCCAACAAGTTTTTTTTCAGTACGGAGCAAAATTCAAAAATGAATTATTTCTCTCTAAGTTCATGATATTGCCATTGGCGTTCGACATCTCTGAAGGACAAACGTCCGACAAAGAGGAAATCAAATGAAAAAAGAATCCAGCTCGGTTAAAGGTTTCCTCCTTGTTCCTGACAACAAAAACCCATGTGACAGTGTTGTCAAGCTGAGGCACGCAGTATCAATCTCTGCCAATTTAAGGCTGATAACATAAAATAAGATTTTATAAGAGAAATGCAGTGTCGTTCTTAATGTGCTTAACCTTTACTGTCAATGAAAAAGTATTGATTGTTCAGTGGTTTTTTACATTCGATTTCAGAAATAGTCATAAAGAAAACGTCACATGGCCTATAATTTAAAAAAATGAGTAGTGACCAAGAGACCACCCTCAAATGAGGCTGAAACCCCCTGCTGAGATTATTATGAAAGCGATTATATAAAAATTATTTTTAACCTTTGGTGAAGATCAGGGGTATTTTAAAGATGTTCATCTATGTGTAGCAAAGGAAATAATTTATATGTTTATTTAATTCTTGCATAAGGTACCAAAGTTAAAATTTAAAAATTTTAACATTATATCGTTTTATCTATTGCATTTTTTTGCATGCTTGGTTATTACTAGGTTCATTGTCAGCCTTCAGTCAGCTTTAATTTCCTTTAGAGAAGCCCTTTCAGTTTTTTCAGCTAGAGACATTTTATGTGATATAATAACCTTGAATTTTATTACACTGGCATCAGAGTCTTGTGGGCTAATTTGGTCTTAATCTATTGTACAGCCTAATAATGTGACATTCTTTTGCACTGCAACCAAATCAGTGAGGCATGGTCAACTTGATTTATAGTAATAGTAACACAGTGGCTGGGCACACAAACAGACCTTTAGCTAAACGAGATGCTAAGAGATCAGGCTGTTTTTGAGTCTAGCACGTTAATTATGTTACTTGAAAGGGGCAGGAAAGGATGTGACAATAGAAACAGAAAAAATGTGGAGACGACCAGAGTTTGTGTTCAGACAGGCTTCTGGAGGAGACAGGACTGGTTATAATGATACATTGGCGCTTTAGCAAAGTGTGGCTGGATGGCGAGATCCCAAGGGCCACGTGAGCACTTAGCATCACCAACAGAGCCGTTTGTGGTGGAGTCCATAGAAAACCGTGCCGGAAAGTGAAGGCCATGCTGCCTATTTAGAGAGCAGGTCTTGTTTTGAAATCACAAGCCGCCGCTTTTACTTTTCCATGCTAATCACTAATGGGCATATAACATCCACAGTAAAATGGCACAATTGTCAATAATTCTGCATATGTTTCATGATGTCCCATGGAAAATAAGACATGGGGAAATCCACAGTACAATTTAATAAACCATTATTGGTTAATGAGGGTGGGCAGAGGCCTCAGTTAGTGGCATTGTCACCCAAGGGCTAGGGGTGTGAATCCCAGACTTGCTCTGCATGTGCAATTTGCTTGTTCAACCCCCCAGAATCATGCAGTTTAGGTAAGCTAGCCCATTGTGTGTATGTGTGCTATCTACTGCCCCTCCTTGACCATGCACGGCATGCAGTTTGAAGATAGATGTTGCTTAGCAGACACTGTCCTGCAAAATATCTGGCACAGCTCATGCACTCTACAGCTTCAACGAAACATGTCCTGTTTTGTATGGAAAGCATTTCCGTGAAGTATCTTTCTCAAAGCGACCTCCAGCAGCCTCTTATACTGCCGATCACCATCCATAACTGCTGCCCTACCTTCTCTCGCAGCTCAATCCTCTGGCCACCCAGGCAGCGGCAGCGGCGGCAGCAGCCATGAGCTCCATGGCTGGTTCCCAAGCATTCAGCAATGCTCTGTCAGGCCTCCAAGGCGTCACTGGGCAGCTGGTCACCAACGCACAGGGACAGGTGAGTCCCCTGCCCACATCAGCAACCACAACCTTTATGGTTACTGCTCAGGGGCGATTCTAGAATCTTTTAAGATGGGGGGCATAAAAGGGACCATAATTCATACGGAGGGGCCAACATTATCATTAGCCAATGATATGTTTTGAATCGGCGAGTGACAGGAGAGGGGGCAGTCCAGGAGCCAATCAGCTTTCAACTGGGGCCAGTGCCCCTTTGGCCCCACCCCTGTATACGCCCCTTTCACCTCTTCTAAATTGCTTAGCCACCACAATCCTGTACTTGCCTGTGCTTTTTATGGGACGTCTCTCTTGATAAAGACAACTTGTCCATCACTGGTGAAAGTGATCGCCTTTGCCTGGCCCATTTTGTTGCCTCATGCAAAGTTAACTCTTCCCGGCAAATTTCTGGCTGGTGTCTCCACAAATACCCTGGGCTAAGATGGAAGCATATTAGCATGACGGGTGCCCTCAGCAAACAGTTTTTTTGGAGCAGAGTTGCTCAGAGTTCACTTGACCCTCACCAAATTATATGCTACCAGCTCCAGGTCCGGTCCGGACCCAAGAGTTACTGATTCACTGGCACCGCTGACCGACACTTAAAGCGAAGAGTCAGACAGACTCTCCTGTTCGGTCTCCGGCTTGTCATTAGCCACTCGTTTTGGCGAAGCTTCCGTGGGCCCCAGCAGCTATATGGACTCTCTCCTAGCAACGCACAGCTCGGCAAAACGCTGACCTTCCCATATTCACAAGTTGGGAGCAGTATTGTTCCATCAGTAGCTGGAGGCTTGAACGATGATGCTTGTCAGAGAGGAGACCTCTATAATGAATCATCTTATCGCTGGTGCACACAGCACATATTAAAGGGAGATTGTATAGACAATGTGGCCCTTAGTCCAACCTTTGTGTTATTTACCCTAACCCTTGTTTCATTGCAGTTTTCATCAAGGGAGTCCCTTCTTTTATATCAGTCGGGATAGGATAGCTTTAGCCGCTCAATATCCTAAAAGGAGAATTTATTATTTCTGTGAGCACATGAGTTTGTCTGTGTGTGCACATAAATGAAGATTTTGGAGGGAAGTTTTTAGTTGGGCGCTCAAAGCTGCCCGAGTTGCTTTCATTCCTAGAGCGTAAATGGCTTTCTGCGTCGAGTGCTTGCAGCATCCCACCTGAACCCCACTTCTGCTCGCTTGTCATGTTTCTAATGGGGCCTCGCGGGGGGGGGGGGGGGGGGGGGGGGGGGGGGGGGGGGGGGGGGGGGGGGGGGGGGGGGGGGG
>JAODKC010000001.1:27395120-27426966 GCA_026777985.1 Mormyrops attenuatus
AGACCAGGCATCACTCCTTCAGAAGACTTGTGTAGCGTTGTTTACACCACACCAAACACGATAATCTGGTCTGAATAAATTTATCTGGTAGAATGCATAAGAAGCACAGAATTAGGCGTAGTTCAGTGTCATTTGCCAGTTATTTCCTATATTGGGATGGCTTCATGGGTGGTGGTGTGGGGATTGGGGGGTTATGATGCTTTGCCACTAATCAGGGATCAGGGACAAAGGCTGTACGCTGCTCTGATGAAGACCTGGTAACAGGAGATGACTGGTCACCAGATCTTGGGCAAGGAACTAGGTACTCAGTTTAGAATAGATTTGATTATATTCAGCTTTATTGTAATTGCACAGTAGAATACAGACAATCAAATCCGAAAGTGCAAAAATAGTGCAAAAGTGCTAAAAAACAGCTAAACAATATATACATTTGTAACAAATGTATCTATACAGTGGTACACATGGTAGGGTGTAAATAATGAGTATTAAAATCTATGATTGAAATAATAAAGAACGAGAGTTCTGAACAGCATATCAATATATTAAATATGGGGGGGGGGTTATCCATAGCTTTGAGAATCACATTACATGCGATCTTACAGTGGGCCAAAGCTTTGCTTTAAGTTCTGTTTTCGAGATGGAAGACGGCAGCAAGGAGGGGCTTTGGTTAGACAGGAAAAAAATCCGGGATGGGACGCAATCGGGAAAAAAATCCGGGATGGGACGCAATCGGGAAAAAAATCCATTTCGGCAAGCAGAGCGAAGGGAAATGTAAACAATGCACATATACGGAGGATGGTTCTCTGCGATCTGGGAGTGGGGGCGCAAATAAGCCTCCAGCCCAGGTTACTGACAAAACAAAAGCAGGTCATACCAATATGTAGGCGTACAGGGAGCAAGGGACAGGTGAAAAATCAATACAAACAATTACAGTCACCTGACTCTCCCTCCCAAGACCGATGGCTGCCTCTCCCCCCCCCCACCCCCCTTCTCACAATGACATAGCCCTAACTCAAACCGCAGCCCCGGCTCAGAGGCTTTGCTGGAAATCTTTGCCGCTGCTGCCTAAGTCATTCAGGAGGATCAGTGCCTGAAAATTTAAGTGATTAGTGAATGAAGTCACCCTGTATCTCCTGCCAATATGTGTTTTAGTTGTATTATATATTGAAAGATGATTTATTCAAAGCCTCTCCTGAAATCAAACTCATTTTTCATTTGAGCTTTTAAAATCAGTTTACCTACACTCTTCTAATAGACTACTGCCATTAAAACTTCAGGAGCAATCACAGACCAATTACTGTTAAGCGACATAGATTGAGGCACCGCTAACTGCCAGCGTCTGCTTACCTTCTTTTAACACAGTTCAAATATTTCAAATGTGCATCAGGGGAAACACTTTAGACCCAGGAGATGTCAGACTCCCTGGTCTCTGGACACCACTGGGAAGAGCAGTGGAATAAGGAAGGTTAATTCATAGATCTGGCTTCTGGTGGATGTGGGTGAATGAACGTGAGCATGAGGTTTGATTTCGGTTTGGGGTTTTTGAGAGAGGTTTACTGCAGAACCATAAACCACCAGGAATAAGTGAATTTAGACATTCTGAATGGGTGCAGAGAGCAAAATGATTACCATTATAAGTAAACTATGCATTTTTCCACAATCAAACTCCCCCCATCAAGGCCAGACCTACTTTTTCATGGGCAAAACTTTATTTGAGAGGCCCCCCTACCAAGAAAAATGATCATTATTTCACTTCCTCCACAGTGCAGGCAATTCAGGGACTACTGTCTGTCTTTTCTGCCTATAACTAACTGGTTTTGTTTTTTATATTTTCTATTTTTGTGCAATTATTTTTATTCATCAATTGAAAAATGAAAGCCTATATAATATATGGATATTTTTTTCATGACTTGGCCCTTATGCTGAACACACCCTAAGCCCCCCCTATTCAAATCTGGCCCTCGATTCCAAATCCAGGCCGTGTTTTCAATTCTCCCAGTAGTTACTTTAATAATTACGGATTCTGATTGGCCAGAGGGGCTTCACACCTGTGTCAGAGGTAAAAGAAGGCTGGAAAATCATCAGTGCTCGGCCCTCGAGGACAGTGATTTGAATAGCCCTGCCCTAGGAGTTTGCCTGTACCTGGATCCAGCCTCTCCGTATTCCTCATCACGGTGGCCCATTATTCTCTGTTGAGCCTTGAAAGCTCACATCACACTCAGAGATGACTTCCACCTCGCTGCCAGTAAGTAAATAAATGACCAGAAACCGGGCCGGATGACCGGTTAAGACACATTCAAGATAATATTCGAGACAGGATGCAAGAAGGGTTATATGTGTAGTCTCTGCACTACTGGGAAAATGGACATTTTGCTTGGGTCTAGTGGATGTGAGTCTGGTGGATGTGGGTCTGGTAGATGTGGGTGAATGACTGTGAACATGAGGTTTGGGAGAGAAACCATCAGAAATGAAAGAATTTATATATGCAGAATGGGGAATGGAGAAGAACTTGGGGAAAATTAATACCATTATTAGTAAACTATTCATATTTCTGCAATCAAGCTTTGGCTACTGTCATCAAGACCGGATTTATGCATGGGCTAACCTGAGGTGTAGCCCAGGGCCCCGAGTTGTATGGGCCCCAAAATATTTTTCTGGTTGCTACAGCTGCATACAGGGCTCCAACAATAACTTTAACCTAGGGGCCCCCAACCACCTTAAATTCAGCCCTGGCTGCCGTCCATGGTAAAACTATTTTGATCGTGTGCATGAGTGTCTGTGTGAATGTAAGTCTCATCTCAGATGCTGGGTTTGGCAAAAGTTGGGTTGTGAACCTATGCTGTGTCTTAGCATGTGGTTGATTTCGTGATATTATGTGCACATGTGCATGCAGACTGGCACCCGCGTAATCATGCGGCCAGTACATAATGCTGCTAACGAGGCCGGATGGGGGCCCCGGGCTCCTGGAGACGCCAGCGGCACCAGGGGCCGAGCCGGAGAAGGGGGGTCATTATGGGATAGGCTAGCTGCTTTTGTAGAGGCTCAGCAGTTGACACTACCTGACATAATCAGGTCACAGGAGCGGCCGAAGCCTGCAGCCAAACCTTCCCCCCGCCCCCCCCCCATACCTCATCACGGTGGCCCATTATTCTCTGTTGAGCCTTGAAAGCTCACATCACATTCAGAGATGACTTCCACCTCGCTGCCAGTAAATAAATAAACGACTGAAAGCAGGCCGGATGACCGGTGAAGACATATTCAGGTCCTCACGATAAAATTTGGGAGAGGAGGTAGGAAGGGGTATATTTCCTTGAAATAATGCATTGCTTTACATGTCACATCAATTTTAGGCGCAGTGCAGGCCTGGTACTTAACCACTGACCTCAGCTGAAAATACAAAAGCATGTCATTAACAGCCCCTACTGTGCATTAGCTAGCTCAGGCTAACTGTTAGTAGCTCAACTTATCTGGCAAACAAACTGACCAAAAAAGGTTTGGCTTGAGCAATGTGCGGGTGATTGTAGGACTTGTCACCGAGCCCTACTGATGACAGGGCTGGTGGGCATTTAAATGCAAGAGGTGCTGAAGTAAAATGCTTGAGCCTTAAGACCATTATTAAACTGTCCAGCACGAGTGGAGGGCAATTTAGTTCTGCTCCCTATGATTTTCCAGGTTCACTGTTGTTGTGAAGTGTCAGCGCCCTTTCAAAGCAGTATCAGTCTCCATCTTATGTTATTCTTTATATGCAGAATATGGAATTTATTTGTGACATGAAAATACAATGCAATTATTCTTTTTTATGTTGAATGTATTTTGAAGGAGATTTTGGGAAGGAACTAGATCAAATCAAGCTCCTTGTCAACTTGTATAAAATTTATGTGATCAGTTAGTTCTAATGGAACAGAAATGCAAACTTTAAAACAGTGTTCTATAGTAGGCTGTTTATTCTGTAAATGATTCCTCTTCTCTCCATTGTATTGACATCCGAATCCTTTTAATCTTTTCATTGCTGATGTAAGTTCTGAATTTTTATAACAACCTTATGACTTTCAAAGAAAGTGTTGTGTGAAGGGTCCTAAAATGAGATCTTTCAGTTTTTTTTTGTGATTAAATGTTTAATAGGGAATTAAGTATTCTACAAATGTTTGGGGAGTTCCAAGTTAAAAAATAAGGGTTTCTTTGGATCTACTGGAACACTAAAAACTAGTCATAACAAATCATATCATAACAAATCATAACAAAACAACAGTGTAACTAAAAGAGAGTTAGCTAGACCACATATGTACATGTATGCCTCTGCAAGCAAAATCACACTGCAAGCAATACTCAGAAGGCAATTTTGCAAAAGTAGCACAATGTCTGAAATGCAATTTCCACATGAAGAGATGGTCAAAGTATGTACCATAAAAAACAGCTCTTCATCTATTTCCGGGCCTTTTTCCAGTTCTGAGGCATGTGGTTTGACTCTGCTTAACTCTGCTGGTACACGTTTAAAGTGTTGAGCGGTCCATGCCTCAGCAGGACAGAAGGTGGAGGTGGAGGTTGGGTTCTGTTTTGCTGCTCTGGTGGTGCACTGGAATCCCAGCATCTCTGGCCAAATCATCACGATTCCCCCGGGAGGAGGCCGCGGGATCCTACTTCATCACTTTACCTCCTGTTCTGACTGGATGACACCATAGACAGCCCCTCTCTGAAAGCCCAAAAAACACAACAGAGCAATTAAAGCTGCCTGTGCATTTTTAGATTACAAATACCTCCATATATATCCTTAAAATAGAGGTTGATTTCTTTCTGAGTTAATCAGATATGATATTTCTTCCATCTTATTCAGTGGAATTTGCCAGAAAACGTATTTAAAAAATCTTTAACGACACCACTCTTCCAAAAATCACAGGCAACTATGCAAACGTCAGTGCATTGCAATGATATTCCTATGGAAACTAACCAAGAATAATCACAATGAGTTATTCTCCAAGGTCAGGGACGTGACAGGACATCCATGGACACGACGAATCTAGTCAGTCCAGAGTAGTTCTAAAATATAAGAAAACAAGAAGCAAAGAGCAGGCAGACGATGGTGACAATAAGGACAAACATAGCACAGAATCAAGATTTAAGTTTTATTGTCACATGTGTTCCGAGGAACACAGTGAAATTCTTATGCCACAGTTGCCGGGTTGGGGACAGATGCTTTAGGGTATAGGAAAAACAGCAGTGCAGAGGGCTGGACTGGGATTAAATATCAACCCTGGACTTTGGGGTTCCCCACGGCCCCATGGAACATTGTCCAGTATGCCAGATGGCCAGCCTAGGTCTGGTAGTGCAATACTAGACAAGTGCAGGACAAAACAGTGCAATGTAAGAATGAGTAACAAATAAGCAATAAATATGTGCAATGGAAAAACTGACCCCAATATAAAATGCCAAATGGACCACAGTATATAAAAATAAATAAGGATAAAGTGTAGGATTGGATGTTGTGGGAGGAAGGGCAAGCTTATACCACGTCCACAGTGGTGTAGACAGAGGTGGAGACAGAGGTGGTGGAGTGAGGGTGCTTCATAAGCTTCAGCTTTCAGGACTCCCAGTCACTAAAGACGGCGTCGCTACTTGATCTGAAATTTCTGTTGATTTTCTGTGTATTTCATTCTGCCACCGCTAATAATTTACTGAGAAAAATTTGATGGTTGCTACTTAATTGCCAAGTGCCGCAAAGCAGGAGCAAATAAGCGGAGACGGAGAGAGGGAGCGCCGGATCCTCGGCAAGCGCAGCCGTTAGCGCCGCGGCCTGTTACCGAGGTTAAAGCACAGCCGCCCGCACCTTAAGAAGCTGAATAATTGAGTGCAGCAGCTCACCCGTTAGGGAGAGCAGCCACCGACTTGCGAGAGTCAGCGAGGGCAGTAAAATATGCAAAGGGGCGGGATATCCGTGTGCAAACGTGACAGAGGGAGAGAGAGAGAGAGAGACTCTACCGAGAGTCTACCGCTTAATGCGAGGCAGCGTAAGCAAATGAGCCGCACTGGGTGTGAATTACAAACCACTGGCCTCCTCTTTTACACTCATCCCTCCTCGTTATGTCAAAGAGCGGGGCAAGAGGCGGGCAGGCAGGAAGGCCCCCAGCCCTGGAGAAAGAGCTCAAATTAGCCGAGACAGAAGCAGCAGGCATCTGCAGATGCCTGAGTGAGGACTACCCTGCACTGGCCATGGCGCAGCTGGCTGTACTGTAACAGGGCAGGGCGCCACCTATAGGTCATGGGACAGATGGCAGGTGATAGCTGACAGCCACACAAAACTATAAGGCATGTGTGGAGACGCTTGATGTCTTGCAGGTTGGGATATGTGTGCAAGTGTTTTGTTTCATTTTTTTTTTTAAAGCTATGTTTGCTATTTACATTTTTGTCAATTTTGTGTTGATATTGATCAGATTCCTCGTTTTTTTCCTGCCTGCCATTAAGGCATAAATAAATTTTGAGGCTGAAAAAAATTCTGATTGTTTCCAAATTGTATTGGAACCAAAGCAAATACCAAAGTAATATGATTTCTCTGACAACACATTTGTTTTCCAAATGAGAACATTTATCTAAATGAGAACATTGATCATTTTGAACAGGAATGTCTTTTGTAACATTTTAGTTTAACATTTTAGTTTAACTTATTTTTTATTTATATTGTATGAGCTGATCACTAATACCAAAACGATACTGTTTTTTGCAGAAATATGCCACTTGTTTTTTGAAATACCTTAGCACTTTTGCAACCTGCTAATTAAAAAAAAACACCAGCATGAATTCAGTGCCACCTAGCAGAGCCACTGTGCAACAGCATCTACTGTAACATTCTGTTGTACGCTGTTATTTAGATAGATGTACAAATATATATAAAAGCAGATTTTGCTCCTGGGGTGTCCTTACTTTGGGGAGAATGACACGGCACCTCAATGTGAAACTTAATACTGATGCATGGCTTGGTCATGTGACAGCCGGGCTCACGCTTTCAGGCTGTTATGGTACAGCCCGTTCGGATAATGAACAGGGAGTTGTAAGAGGTCCGAATCAAAGGCGGCGACTGCAAATGGCATTAAGCGATGCCACTGCCATCGCCGTCAAGAGGCTGAGGTTCCCCGCTCAGGCGAAGCCTGCCGGCGCTCTCCTCAGCACTATGAACGGCCAGTGAGCAGCCCTGAGAGCCAAAGCGGCGGTGACATTCAGCCGTCGTCTTTGATCTCCGCTTCCACATTATGGCGGAGGAGACAAGAGGGATGGGGAGGCAGTGGGCAGGGTGGGGTGATTCCTGAATTAATAATGATGGAGATAGAGGGGAAGGGAACCTCCGTTGGCCATATTACCCCCATTGGCTTGGCCATGTGTAATCTGGTCACTGGTCTGCACCAGCACGCAGGCAGGTGACGGAGCTGATGTCCTCCAGTGCTGAGGAAGCACAATGTGGGTCAGTGGGTGGGTCTCACAGCTAACCGATGCCCCCAGCATGAATTGGGCCTGCTGCTT
Source organism: Mormyrops attenuatus (assembly GCA_026777985.1). Classification (NCBI taxonomy): domain Eukaryota; kingdom Metazoa; phylum Chordata; class Actinopteri; order Osteoglossiformes; family Mormyridae; genus Mormyrops; species Mormyrops attenuatus. The sequence continues at coordinate 27,402,627 of JAODKC010000001.1, forward strand.
CTCCCTAGGTGACTCTCTACACTGCCCTGGCCTTGCTCTCTACCACTTCATACAGTGAGGCTCTTAATGCAGCCTTGTTCTCAAATGCGTCTTATCTAACCTGAGCACCTCTCCCCTTTCTCTGCGAGACAGATCATCGGAACGATCCCACTGATGCCAAACTCCGCCGGGCCCTGCAGCCAGTCAGGGGGCGGGGCTCCAGGGCTTCAGGTCCAGCCAATCACGCCACAACTCTTGACCAACGCCCAAGGCCAGATCATCGCCACAGTTATTGGCAACCAGATCCTACCAGTCATCAATACCCAGGGAATCACGCTGTCACCAATCAAGCCTGGACAGCCGGTAAAGAAATACCGGCGTACTCTGACCATACGCATCCTATACGCATTAACATATAGCAATATAAACAATCAGCCATAATATTATTTGTTCAGAATGATAAATCTGTAAACAAATGATACTCGGGACCTGGTAGCCGGTCTAAATTAAAAACAGAAATGCCTTTACAGTTCAGAATAGTTGGTTTGACTCTCCCCCTCCCACAACACTGTTCAGATCCATATTTTATTAATGGCCTTTGAGCTCCTGACACATATCGACGAGCCCAATTCTGCACACGACCCGAGGATCTTTTTCTCCGGACAAAATTTTTTTAATAAATCTGTTTCGATATGAACTCCTGATGCGGGTGGTTTAGGATGACAGGAAAACAGGGAGAAGGCCGCCAGATTACACGGCCCTGGATCTGTCAAAACTCCCTGATAGGGTGCTTTTTTTTCTTTTTTGGCAAGCCCGCCCCACCCCCCCCCCCACTTTGTTTCCTTGGTACGAATAGTAATAAGCAACCTGTCAGTAGGCTCCTGTCAGGATCTTGCCCCGGTACAGATCCCCGGGCCCCTGCAGAGCAGAACGCCAAACGCCGCCTTTCATTCCTGCGCTTAACACCCCAACCGCTCCCTCCATCTCATCCCTCGCTCTTCCCTCCTTAATCAAGTGATTTAAAATAAAAAGGGGGGAAAAAAGAAATACATATAGCGTCTCTGGAGCTGGCAGCATAAAAGCAGGGTGGTGTGACTGCAGAGTGAAATACGGTAAAGGAAGGACAGTACTGCTGGGGGGGGAGACAGAGGAAGAGGAGGGAGAGCATCCCGGTTATGAGAACACAGCCTGGCAACAGCTGAGGTTTGTCTGATCCACCTCGTGCTATGGCTTTGAGCTCTAGATCACAGTGGAGGAAGCTGGCTTGAGTTTCAAAGACAAAAAGACACGACCTAGGATTACAGCATTGTTAATATATTCGAAAAGTATTTACTGATTTCCTTATTCATTTTCATATTTCTTTTGAGGGTCCACTATACAGGAAAGCCAAGAAACTCTACGGGATTAGAGTGCGGCATCCCTGGCAAGAGCATATCTTTGGGTTGAGCACTGGGGGGGTTAAGATCTCCAGTCATTTAAGGGGGTCCAAAGGGTTGTGTTGGCTGGTTTTGATTATTGGGGGGATTGCAACCCCCCCCATCTCCCCATAATTTACACCCATGACTGATTTGAAAACTGACCCCTCAATCCTCTCTTGTTAATGCCATTAATATGTGAAAATTACCTAGCAATCTCATTATCTGGGGTCAACTCTACAAAAAGTATTGGATTTTTAATTCTCAAACTTTATAGCACATCTAACTATAAATCTCTGGAATATTATGGGCTGTACACTGCAAATATTAAGCATTTTCTCAATTTTTAAAATATTAATATCTAATTGGAATAACTAGACTATATTTTTTTCCAATGTTCACTGAAAGCTGGCACCCTCAAGAGGACATTTATAAACTATATGACTTATATAAGGTTGATTTAAGCAGAGATAGTGATGTCGTGAGAGTCTAGTGGGAAAGCGTCTGAGCCGGACGGTTCCCAGCATCCGAGCATAGAGCGGAGCCAAAAGCTTCACGGATCATCGCGGGAAAGACGGTTAGTCGTGGTGCAGCTCCACAATCGGAAAACGACACCGGTGACAGCTAAGTGTCAGCTGAGCAGTTAAATATAAATGTGCTATTTCGTTCAAAAGGAAATATAAAGGCTCATGTCAGCAGATGAGCTGAAAAGAAAATAAAAAGTGTATATATGGGCATTGAATCTATGTACCATGAACATGACATGGACACTACTGGCACATAACCAGTCCAAGGTTTGAAAGCACTTGATGGATACTAGGTGGGATATTAGGCTTCTTCATAATCTTTTACATCACATTTTTTTCTGTAAAGACTTATTTCTTATATATTATAAACATAATATGCATAAAAATACTGTGCATGAGTGCAGAAAGCAGTAATAACAGTTATCTCTAAATCAAGGCTAATGTAGGATGCGCGTGGGTTGCCAGATACAGAGATGTAGGATGCTCGTGGGTTGCCAGATATGGAGATGTAGGAATGCTTGTGGGTTGCCAGATATGGAGATGTAGGAATGCTTGTGGGTTACGTTGCACAAGTTCTGAGAGATAGGGGTCGGTATACTGGGAAAGAGAGATCATTACTTTGAGATGTCCATCGCTTTCCTTCTAATTCCCCAGATAGTTCACGCACAATTTTGTGGCATGTTTTAGGTTAAAATGTTCCTGAAGGCTGAAGGACTGCCCAACAATCCTCATGGACTGGCTTTTGTTATGGAAGTTGATAGCCATGCTGGGCGACATTACTAAATCCATGGCAAAGATAACCATCCTTGTCACCAGCAAAGCAACCGTAACACCTTCTCCTATATGCTTGACAGTGGATCCTGCACATGCCAGCCAAAAGGTGAAGTATTTGGGTCCAACCACTATGTCTTTGTAAGATGCAGAGAGGATGCAAGACAAAGTGGTTGTACCCAGATTTATCAAATTTTCACTCATTAGTCCATAAGACTGACTAATGACTTGCTAATTAACAGCAATTGTGACATTATAACAACATTATGGTTTCAAGTGGGAGCACTAAATTTTTGACCGGTACTGCATTATAGTTAGTATTTAATACAGTGTAAAATGCACACATTCTCATCACCCAGTGGTAATCAATGCCATTGTAGCACCAGATTTCACCAACGGCGGTGTGCTAAGTTGACGTCCTTTCAGAAGATGGAGCCCTAGGTAGGCCATCTATGTCTTCTACAGTGCTGACCGGCTCTGACCTTCACCACTGAAATCACTGACTCTAGTTTCAAAAGGGTGGAGCCTGACTGAGGGAGGATAGCTGATTGACAGATGAGTCCCAGGAAGATAGAAGATCTCCCTGCTGCCCACCTGCCTGCCTGATCCAAACCCTCCACCGTTTTCTGCCATGTGATAAGGTCCATTTCTGCAGGCTTTACACAAATCGACTGCCTAATAACCAGCCATTAATAGGAAACCCAGACACGCCACTAGCAGGGATGTGTACGCCTCAGAACCAGCCACGGCAGTATCTAACTCCACTGCCTGCCATGACATTCTCCTTTTCCTCACCGTTTTCTGCACCTCAGCGTGAAATGAAACCCCCGGCTGATATCACTACCCCATTCAGCACGATTGTTTGCTTATGCAGCTAAAGAAGGGGAAAAAAATCAAATCAATTTCAGGGCAGCAAATTGCTTGCAAGGAAGACCCAAGAAAGGGTTTCACAGCGGATTAAAACGCAGAGCGCGCCCCGGTGGCCAAAGTGTGTCGGCGTGCGTACGTGCCGCGGCAGCAGGGGCGGGGGGGAGGAGGAGGGTTATCCACCGGCTAACGCAGCATCTCTCATCTTCCAACCCCATCTGTGGCTTTCACGCTAAGACGTGATAGCGGTGCCGCTAATGACTCGGCCACAATCTGCACCATTTCACACGGCAGCCGCGGAGGGAGCCGGCGCGGCTTCTGTAATGTGCCGAGGAGGGTCTCTTCATTGGGCCCTTTGAAGAGCTCATTTTCACATTACTCAGGCTTCATTATGCCGAATCAATATTCGTTTAGTCACTGGGGTTATTGACTTATTCTAAAATAAAAGTACACCCTTCAGCTAGTGTGCTCATTACAGGTAATTTGTCTTGTCATGGACCAGGGAATATTATCCCGGCCTTTCAAGCGTTGACAGTCCGTGGAAATACCTCCCCACGGTTACAACTGTAAATAATTTTTGGGATAAAACATTGAGAAATCAATGACTGCTTCCTACAATCTGTCACAAACAAATCAATCATAATCTGCTGGCCGGGTGGGGAGACTCTGGCGGGCCCGGGTGCTATTTGAAGCCTCCACCTTTGCGAATTGTATCACATCACTCTTGCAGTTTTCTGTCTGGTGTGTGTGTGTGGGGGGGGGGGGGGGGAGGCGAGGACGAAGAGGCAGATGGAGAAGATAAAGACAGAGAGATGCTCGTGGGCAGTGTTTGAGGAACCACACTTGTGACCCAAAAATTTAATCTCCCAGACTGGGCCTTAAATCAACATCCATAAGAAAGAAACCAAATCGATGCAGTCATAGAAGGAATTGAAATCAACGGCCACAGCAGGCAGGATTCTTCTGAGCTGTCAATCACTGATTGGTTCAACCCACTTTACTTTGCATCTGATTGGGTGGTGACTGACAGCACATGGTCAATATCCACCAACCTGAACCCTTGTAGGTCTCATCACTACAAGCCAGCAAAGAGAGTACATACTATTAAATCAAAGGATGTGTTGTGATGCACCATGATTTTCAATTAATCCAAAAACCACAAAAAGAAACATTATTTGCTGTGGCAAAGAAATAATTTGAATGCATAGAGTGTGTATGAAAAAGCAGAATACTCAAGGTAAGGTACAGTGATACTGATCACACCTGAAATTAAATGCTTTAATGGCAATTATGTCAACATTATGGTCAGAACACATTTGCTTAGAAATATTTAATTTTCTTCCATTCATTCTTATGCTTTTTTTCAAGGCTGCTCCTTTTTACGTTGCAATTTTGATAGCAGTCAAATTCAATCGTCTTTCAATGCATCTAATTTGTAATTTGACAGTGAAAAAGACATTCCCTTCGCAGCTTGAGCGGTGTAACAATGAGCACCTGTGTCGTATTTCTTAAGCATGACAGTATAATCGATCACGGCCCTCTAAATGCTCTCTGGAATGCGACACGTAGTGTCAAAACCAATATACTATCATGCGCTGCAGAGCAGCTCCACTCATACGGGAAGCAGGCGGACAGGACGAAACAGCATCGCGGCCCAGCTAAAGGCAGCCAGGCGGAGACTTGGTACTGAGGAAGGCCATCGGTGGCGGCAAACAGCGGCACAGCAAACAGCGACATGGCAAACAGCGACATGGCAAACAGCTGTGCAATTGTAGTCCAAATGTCCTGGCACTGTGTTATTAAGAAAAGGAGTTTAAGTTACAGCAGCATGTATTCAACTAATAACAGCATGTAGAGTTTGCTTTGGATGAATGTGCATGATCATGATGATGACTTTGACTATTAGATATTATTATTATTATTATTATTATTATTATTATTATTATTATTATTGTTAGAAGAAGAAGTATTGTACTATTTCGCTTCTACAAAGGCCAGAATACTTCCCATAATTAAGGACACAAGCTTGGAACCTGAAGGGTGTGAGTTCAGAACCCAGGGGTGATGTACCCTAAGTAATTCTGAAAAAGTGTAGTTAACCTAAATTCCTCAAGTGAAATACCCAACGGAATGAATTGGCAATTAGAAGTATAATAATAATGGATGTCCAACTGTGTTGTTTGGCTCGACATCATTCCATGTGAATATTACACCATAAAATGTGTTTCTTTGATTAAACTCTGGGCCAGGAATTATGCCACCCTGCTCCCCCCTCCTCCCCAGCATGGTGAATGCTAACTAATTTAGCTGATGACAACATGGTCTTCCAATTGCTGCCTACCCTTCATAAGTTCTCAGCTCGCAAGCAGACGTGAAACGGAACATTTGCATATCGATGACATTCTGTTACTTTTTTTCGCAGTGCATGTTCTGTGGGCACATCTTGAATCCTGCAAACACAACAGGAGCACAAAATCTAAAGTATTTTTTTGTACTTCAATGGCATAAATATCCTTTTGGCCACATTGTATGCGAATAGGCTAAAAAAAATGGTATTTCCACATGACGTGCCCGTAGGTGTTGGTGAAAACATTAACAAGTCCTCACTGTAACTTCTGGAATAGTTTATGACCCCCACCAAACTCTCTGGGGCTTCTGAGCGTGACTACCTGACAGGGATACTCATTTTTAATTCCCTGTTCTTTGCCTGTTTAATGTATTACTTCAGTGTTTTTTTTTATAAACAGGAGTAATATGGATAAAAGACTTTCGTTTGTTTATTCACTTATTCATTGTTACACCTTTTAGGGCCTATTAATTTCACTCTATTTTTTTTCAAAAGCCACATTTTGAAAATCTGCTGTTTTGCTTACACATCAAACAGACAAATTAAACACTGAATAGTGTTTAGCTTTTTTATGAGATTAAGGTCCCAATTCAATAAAACTGGAAATGCAGTTAAGGCTTAATTTTCACTGATCAGTCACAAATACAATTAAATCACGACACTAGTTAAAATCTCTTTTGATTCAGAATTCAAAACTACAACTTCACATTTAATGATAAAATGATTTAAAAGATGCTGGCACGTGCACAGTATGTATCTACTATATAGTCTAGTTCTTTATTGCCTTCATTGTATTAGAGATTGGCGTCTGGGTATTAACAGAATCGTGCGTGCTTGTGAGAGTTTCCTTACAGTCCCGAAGAGTGACAGATTTTGGATAAGCAGAAATGATTACAAGTATGTCAATTAAAATATCGACGATAATCTTAACTGATGTCTGCCGTTGTTATTTGCAGATGCGGCTACAATTATACTTAAAATATTAAATATAAAACACAGCTCAAATAGTCAAAACTAATTCAACCACTCTGACATTTAGAAATACAAACTAAAGGGGTGAATTTTACAGTGCACATGTTTTTGAATCATTTAATAAAAAAATGCAAGGTCAAAAATAAATGGCATTCATTATTTGCTGCTTATATCCCCTTGGCGTTATGTGCGAAAACTGTTTTGAATTTCAATTGGCTGCCAAGCGCTAAAATCCCTCAGCTAATACATCAAAGTAAATTTCGCGTCTGCTAATCGGTTTACGACACAGACTTAGAATGGCTAAAATCCTTAAGAGTTCCGCAAGCACTGTATACCTTTCCGTCTTGCCACTGGTCTGAAAACGACCACTTGATCTCATACTTCGAGGAAACTTGCCAAATTCCTCGAGGAAACCATTTCACTTAACCTCTTCAGTGACCGTACGAAACAATTAGCCTGCTGCACTAGATAATGCCCTCTAATAATAGTCTGTAAATTCAAATTCGATTACGACAACACCCCCCCCCCCCCACCCCAAAAGATATTTCATTGCATTGGATCAGTCCTGCGTCTGGTTCATCTGCGATTTTTATTATGATCGCTGCACGCTACATTTCCGATATCATTCATAACATTGAATATTATTAAGGGTTAGGGTTACATATATTATTATACATAAAATGACATATTTAAAAAAATGTATATATATATATATATATATATATATATATATATATATATATAAGACAGTCACATAGAATAAGAATTAAATAAATAAAGATACGCATTTTCAATCTCATGACACTTTATAAAATTAAAAATAACAAAACACGTATATGTTGACATTTAAAGTATAGGCTATTCAATGCTATGTAATATAAAACATACTTTACATAATTTACAGTCACAAATTATGTACTGGTATTTTTCAAAGACTTACCAAGTCCGGGGAAAGCCAGAAATGCCGTGATAAGAAACGCTAGTAAAGTTCGTCCCTTTGTTGGGCATTTATTGTGCTGAAAGACCGCTATCCCGGAATATACACAAATGTTAGTAATTGATATAGCTGTGAAAAAAAGTTGTTGAATACAACTCCCCAGTACATTAGAAAGCGCACAAAACCTACTGTTCTCATCTCTTGATGGAAGTGAACAGTCTTCACTTTGTTTTCCACTTCCGTATGATTGCTTTTACCCCCTCTCTTCTCTTTTGCAGAAATAATCAACTCCCTGATAGGCTCTATTGGAGTGGAGTAAGGCATTATTGCCGATAACAGAGTATCAATGAACGATGACGTCATTCACATCTGCAACCGACAGGCTTGTCTTCCAGTATCCTTGACAACAGGTACGTTCATACCATTCTCTTTTTACGACTAAGCTACTTCTAAATGATTGAGCACAGAATTCGCCAATCATGACGTTGTTTATGGACGCCAATAAATATTAATGTCCAATATATCCAGGAAACGGAACAAACTAAACTTAAATAATAACGTAGTCGCCTATAGTATGTTTAACTTAAAACCACTGATGAATATGACAGATATTTCGGGTGGGGGAGGGGGCAAAACACAAAAAAACACACAATATGTACTAGAGAAATAGAAAGGGAAAAGCGATAAAAAGATAACCAACTTATTTCATTATTAATGTCAAAGTGATTGTGAATACTATAATTACAATTACTATAATTATTATATGCATTATACTGTTCTTAATTATTATTAATATGGAAATAATAATAATATGCCAAATAACACAATGATATTGTTATCACAAGTATTAGTATATATATTCATGTTTTTTTCTTCATTATGATAAATATTCAACTTAATATCGCACAAGTCAAATCATAAGTCCACGTCTCTTTTAACAGAAAAAGCGAGATAATAATAATAATAATAATAATAATAATAATAATAATACTTCCCGGTATTTCCATTCACATCTGGCAGCAGTGAACCGGAGTCATCCATTTTTGGTATGGAGCGATTTTGTGAGCCATAGAACACGTGACCTAGCGCTCACACTTTTTAGAAGCGCCTACAGCGATCCCTTTCGGTTAATCTGAGATTTCAGCTTCCCTGAGGAAGAAACTCGACCCTGTGCAATCCATCAGTATTTCTGGTCTTGTGCAACGGACGTTAACATACCGAAAATTAGCAACCAAAATATGTATTACATTTTATAACACTCTTTATAAAGCCTGTAGATTATTAAAAGAACAAATCTGAAAGTTTAAATAAATAACGAGAAATAAAGTTGTAGTTCTGATTATTTTTCACAGTCTCAAATCTCAAAAATTAAGTGTTCACTCTACAAATTTAGTTATACTGTATTATTGTGATTTTTCTTACCAATTTTTAAAAATAATAAGAACAACAACAATTATTATTATTATTATTATTGTTGTTGTTATTAATTATTATTATTGTTGTTGTTATTATTATTATTATTATCGTCGTCGTCAGCATCATCATTTTGGTGATTGCACTAAAAATTGGTCACCTTTGTGCGAGCAGATTTAAATAAATCGGTGTAGGTTCCCGTCGGGGAGTCTATCTGATGGAATCAAAGGAGATTACATCCCCTGATCGGTGCGGATTTATCGTAGTTCATATGGTATTAATCTGCTTTTTCTTCGACCCTTTTTTGAATTTTAGAAGAGGGAAATTGGCCAGGTTTATTCCTGGCTTGCCTGGCAAACTCTGGCAACCAGCCATTTGAGCCAGAACCTGTCAACATCGGAGGCCCCGTGAGTATCAGCGCGCTTTTGCTACCTATCGGTTTATTAAGTGAAATGTGAGACAAATATTTTCAATAAGCATTATTATTATTATTATTATTATTATATAATTGCCTACCGTTAACATCTCCAAACAACGCTGAATAGTATGAATAGAATTAATGAAAATAAATTAAATCCGACCCTTAAGTTTTCCCGTCTCGAAAATATCATCGACGCAAAAATGCAGCATCACCGATAGGCCCGTGCAAACCCAATTATAAACATGGCCTTGGTATTCAGGAGCTTGGAGAATAATTTCGTACATCAAACGCCAAAACAAACTAGCGGAAAACATGAGACGCCTCCCTTTCGATTTCTGACAGTGCTCTTTGCGAGACACCAGAACATGACATTAATCAACTGCGAAAGTGAAGGCTTCAAAAAATCTAGAAAATGAAGAAAGTTAGAGTTCATCGACAAGCTTGCGCGAGATTATATCCAGAAGCTGGCGCACTTGAGTCTAGCAGCAATGAGGCTTGTTAGTGGGGGGAAAAAAGAATAGAGAGAGAGAGGCAGAAATAGCAATTGAGGGACTGACAAAGACCGAGAGAGAGAGAGAGAGAGAGAGGGTGGAGAGAGAGGGGACAAGAGACAGCGAGGGAGGAAAGGGGGAGAGGGTGTCGATCATTAGGCAGAGCTGCGTTGGCCAGCGTGAGCTTGCCTTTTCCTTCGCTGACTACACCCCGGGAGGAGGAGCACGAAGCACGTAGGATACGTCAGAATCCTCAATTTCCAACTTAGCATCTTGGCAGGACATTTTCCAAAGCAAAGCCCCCATCCGAAGGCAAAAAACTTATTCTGCACTGCATGATAGGGAGAAAGAGAAAGAAACAGAGTGAGCGAGACTGAAAACAGAAGGTTAAGAGCGAATAAACAGATCCGATCAGCTTCATCTGTCAGCGACCAAAATATCCTAATTAAAACATTTTCATTAATTTATTTTTATACTGCAAGCACGTAGAGGGAGACGGGCAGTGGTCTGCCGATGCGAGTCTCTATGGTTCAGATCAAAAAGTGCTTGAACAAATAGAGGAAAAGCGCACGAATAAGTGGCTTATTTTTTTGGTTTGACCATGGCGTATCCTCAGGGCTACTTGTACCAGCCTTCCGCTTCTCTGGCACTTTATTCGTGCCCAGCGTACAGCACCAGTGTGATTTCGGGTCCCAGGACGGAGGAACTAGGGAGATCATCTTCTGGGTCTGCTTTCGCTCCGTATGCCGGATCTACAGCGTTCGCCAGTGCTTCGCCTGGCTACAATTCACATCTCCCGTACAGCGCGGATCCAGCTGCCGCTGCGACGTTCAGTTCGTACGTGGTGAGTGCGTTTCTGCACAATGGTGATGCAAATCGGCGACAGGATTAAAAATATACTGTTTGCGGAAACTTTGAAATCCGCTTTAATTGCAAACGCTATGCTACCGTTCGCGTCCCCAGAAGCGTAGATTAATTACTTCTATCTTATTTCTATCTGTTTTTCCGACATTGTTTTATTTTTATTGCATCAGAGTCGTTTTCAAAATCCGCATCCGAAAACATGGAAGGCAGTGTTTGCTTACAAATAATTTGCTTAATTGGAGGATAATGTTATCAAATGCTTTTCGAAGAAAAACACTCTTAAATGCAGTTAGTACCTTTTACGGAGACTTAACAAAAGTTAAGTCTTCGACGAAACGATTACACCACACAGCAAATAAATGCATATATTTATTTGATAACATTCACCGACGATTATATGAGCTGATTTGATATTTAAACCTCTCCGCGCCGCATTTGTAAACTCAAATTCGGATTTTTTTGTGATTGCTTAAAAATCATACCGTTTTCTCATTAAGAATTCATTTTCAAATATGCCTAAATAAATATATAAATACATAAATACATCTTACATACCCTGAATACAAAAGTATAAATTATTTAAGCGCGTTCGGGAACATCGAGTTACTAATACTAGAATGACAACAAAAATTCTTCTCGCATTATTATTACGCTGAATAAATGATATGTTGAATTTTAAGAATGATAAATAATAGTAGCTACATGGGTAGTTAATGTAACATATTAATTAATTAATTACATACGTGACTGTAATATTGCCTGCGAAATTTACCACATAGAATATTTCATGAGCTCAAGAATGCTAATTAAACAATGGAATAAACTTAGAAGTGTGCGAGTATTAAACAGACGGTCATATTTCAACGAAAAAAACATGATTGACAAGTTGAAGGATGCGTGACACTGCAGTTACAGCTGGAAATAGCATACGGATATTTATCAGATATTTTGGAATTTTGCTAATATTAAATATTCAAATATCCAGATTTTTTTAAAGTAATCATTTATATAGGCATATAATACAGTTACTTCATGTTCTTAGGTAGTACTGACATAACTTTTTCACTTTTATTATTTTAATTGAAGGGGTCTCCGTATGAGCACACCACCGGCATGACTGGTTCAATAGGATATCACCCATATGCTGCACCCCTGGGCTCATATCCCTACGGAGATCCTGCATACAGAAAAAACGCTACCCGGGACGCCACAGCTACCCTCAAGGCCTGGCTGAGCGAGCACCGCAAAAACCCGTACCCCACCAAGGGGGAGAAAATCATGCTGGCCATCATCACCAAAATGACCCTCACCCAAGTGTCCACCTGGTTCGCCAACGCCAGGAGAAGGCTAAAGAAGGAGAACAAGATGACCTGGACCCCTCGAAATAGGAGCGAGGATGAGGAAGAAGATGAAAATATTGATCTCGAGAAAAACGACGACGATGAACCGCACAAGGCAACAGACAAGGAAGACTCGACAGACACAGAGTCAGGTCTGTACCGAATGGCTCTATTTTTCATCCGAGTCGTTTTTCCTCGAGGCGTAAAATTGATTGCTACTTAATGGTGGTATATTATTTATAATGAGACAATTGCTTTAAATAATAATCAGCCTGCACGGATATTTTTTATTTAAGGTTGAGGATTGGTTGTGACATATAATATTTGCCATGGAGTGAATTAATTTTGAATTACGTTGACTGGAAGATTTAAATACATATTGGCTAAGAGAATAATTTTTAAATAATAAAATGTTTTTTTTTAAATGTAATAATATTTTGCCGCTGCTATCGTTGAACCCGTTATTTGAAATTATATTCTTTATATGTTATTATATTGTTCTATTGCATTTATTCTCTGTTATAATAGAAATTGTCTTGTCATTGTCTTTTCTGTATTGTCTGTATTGCCTTATTGCTCGAATAACATTTTACGCCAACTTATTTTGTATTCTTTGTCTTACAGCAGAACATAAACTTAATGCGGGGGAAATTACGTGCGACAGATTTAAAGAAGACTGCCCTGCAAAGGAGACGGATCTCGTTTTAACGGATTCGGAATTGAAAGAGCAGGAGGACCGGACAGAATTACTGACTGATTCCCCCAAGCCTACAACGTCTTCCCCCCAAAATGTGCCAAGAGGAAGTGAGATTATTGTGCAGGAAAGACCACTAGAAATGGTGCACGCATCGGGCACAGTGAACGGCATCGGTGGCACCAGCAATGTCACATCTGTTATTCACTCGCCCCCCTCTGCGCCCAAGCCCAAACTTTGGTCCCTCGCCGAGATCGCAACTTCTTCGGACAGGTGCAAGGGAAGTAGCGAAGCGCCGCAGGCCACAGTGCCGGGTCAAAGCACAGTGATCACGGCAAGCACGCCGTCGCCGTCGCGGTCACCCTCGCAGTGCCCGTTTCCGAACAACACGGTTCTTTCCAGGCCTATTTACTACACATCTCCTTTCTATCCGGGGTACACGAACTATGGCACCTTCGGTCATCTTCATGGAAACCACGGAGCCGGCACTGGGTCCACTACACATTTCAATGGATTAAACCAAACTGTGTTAAATAGAGCAGAGGCTCTGGTAAGAGAAAGCAAAGTAAGAAGTCAAACTCAAGTAGAACTTTGTAAAGACTCCCCTTATGATCTTAAGAAAGGTATGTCAAACATTTAATACGGGCTTCACCGCGAACATCTGGACGATTATTTATTAATTATGTTGGCAAGAAAAGTAATTAACAAAACAAAGAGGAAACAATTACTTTCAACGAGAAAGTGGTGATTCTCAAATTATAGTTTCTGGATGGTTAATCCGAAAGATGTAACATCTAAGAATCGTCTTAATCGCTGCTGACGCTTGAGACTATTTGTATTAAAACTAATATGTATATTTAATGTAGCATTTTGTATTTAAAATGGACAATACACTATCTTTGAAGTAAATTATGAAAAATACACGTGTACAGCAACTGTTTGGGGATGGATATATAAATGCTTGTGTCCAAAGTGCTTCATAGTTGAAAATAATGATTTATATATTTTGACGTCTGATTCCCCTGAGTCTGAATTGCTTTCTCGTTTCCTTTCTTAAAATGAAAGACAAATGCATGCATACACCATATTCCGTCGCCGCCCGAAATGAAGCTACAATTATAAATTTAAAAAAAATTATAATATGCTGCAGTCTGAATATAGCAGGAGACTGAAATGGTATATGCCAAGTATTCTACGGGAAAAAACTGGAAGGCCTATATAATACATTCTATGATTTGCATAGATTGATGCCTTCGGAATAAGGGCTGGTGTTGACAACATTACAAACTGCTTTAACGTAGTTACGTGAAGCATATTGAATGCATTTCTATAATGCTCCGGTTAAAGTGCTTGGGGTTTTTGAGAGCTTTCCAACAAGTAAACATTGAAATCATACTCCAAAAAGCGGGGCGTTCATTTAACCCAATTACAGGCAATATGTGTCACGTTTTATGCAAACCAATCAGGTGGCGAACTTTGCTAATGAGTTCGATTTTATGCCAAATTTATCTCTCATTATTATCTCTGAGACGCGGCGAGGTTATTAAAACGGGGCTCCGCGGCAATCTCGGCAACAGGGCTGTACGCATCATATTGATTAGTTATGTAATTTCTTTAAATCCTCCACAATGACTTACTAAATTGTTTACTGTCTCCGCAATAGATGTAGTTGCGCCGTGGACAGTGTACGTTGTACAGTAAATATCCGGCAGTCAAACCCCTGCCACTGAACTCTTCCTACTTTCGCAGGTAGGTGTCAGACTTGCTCCTAATTTTAGTGTTTCTTTGTTAATCCATTTAGAGGGCTTCTTAAGCGGCATAAACCATAACAGGAACCAATCAGAAACAGCTTTGGTCGTGAGTGGCATTTCAATTTGCTCGCAGCGATTCAAACTATGTTATCAAAAAATGTCGTTCAATTCTAATATGATAATTTTTCTCTCTCCCGCTGCCGTTGCGGATTCTATTCGTCATTTCGAATATGATGCGTAAAAGAGCTTCGCTAAGACAACCTAACAATATTCAACAGTTATTAAATTCTTATCAGGGTTTTTAAAAAGATACAATTATTTCACGTTTTGCATTATGTTAAAATACTTAAAAAGAATACAAGACAATTTCATAACAACAGAAGTAAACGATGAAGCAACCGTTAAAAAATAACTAGTTTAACAAGAGCAATATATCCATTTTAAATTCACATTTTAAATGCATTGCTTGATAATGGTAAATTGACAAAAAATGATGATTATATTCAATGACAGTGATTAAAAATTTCAGCTTCTGTTTTTTTAATTGGTATAACAATACGCTACAAATTTCTGGGAACATTTTCTCACTAAAATGGAGAGAGCGTATTTTGGAAATTGGAAATTTTCGTATTATTCAAATAATCAATATAGAGTAACATGATGATGATGATGATAATAATAATAATAATAATGATAAATCTCTTCAAGCAGACTGCGTAGAAAAGGTTCCATCATCAATCTCCATACTTTGCGTTAAGCACACCACTTCAAAATTCCCCAGGGTTTTATATAATTCCCTCTTCTCTAATGTCCTCTATTTTGAGGGGTGAGGGGTTCGGGTCAGTGGGCGGGTCCTTCTATTTTTAATCTGTCGAAGTGCGCTCTAACTGCGATTACACCACATCCACAAGCTAAATAGCATAATTATGATTTTCTTTACCTATTCCCCCCGAGACTATAATATCAAATGTGATTTATTTATTACAGAAAAAAATAATCTTTTCATTATGTTTGATCTCGTGCTCTTGTTTTCCAGTATATTTAAATCACGCACGTGGTTTTCATATTGCCTAAACATTTAACAGAGAGACATTTGTTAAGTATTATTTTATTGTAGTTGCGAGCTCTTATCTAAATAGAGGGAATAATGGGTTACTGCAGATTTTAAAATTAAGACACGAATAAACGACATATATAAATTCTCTCGACAAACTACCATAAGTTAAAGCAGTCCCCATGTGCCATTAAACAGTCAATTTTACATTTCGTTCCTCAGTTAACTCATTAGCTGATGTTTCATCGGTTCCTCGTTTTAAAACGCCGCGTTCTAAAAGTGTGACGCACATTTTAGAAACTGTCTATCATTCGAATCATTTAAAAATATGTTTTAATTATTATGGTTGTGATCGTACATTTCATTCTTAAACGGAACCTTCTTGTCTTTGAATTTTGACTGAAAACAGCACAACAGTCAAACTCGGGGTATTCTGCTTGAAAGGGAGACTTGATACAATTTAATACTTTAACGATCGTCTGAACCGTGCAGACGTTTATTATATATTGACCCGCTCAGTAAAGCTGTTGAGGTTGAGTTGAGCTCCTGAATCGGTCCAAGCCTTTGTGAATTATGAATACCGCGGTGTTGGGAAACAGCACGGATCCAGTGTAACTGTGCTCAACTTTTTTTTAAAGTTCTTTTTTCTTCCTAGCCTCTCTTCCAGTTGAATAGCTGGCCGGCTTATTGTTAGGAAGCGCAGCGTAGACATACTATGTGAGAATGTTAAGTGAGAGGGAATCCTTTCCCACGTGTAGGAGGGGAAAAGGGCCGCGCGGAGTAAAGATTGAAGTAATTGAGACAGCTTTTGTTACACCACAACGTCACTGGAAGACTATGCAGACATAATAGATATGAATGGCATTATTATTTATGGGAATTTAAACTCCTATCTCCAGTTTTAAAGGCACCAATAAAAATTCCCACACTTGAAATCTCGATGCAATTGAAACTGTTCACGGCACAAATATAAGACACGCGTTTAAATTTCAATTTAAAGTTTTACCGTTTTTTTATAGATTAAAAGTTATTTGCGTAGCATGAATCGCGAAATTCTTGTCCAGAAATCCTTTCATAATAATTTTATGAGCGTTTTACCTCGCTAGCTGACATAACGTAGTTCACGTATTACGTAGTAGTAATAGTAGTAGTAATAATAATAATAATAATAATAATAATAATAATAACAATAATACTAATTATAATAATAATAACTATTTTATTTAAATAGCCTCACATAAAAGAATATTACAGTAATATGGTTATATACTTATATGAACCCATAAATCAAAACGTAAACTGTCAAATAAATTCTTGTTTCGTAGATAATTTTAACTTTTATTTAAAACAACAGAGGCTATATAAGCGTAATAAAAGCGGAAATACAAACAAGCCAGGGGCCCCGATTATGAACATTGACGTCAGTATATTTTATTCAAACGAAGAATATATCTAAATATATGGTTTAAGTATGATTTAATGTGTTTCCAGTTTTTGGGTAATAACTAGGCCTACCTAACGAC
Source organism: Mormyrops attenuatus (assembly GCA_026777985.1). NCBI lineage: Eukaryota > Metazoa > Chordata > Actinopteri > Osteoglossiformes > Mormyridae > Mormyrops > Mormyrops attenuatus. Next base: position 27,419,993 of record JAODKC010000001.1, read on the forward strand.
AGTTGACCGAAAACAATAATAATAATGCTGCTTTGCATGAAGTGACCAATATAAATGTTTGCATTATTTTTATATATATGCACTTGTTTGCTTTTCTTGATATCAATAAGACAAGTTTTTTTACACGCTCGTCAAATACAAGTTGGACAGAAAACATATTTTGTACTACAAAAGAAGCCCATCTGGATGTGGACGGCCTTTCAAATATGGAAACGAAGGAGGCTGTTCCAAGCGAGGCCCGTAAGTGCGATCCAAGACCCCAGCACCCAAGGTAAAGGATCTTGCAACGAGACCGCGTCCTGGAGAGAGCTCCGGCTCAGTGAATCTCCCCTCCAATCCACATCCGCAGGGTCAAAAAAGAGGTTCTAACATTTGCAGGGGTAAATTACCGAGCAAGAACAAAGCTTCCATATATTTCGGCGTGTTTGAAATTTATTTAGGTATTAAACGATATTTGAAAGATTAGTGCTTCCTTGTTAATGCAAACAACAGGTCCAACGAAATTCAATAGAAACGTCATCAAGGAATGGGCAAAATAAGGGCACAAGTTTTTGTAATATTAAATAATAAAAATAATTTTAAAATTATAGGCCAACTCATAAATCTGAATCTCACCACGTGCGATTTGTGCTGTTAGGCCTAAGTGCAGGTTTGTCATTAGACTTCAGAGAACGTGCAACCATTTTACTGAACAGAATATTTTAAAAACTAAATCGGCTACAGTTCTTGGTAATTCCGACAAGGAAAAACATTTTGCTAGCAACAAACCACGGTTTAACGAATTTCTTGTAACTTTATTAACGCGTCCCACGATGCTGCTGGGGATGGATGGAAGTTCACCTTCACACGTCCAGCGGCAAGCCAGCTGTGTTTATAAACGCATTAAAGTAGCCTACGAGAAGGAAAGAATATGGCAAGGAGTATTGTCATTATCTGTTAATGGAACGTTGACTACGGAATTAAGTAATCTTCCCGCGTATAAATACTATAAGTATATTTAATTTCAATAAAACTGAATAATAAAATAATAATAATGGTTGCTTAATAGGTTATTTGACTGTTCTCAAATCAACCCAACATAAAATTGTATCTTGAAACCTGCTGCGTAATTTATTTATGTAGGTATGTTTATTTTTGAAAACTGATTTCTTAGGTGTTGATGTTTGATTTATTTAAAGGCGAAACAAATATTTTAACGAAGCGATGGGTCTGCACCTCTAGTAGCCTATTTGTTCAAAACGCTGCCTGCCAATTCACCTGCTACGCGACTCGATTAAATACACAATGAGTACCACAGAATCGAGTACAGCCAAGTGTGGAAAATGCAGCTGCAAATACGGATGGTCGTCTTTTTTACTAAACTATTTATATAGATCAGATATTTCAATAAAAAGCAATCTACGTTTAGAAACGTACGTGCCTAAACACACCTTAATTAACCAACAGGGGCATCACATTCAGCCGAGACGTCTAACTGATATGCGGTCTTCAGTGACCTGCTTATACCGTCGTTGCGGATCAAAGTAGCATATTGCAAACAGCTTTGCCCTGAGCGATCTTAATCGTTCTCTTCAATTGTTTTTACTATGATTATTTTTTTTTGTTTAAATCTCATTTTCATCCCCGTTTCTGATTCTTTCTGTATTAATTTAACATAGAATGGACTAATAGTTCTCTTTAGAAAAGGAAACCTCAAGAGGCACACTGAAACGGAGCAGTCAATTATTATTCCTTATTGATTCCGCAGAAGAGTTCGTACAATTCGCAACGTGTCTTTTTCTGAATGTCTAGGAAGAAATGTGACATTATCTGTAAAAGAATATTATCTATAAATCCCACCTCTCAAGCATGCTCCCCTCCCCAATCACATGACTAAAATAATTGAAGTGGAGTAGTCTTTCGCTGAAATCACATTGGGAATAGCCTACAGCCTTTGCTTTATTTAATCATCAAATCCCAGGGACCAGCCTCTTAATTTATTATGGGTGCTAAAAATTCTGCCCAGCTGTTTCTCTGTGCTCTGTGTTAGCTCTGGCTCTTGCTGAGAGGCGAAGACTGTGGCGCTGTACGAGCATAATTTTCACAAATTACCCCCATTTTCTCCCTTAAAAATCGAACAGATGACAAGCCGTCTTCGTGGCGTCACCTTTCTCCGTCTTTGAAGTACTAAATACATTAAACAGGCAAAGTGAAAAACGAAACAACGCGACCCAGCGTTGCGCATTTAAAACGTTTAGCTTATTAATGTTAAAAGATCCGTTCCTATAGTACGCACGGGCGATTATACAGCTGACTGACCTCGATAAAATGACAGGGCTAGATTTACAGCTGTTTACCGCCGTCCTGCACAAGACTTCTCGGACTTGTCTCTGTGTTTTTGTATTTCAAACATAATTCCCCAGGGATTGGCTGCATGTGTTACTTGCAGCTGTCCTATGATTTAACCTCCCCCATCATTTCTAACCCCTATTCAACCATCGCGACCACAGCCACCCACCTTCCCAAACTGAATATTCTTATTATAAAATCTTAACTGTTCGGTGCTTTGGGAAAATTGATGCGAGACGAAGCATAATTACACGTTTGTATATATGGCTTTAAATCTTCATTGGGAAAATGAGAATAAAATAGTATGGGGGCAACTTCAAAAGTAATAAACTATTTATGAGTTTTATATTGGGTGCGAACTTCAGGCCACATTAACCACGGATCACCTTGTAAACAATACTCTGGTTATTAAAAGTTGTTGCAAAAGGCATATTTAACTTCAGCTGCCTAGAGTAAAGTTATCCACGTAAAGGACTTTAAAGAAAATGTCAGCACATCACTGCCGTAATATATCTGGTATATATGTTAAATTTCATTAAAAACACCCATATCCGGTTTTAAAATACAATGGAAAATTACAAATAGGATATTTACACACCGGTAACATCATCAATAAAATAACAGTACATGGAAAGCTATTCGGTTATGCCAAACAGTTGAAGGAATTGCGGTGATATAACACGTATGTTAAATAGGTCTTGCGTTATCTGTTACTCTACAGATATTACAGTATACTTTCATTATATAGGCTAACGTATGTGGTGAATGAAATGCTCAGAGTGCACTTAACGTGGTCAATAAACTACTGAATGGCACCGAATCCTCTTATATATTGATCTGATTTCCATGGATGTATGTCGAGGTATATAACACATCTCGCTGAGCGAGCAAACTAACGCAGATAAAATGAGCGCGTAGCCGAGCTCGCATCAGGGGGTCAAGGAAGGGGCGACGAAAGCCCCGGCCTCGGGGACAGCGGCTCCGACATGCTGCAGATCCCCAGCAGGCTGCCGAAAGCCGGCCGGCAGCGTGCAGCGCTTCGGGATCCCAGAGGAGAGCAAGCGCCGCCCGCCCGGCAGCGGAAGCCTCCACAGGCAGCCACGCCCCCGGATCCCAGGTTAATTTCACAACCCTCTCCATGGCCTAATTCAGTGCTGAGGGAAATCAATCATTAGGCATCTCACGCAGTCACATTACAAATCTGTTATACAAGTATAATACGCTGCATAAAGGAAAAAAGTTCAAAACAAGCTCAGACTTTATATGTACCAGTATTTAATCACTTTCTTGACTGTATATTGTAGGGATAAACTTTCATGGTTATGTAATTAAAAAAAATATTATTAAGCTTAAAAATGAATTTCATTTACTGTATTTTTATTTTTCAAAATTGCTAATAAAAATACTGCTACAGCTGCTAATAATCATATCAGCGATAAGTACAAAAGCGGCAGTAGTAATCATAGTCTTCAGTAAACGACAGCAGCATTGCATTGTGAGCAGCTGCTGTTTGTTCTGCTCACGTGACGTTAAATGCATACTTTAAAGAGTGACACGGAAAAGGACAAAGCAAAGAGAGTGAACCTGTTGCGGTCACACCGTCACCCTGACCTGCTGACATTTTAACCACAAGCTCTCCTCTCCAGACAATCGTGCGTGGTCTCCCTTTTATCTCTTTTATGTATGACAGCGCAGCCTTAGCACATGAGCACACAACCCAGCCATAGGACATAACAAATTAAGGGAAAGGCCCAAAACGATGCCCATCTTCATTCTCCGATGAAGACTAATGAACTGTTTCCCTACTGAATGGCCAAGGAGAGGATAATGAGCTGTTTATTTACCTCTGATGTCTTGTGAATACTGCCAGCCCTCCTCACTGCACCTGTTCCCGACTCTCCGGGAGGTATTCACCAAGGTGGCTACCCTGATCTGGTCCGAGGCTCCATAATAAAACATGATTGCGCATTTACCGGCGCTGTTTTGTTCAGTTTGTAAAGAAGAGGGGCCCCTTTTCTTTGGACTCGCTTGAAGTTAACCACCAGTGTTGCAGCTTGACGGATGCACATGTAAATGTGGACTTATTTAATTGGATCGACTCCTGAGATAAAAGGGATAAACTGCCTCTGGATGGCCAAGTTATTTTCAGAGGCATGAGACAGAGTGCGGAAGGAAAGTTAATGAAGAAGAGGGAAAGAACGCTGCACTTAAAATATTTTTGGTCTAGACAAGTTCACGGAAGGATTAGTAGATGAAGAAAGTAACGGAGGATAAGTTGAAGAGGGACTGGGCCGTGCGGCAAACCATCCTGCCTCTAGGCAGTAAAGTATATGTGGTTGTTACCATATAATTGTTTTAAGGTGACGTGAAAGTGCTTGTGATTCAATTCTCCCAATCTACCCATAATCCACCATGCCTTCTGTTTCAGTAAAGGCTTGATTTGACATTTTGAAAACTGATCATTTAAGAAAGTAGAGGAAGGAGAAAAAAACACACACACACACACATAAAGATACAAACGTCTCCTTTTACTGCTATTCACGTTTGTGTCAGACGCCCGTAAGCGTCAGATACCATCAGACGGTTATTGATACAAACAGGCTTTTGTTGCCGCAGCTCTTCCCAGCTTGCTTGACGGCAGAGTGCCAGTGTGATTAGTGAAATGATTTACAGCCAAGTGAAATAGATAATCCCATCACAGCGGCATTTTAAAGAGATAAAGCCACCCCCCGCTTTTCTTCACTCCCCCACCCCCGCCCCCCCCGCACCTTGCCCTGCAACCACGTCACACAGCCCTGTCAGCGCCATGGGACCATATATAAACCTGTAAATAAATCAAAACTCACAAGACAGGTACTCAAAATGGCTGTGCACAGCTAACATATGAGACCCCCTTTTAGCTGGAGGTTAAAAAAGAGGTTCCGTTTTCAGTCAAACTGGGAATCGGTTGACCATCCGTATGTCGTATGTCTGCCTTGGAGCTCAGATCTAGCCTAACCATGCAGGAACACCGGTCTCCAGGAGAACCTGAGCAAACCAGGGTTCCAAAGATCTGTTTTACTTTTTACAACCCCCCCCATCCCATTATTGCTTCCACGGTAATCAGGGAAACCCCAAGGAGTCACTTTCGGGGGAAAAAATTGACTGTTCTGCCCGTGTAGGGATGAAACCAGTGCCGAACTGGTTTCTGTGCGGACTTCATTGTTCACAGTAGCTCCTCTCCAGGTTTAGAAAGACCTGATTTATTAGCTTGTCAAGGGCAGCATTGTTTGAGAAGGCAATCAAAAAGCACTTACCTAGCTATACTAAAATTACTGCCTTTACAGGGGCTAATTTGTATAACTCCCATGGAAGAGCTTGCAAAGTGTTCGATGAGGCATAAAATGATGATTAATGAATTTACTGCTCCGTTGCTCATCAAACAGTTGTAGTATATCTTTCTTCTTTTCAGGCCTTGTGTCTTGTAGTTCTGAGACTCTGTAAAACAGCTACAATATGACGCCCCCCCCCCTCCTTTTAACTTTCCTGACCTGGTGAGTATGCAGATTTCACTGAGGATCTTTTAGAGGGGCAGAGAGAGAGAGAAAATGGGGAGGCGTTCGGTTCACAGGAGTAAACAGGCTATGGGCATGAGGCCTCCTCCCTGTCTGTCTTCCCTTCCTTGGGCAGCTTAGAACTGACGAACCAGCAGTGACCTCTAACCCATCTCACCACGCGATTTAGAAAAAAAGGAACGTCGAAGAAGATCGAGAGCGATGAAACCACTTGGACCAGCCTGAAAACGGCGCTCCACAACTGCAAACAATTAGACAAACCAAGTTCTCTCCTGAGAACACAGACACATCACAATTTGGATGCAAAACAAATAAATAAACAAATATCCCAGCCATTCTGAAAAGCTTCCCTCTCATTGAGGACAATGATTAATGGCTGGGGGGGGGGGGGGGCTGGAATCAGCGGCGTCTTTACAGGGTCAGAAGCAGTTCCGCGTATTTGATAAGTAATCTGGGCCTACTCCCAGAGCCCTGCGGCCATGACGATTATTGTTTAGATGTTTACACGTGATTAGCTTCCACGCTGCCCGCCGCATTGAGCTTTGTGTAACTGCGCTTGATTAAGTCCTTGCTCGTTCTGCATCGCTGGCGGCTCAGGAATGCATTGTTGCCAGCGCGCCCTCAGACAGCTTCCTGTTGGATGCAGCTTGGAATTCCCAAAGCCACTCAGTCCGCCATTTAACTATGTTGTGATTTTGGAAAGGGCTGGCGTGCGGACCACGGGGGGGGGGGACGTGCGTGAGCTGGGGTTTCTATAAATACGGCCTGAGCGACAGGCAGAGCACTGGTTTTTATGTCTCACATTATGATAAACGAGGATTACTATATATTCAAATCAGAGTACAGCAGGCTCTGTTGGGGAGACATAAGATTAACCTGCTCTAGTTATATTTTGAAAATTAATTTTGCATTCCGAATGTACTCTACCTCAGTCAGTCTAATGAAATTTAGATGAAAACTCTTTGTGAAAATTAGAATGGTATATGCATTTTTCCCATATATCCATCCAGTCATCCATGTATATTTGAAACTTTTAATTTTGGACAGGGTCACGGGTGGGGGGGGGGGGGGGGGGGACGGGGGGGAAAAAAA
>JAODKC010000001.1:27427066-27460026 GCA_026777985.1 Mormyrops attenuatus
GGTCAATACTGAGATCGCGATTATTTAGCACGATTACTCACTGACTTTGGAAATGTCATGCATTTATTAAACTTTTTTAAAATGTGTCTTTTTAACAGTGGATTTCCTTGAACTCTAAATAAAATTCAGTTGAGAAAGAGACTAAAAAGGTGTGTGCTGGTTTATAACACAAGACAAAATGGGATCATTTGCGAAATGAAATGCAGCACAATAATCGTTTTATCTCGATTATTTTTTGATAATCATTGGAAATCAAAATTGTAACTGAAATTGAACTTTGATTAATTGCCCAGCACTAATTACAACCCCCTCCCCCATCCCCCCATAATTTATACCCATGATCACTGGTGCTCCTGTTCATCGATAAGTCCAGGTCAAATTGGACACTGGACAGAAGCACAGTTTAATGAGTTAAAAATGTGATCTTGCCGCCCTTATTAAGTGTAACGGAAACACACAGCTTATGATTAGAACACAGTTGCGCGAGTCGTTTTTGACGGAGTCATTTGTATAATTTATGCTCCCCATTCAGGAGAGTCAGGGATGTTCCTTCCAGCGCCCGATGATTTGTACAAGCTGTCAGGAGCCTTGACAGCGTAAGCAGCAGCACTGTCGGCCCCCAGCACACAAACAAACACCTGCTGAAGAAGAAATAATTAATGGAGTTGAGGGGAAAAAAAGGCCAGCTGACTTTTGGAAAAGCTCACCCTTCGTTTAAAAAGTGAGAACTGGTTTTGATCTGCCTATGGAAATGTAGTTGCACATAAAACATGAAAATGTATGATTTTGCAGTCAAAGTACGATAAACAAGCGAACGAACATTGTGTTATGAAATGAACTGTCTGTGTGACTTCCAAGCTTAGAGCACCTGAATTGATTATTCTCAGAGTATAACAATGTGTGCCGCTAACATCCAGTAAATTACTCTGGTGGAAACAATGGCAGACCAGTTATTGTGACGCTAACAAAGAGAGGAGAGAAAATCTCCGTGATGGATGGCAGCTTGTCTCGTTTCCGCCACATAACAAGCTGCCATCTTTCTTACATGGCATTACCCAGAATCCCTTTGGAGATACATTAGTGAGGTGCTGCATTAGTGAGTCCAAAGTACCCAAGGAGTGTAGCACTGATATAAGAGTGCCCCACATAGTATAGAAAAAAGAAAGAAGAAAAGAAACAGGTTGTTTCTGTAGTTTATAGAAAAAAAAACAAGTTTCACAAGCATAAAATTGACTCATAAATGCTCATAGACCCATATTATATCACTGGAGTTCAGAAACTCAGACAGTTCACTGTTTTTAGACAAGTTAGCAGCAGTTACATGAAAGAGCAATTGTTTGAGAATTTTAATGGGTTTCATTATCAGTATTGTTGAGAAGTATTTTCTCAGTCTAGCTTAAGGGTTGTCCAAGCAACATATGTAACAATACAATAATAAAGGGTTACAACTAGAGCAGGTTGGAGGTCATGCGCATGTTATTTGCTAATTGTTACCAAACGCCTTCAATCAGTGTCCTTTCCCTGAAATCCTTTTGCGATAAACATTAATTATGGGAGACAACATGGATGAGCCAAGGTACACATTTAAATTCCATTGCTTAGGAGATGCTTTTATCCAAAGCAAAGTAGAAAGAGGGCAGGGTCAGTCAGTTCCTGGAACAGTTGGGGTTAAGGGTTTTGCTCAAGGGCCTCTGCCAACCTTGGGATTTAAACCAGCAACCTTCTGTTCGTGGGAATAGTGTCCTAACCTGCTTAGCCACACGCTGTCCCAAAAGAGAAGCCACGTTATTGCAAAGTTGTCACACAATGGAACACATTTACCAGGGTTGGCTCAAATTAACAGCAGAATAGAGAATTACCTAGGGCCCCTGAATTACTTACATTTTAGACTAAGTGAAATGATCATCAGTTTTCTTGGTGGGGGGGCCCCCGAGTAAAGCTTTGCCTAGGGCCCCTGAAAAGGTAGCCCCGGCCCCATACGTAAGCCCACCGGCACACACTAAATACAGTTTACATGTCCTCTGGAACTGCTTTTATGTTTGCATAGCTTTGGAGGGAGGCACATAAGCATGTGTGGAACATGCAGATTCCTCACACACAGCAGGATGGGAGTCTAAGCCCCAATGCTGAAGGTGTAAAGCGGCAACCCTAACCCTCACCGTCCTGTCCTCAGCTTCGAGGGCGATGTCATTCGGTCACGGTGACCTCTCCCTGCATAACCAGCACAGATAACCATGACATCGATCATTTTCATCATTCTCCAGGCAAACATCGCTAATCATCCATTCATCCCTTCATCCATTGATCCATCCTTCCATATATGAAACCTTTATCTAGTACAGGGTCATAATGAGCTTGGAACATATCCCAGGAAGTGCAGGGCACAGAACAGGGGACACCATAAGGACACACACACATACATTTGTATTCTTATCTTTCTGGGGACTCTACTTTTGTCTCTATGGGAAAAACCTTAATCCCAACAATGAAAACCTTAACCTCTACCCAACACTAACCTTAACTATTACTAACCAAACAAAATACGAGACTTTTGGCATTTTTAGGTTTTTTATTGCAGTCACTGATTTTTATAAAATTGAGTTTCCCCTTGTGGGGTCCGAAGAAATGGTTCCCACAACGTCAAAACAGCAGGTTGTTATCACATTATGAAGAGATTTGGTCCCCACAATATAATATATACATCACACACACACACACACACACACACACACACACACACGTCGGGTAAGCATATCTTTACGGGGACCGCTCATTCATTTCTCTGGCCAAAATGCAAACGCAGACTATGACAAACTTAACCCCTATCCAGCCCCAACCATAACCATAAGTAACCAAGCAAAATACAAGAGTTTTTGCATTTTTTTAGAAACTGGTCCCCATAAGGGAAAAAACACGGGTATTCACCATGTTGTGGTGACATTGTGTCACCATAAGGTAAGGTATATCCGCGTGCACAAACAAACAAACAAACAAACAAACAAACAAACAAACAAACAAACAAACAAACAATACTTGAAGTGGAGAAATCAGGTGCAGGTACTCCCCTTGTTATTCAGTACCATGTGTCAGTACTCCCCTTGTTATTCAGTACGAGGTGTCAGTACTCCCCTTGTTATTCAGTACCATGTGTCAGTACTCCCCTTGTTATTCAGTACCATGTGCCAGTACTCCACTTGTTATTCAGTACAAGGTGTCGCTACTCAACTTGTTATTCAGTTCAAGGTGTCGGTACTCCCCTTGTTATTCAGTACCAGGTGTCACTACTTCCTTTGTTATTCAGTACCAGATGCCAGTACTCTCCTTGTTATTCAGTACCAGGTGTCGCTATTCCCCTTGTTATCCAGTACAAGGTGTCGCTACTCCCCTTGTTATTCAGTACCAGGTGTCACTACTTCCTTTGTTATTCAGTACCAGATGCCAGTACTCTCCTTGTTATTCAGTACCAGGTGTCGCTATTCCCCTTGCTATTCAGTACAAGGTGTCGCTACTCCCCTTGTTATTCAGTACCAGGTGCCAGTACTCCCCTTGTTATTCAGTACCAGGTGTCAATACTTCCTTTGTTATTCAGTACCAGGTGCCTGTACTCCCCTTGTTATTCAGTACAAGGTGTCGCTACTCCCCTTGTTATTCAGTACAAGGTGTTGCTACTCTCCTTGTTATTCAGTACCAAGTGCTGGCACTCCCCTTGTTATTCAGTAACAGGTGCTGGTACTCCCCTTGTTATTTAATACCATGTATCGGTAATCCCATTGTTATTCAGTACCAAGTGTCAGAACTCCCCTTGATATTCAGCATCAGGTGTCACGACTCCCCTTGTTATTCAGTACCAGGTGCCAGTACTCCCCTTGTTATTCAGTAACAGGTGCTGGTACTCCCCTTGTTATTCAACATCAGGTGCCGGTACTCCCCTTGTTTTTTAGTACCATGTGTCGGTACTCCCATTGTTATTCAGTACCAGGTGTCAGTATTCCCCTTGTTATTCAGCACCAGGTGTCAGTACTTCCCTTGATATTCAGTATGAGGTGCTGCTACTCCCCTTGTTATTACGTACCATCTCCTGGTACTCCCCTTGTTATTCAGTACTATGTGCTTTTAGTCTACAGGAGGAAACTAGAGTAACAAGAAATAACTCACGTGTATCACAAATCCTTTATTCACTATTTGCACAAGTACAGGTATATTCTTCTCTTTGCCTACCCTGTCTTGCTCTCCATAGCTTGAGGGTCACAGCACAGGATCAACCAATGTGCAGCACCCCTGGAGCTGAGCGTTAAAGGCCTTGCTGAAGAGCCCACGGACATGTGACTGTTCTGCCAAGGCCGGGGCTCAAACCAGTGATCTTCTGATCATAGGCACTGACTTGGCAAAGTCTAGTACATAATGTGTTTCTTTGCTTCTCTTTCTACAGCTACTCATATTTGCTTAATATTTCTCAGAATTCTGTTACTTAGCAAGGGGATTTACCAACAGTAGGACTTGAAAGCTTGTAAAGAATCAGTGAAAACATGAGGCCACCCACAAGGACAGCCTTATCTAACCTGACTGAGGTCACGCTTTCTTTTCTGAATAATGTAAGAAAAAAGGAAGTGACTCAAAACCAAACTGTGAATTCATAAGAGTGTCAGGTAAAACTGAGCCTTTGCATCGCTCTTGCCTTACAAGCTGAGTTCAAGTGGGCGAAACATCAGCTTTTCAAGCGTTTATTGGCTCCCACTGTTTGTAGCGTGAGATGTTTGCTCAGGCTTGCTTAGGCATTAACAGCTAAACCTGTTAATGTGGAAGCACAAAGAAAATGAGTCTCAATAACTGACTTTCTTTAAGCAAAAACTGAATATGGCCTCCTACTATTACTGAATAAATGTGTATCATTACTCTTTCCTTGATTATCGCTACATCACCTAATCCTCTCTCTCTACTTGGGCATGGTATAGGACACCGCAGGTACAGGATCTTCCACAAAGTCTGCCCATAACCCTACTCAGAAAAATTAGCCACCAATACTGTTGCTTTTAGCTGTTCTGCTCATGTATTGTTTGTTACAATGATGCACAGTTCACAGATAGAACTATCTCCATATCACTGTGCTCTAGATCTATGACTCTTGGGTCTGTCCGGTGGGGTTACACTCATAATTGGCTGTCCAGATCAGGTTTGTGGTGAGGTTAGAGCCTATCCCTGGATGTACAGAGGACAAGGCAGAGTCAGCCAGTCCCTGGAGCAATTGGAGGTTAAGGGCCGAAGGACCTAACATTGAAATCACTCTCTCAACCTTGGATCAGTGACCTTCTGATTACAGGCACAGTGATCTAACCCACTGAGCCACACAGCGCCCCCTGGAGGTGCAAGGATAACACAATGTTTCAGGTTTTGGTACATCCCTGTGGCTGATGTACTGATGATTATGCCTATATTCATCCATAATGGTAACACTTGTGGTCCTTCTCCTCTGATCCACAGCTGCCACAGGCACAACAAGGACAGCCCGGCCCGGCATCCTCGCAGAGCGGCCTGCTCCATCTGCCACACGGCCAGGCCCCTCTGTCCCAGAGTCCCCTGCGGCAGGTGTCGTCCTCTTCCTCCAGCTCTTCGTCATCCTCCGCCCTAAGCGTGGGTCAGCTAGTTAGCAGTGAGTAGCTTGGATGGCTGCCTGTGCCATTTTCTCAATTTCTTTTTGTATTTTTTGTATTGTATCTATGAAATTTGGCCTGAAAAAGGTAGAGAAGTCAAGCTTTTTATAGAATCCGAGAGGTGAAACGCATCCAGCACATTTCGTAGGTTAATTCATTTGTACAAAAACGATCAAAATCTCTAAGTTACTCAAAATCGTTTCAGATCTAAAGATTTCTGTATATCAGTTCCGCTTCATTTAAAATCTTAGATATTTAATTATTTGGAATTAATATAGTTTACAGAGGTGTGATTTTTATTTAGATATAAAGATACATGTGTAATTACATTTTATATAAATCCAGATAAATTCAAACTGCTGAAGATATCTTTGAATCGGATACATTCAAAATATATGCTAAATAACAATTTGGTTCGCCATGTTACATATTTTGTTTATATCAATAATTATTATTTGAATAGACTATTTCATCCACCTGTCTTCATAAACAGAATCAGAGGGGTCCTGGAGTCTATGCCAGGCAGCCCAGGGCTGGGGTACACCCTGGATGGGATGCCAGTCCATCACAGAGCACATCTTCCCACTATAGGCAATATACAGCTGTTAGTCCACCCAACTGCATGGTTCAGGTTATCTATATGATGCAGCTCTGTGTGTCAGAATGAGTCTGTTTAAGATGATTATTTATTTAGTAGATTTGAACAAGCAACCTTCAAATCCCTGGCACAACCTCTGAACCCAATAAGCCACACAGGACCCCCTTCTTCAACAGCTTCCATACAGTGGCAGTTGTCCTAGTGGCTTCATCATGGCTTGTTGTGACAGTGATATTTTTACACTTGCCGTGTGTGTGCCTGTGTATGTGCGTGTGTGTGTGTGTGTGAACACGTGGCATCCCGTCCAGGGAGTGTACCCTCTTATGCACCAGGCTTCCCGGAACAGCCTATGGTTGACCGACACCCTGACTGCATAAGTGTTTACTGAACACAGATGGCAGGATGGATGTTTAATCATGATTTTTTAATGCTTGAATGATTTATATAGCTTATATAATGTAATAGTCAGTGTTCTAAAACACAAATAAATAAATAATACAGAAAATAACTTTCTTGCTGTGATTGTAGGCTACATTTGTGACGTTTGTTCTGCAAAAGAGAAAATTCTGCCGGTTACTGGTTCTGCGCATCTAAACTCATACAAATTGAACAAAGACTCAATATCAGCAACCTCAAATAACTCATAAATCATGTATTTTTTCCCTCATTTTAACAAGCTGATTACTCCGCGGGTGGATTTGGGCAGAGAACATTAAAACAATTCATGGTTTCTGCTAAGCACTTCACAAAGCATCCACAGAGGGCGCCTCTCCTGGGACACTATCCACCAGAATTTCCCTCACAAATCTATCTCCTTAATCACTATGCTACATGCTAAAGATTACAGATAAACTCTGGAAAGGAAAACGACCTCATGCAGAATAAAACACAGGATAACGTGGTTTGAAATATATGATATTAGTAATCTAGTGCATAATATGGAGGGCTCCAGATGGTAATTTTCTTCCAAATGCATAAATTATACAACAATAATGTAATGAAACATTGTGTGTGCATGTTAGCTATTTCAAAACCTCTCCTCAGGCCACTCCAGTAACTCCAGTTACCATCTAGTACATCCATATGTTTCTTGAGCTTGATCACTAGCACACCTTGGTTCACTAATCAATACTTCATTTGGATTATTAATTGATGAAATTATTTAATCAAGTGAGCTGGTGCTAAAATTAAACAAATATATGGAATGGCTGAGGTGCCGCTGAGGGCAGGTTTCAGAATTGTTCAGACGTGTTCATCTAGCCATTGAGCAAGATATCAGTAACTTTTTAGAACAGAGAAATATTATATTAATAATATTTGCATATATTCGAGCAGTAACACTTACTGAGGGGACACAAATAATGTAGTAGTACATTCTTACTTAATGCATTAATTAACCAGAAATTAAGTGTTAGTTACATATTGATCCCATGTTCATTCATCATTAATAAATCATAATGGTAAATGTATTTCATCTAGTAACTGTATTAGTTCATGATTTATTCTTGAGTAGTAACTGAGTTACTATGTTATTTCGGCTCCCTCAAGTAATGTTACCATAAAAATTCATGTTAAATTGTATTTTTTTTCCGCGCAAACGTACACTTACACATTTACTCAGAAAAATAGCTATAAACATAATTTTCTTCAATCTGCTGTCGGGGATGTAACTAGAAAGAGTGCCCCCCCGACAAAATGGCATCTTGGGCCCCCCACACAATAGAATTTGCGTATTAAAATTTCATGTATTTGAGGTCCCTGTAAAGTGCTGGACCCCCTAAATTAGCCAGGGTGTTCATAGCCCTGCTGCTGCCTGGTGTATAGATATGTTTCTCTCCTTGAATTTTTGGCGAAAACGAAGATCCATAGTCTGAGATATTGGCAAAGCCTCTGATGGTAGCTAGGGGCCACCAGTCATTTTGTGAGCACCCGATACCCACAATCCTCTCGACAAAACAAATCCGGGGCTCACAAACGCATTATGTCTACAGCTAGCAGTTCCTTCCATGTGCCTGGTGCCTTTGTTAAAACGCTACTACAAGCGCTAGCCGGTTTTCTGAGGTGCAAGCCGGTCTCTCCGGCTACGATCTCGATAGCTTATATGCTCGGCTAGCCTCTCAGGCACAGAATAAAAGGAAAATATCATACCGTGACAAGACAGTTCCCAGCGCCGCAGACAGGAGATGCAAGCCGGTAATGAATGGTGGCTTGACGCCGATTGACTATTGATTTTACTCTACATACCCATGGGGGATCTCTGCATTAATAATACAGCCCCATGCATAATTTACACAATAAACTTTCTTGTGAGTTACTCTGGACACTTAGCACTGATATATTTCTAATGCGAAACTGCTTTTAATTTGCGATACCACTCTAACGTCAGAATTAATAGTTATGCTCAGAATGGAAGGGGACACAGACAGATTCTTGCAGCCTGTCTGGAGAGCAGAGTTGGATGTAGAAGCCCGGAAATCAGTATATGACATATGAAATAATTCAGAATTGCTTCTTGTGGGCTCAGTCAAGGAGAATCGGCAAGATGCAAGCATTCGCCAGAACAGACAGAACTTTCCTTGACGTGACTGCAGACCCTTTTCATTCTGTCCATTGCTGTATGTAGAATTTACAGATGGCAGAGACTGATTTATTGCCATTATTCAGGTATATGGAGTACATTATAAATATATTTAGCATGAAAATTATGGAAATAATTTAGAATAATTTGAATCACATTTTTTATATATCACTGAATTCATTAGGGTGTGTCTTGGCCGTTTTAATCGAAACGGCAGCTCAACGTACTTTTTATCACAAATCTGGTTAAAATCAAGCTACTTCACCAAATCCACCATAACTCCACAGTATCGTACGATAGAATTACCACATCATGTACATTGGTACATACTCTCTTTAGGAAAAACAGAGGTTCACAGGCTTTTAAAAACCTTTAAAATAGATTGTATACATCATCCTGGTGCCTTAATTCAGCTTGACACCATTGTCTTACTGTTAAATTAACTTAATCATTTAGACACATACTTAATGCATGATACATTATGTAATATAATGAATAGTACTGTATATAACTGGTGAAACCTCACTGTTAGCAATGTAATACTGTTCTTGTGCTGGACGGTTCAGCACTGATTTTGTGGTCTGTGTTCTTCCTCAGACCCACAGACAGCCCCCAGCGAGGTGGATGGGGTCAATCTGGAGGAGATCCGTGAATTTGCCAAAGCGTTCAAGATCCGCCGGCTGTCCCTGGGCCTGACGCAAACTCAGGTGGGCCAGGCGCTTAGCGCCACTGAGGGCCCAGCCTACAGCCAGTCTGCCATCTGCAGGTAAGGAAGAGTCATTGCAAGCCATCCACTTTTCTTCTTTTAAGCTTGCATTAAAAACATATACACTTATACAGGTATACAAACTGTATAGGTATAAAAAAAACCTTGACCTTCTGATGTATAAAAATATATAAGTATATATTTAAAAATATAAAAATTTGCATCAATTGCATTAAAAGGGAATTATAGATAATATAGAAATTAGGCATATTTTAATAAAGATTCAAATAAGATATATATTCATTGAGCAACATATGACATATAAATACACAGAAAGTCATAGAGATGTAAACTATTTATACTTTATTAAATTTATATTTAAATAATTATATGTAGTTTTGAATTTTTTTAAATTTAACATGTTAATACAAATAACAAATGTCGTGTTCTAAGTACTTCATTTTATTTAGTTAGTTAATTTAATTGCAAGCCGAGTGACACAGTGGCATTGTGGGTAGCACATTTGCCTCACCCCTCTGGGATTGGGGGTCTGAAATTAAGTCCTACGTGTGCAGCTGGATTGTTCTCCCTTTGTCATCTGGGTTTCTTCCTGCCATCCAAAGACATGTCGTTCGGTGCATTGGCATCGTTAAATTGTCCAAACTGTTCACCCTGAGATGGACTGCCTTCCCAACCACAGTATTCCGCTACCTTGTGGCCGAGGCTGCCCTGGATAAGGTCCAGGGCCCTTTGTCGTCCTGTATTGGATGAGCAGTTGGAAGATGGATGTTATATGAGCATATCTTCTGCAGAACTCAGACAAATAAAACAGCATGCATAAATACTGCTGTATGTGTAAATGATTCCTCCCATTAACAATTCTGTCTATTAATCTATTATATAATATCAATGTAATTATGAGACTTGCACAAATTGTGCAGGCTACATTAAAGCCTCGAAATTCCTTTAATATCAGCCTTCTGCTGTTTGCTGCTTTTGCATTCTTCTCTTATATTCTAATTTCCCATACAGTACACTGACGTCTTTCACTCTCATTTCCCAGCATTCCGCAGCTGTTGATTTTAAAAGGCTTGATCAAATGAGTATATGTGCTGAAGTGCTGCCCGGACCTTTTAAAATTTTCATTAAATCAGTTTGAACTGGCTTATAAAATTTGAAGCTGAAAGGATTCTTCTTGGTCAAGCACTTCCTGTTCATGCAATCATGATATTATTCATGAAATATTAATTAAATAAAGTGGGTAATTAAAATATTTATAACATATCTATATATTTTTCTTTGTTAAATTGTTAAACTGTTTAGTCGAACACAGTGTATAAATGTTAAGCCAGACTTACACTCTTTAGTCTAGTCTAATCTCTAGGACAAATGGCATGAGTTCAGGTTGTCATGTATTTTTATATCATCCATTTATATTTAAAGATTTATTAGATAATACAAAAACATCTCAGTGGCCACTTTATTAGGTACAGCTAGCTAGTTCCTGGTAAAGCCCACTTTATGAGGTACAGCTAGCTAGTACCAGGTGGGACCCCTTTATTAGGTACAGTTAGCTAGTACCGGGTAGGACGCACTTTATTAAGTACAGTTATCTAGAACCGGGTAGGACTCACTTTATTAGGTACAGTTAGCTAGTACCAGGTAGGACCTAGTTTATTAGGTACAGTTAGCTAGTACCGGGTAGGACTCACTTTATTAGGTACAGTTATCTATTACCAAGTAGGACCGACTTTATGAAATACAGTTAGTTAGTACTGGGTAGGATCCACTTTCACCTCCAGAGCAATTTCAATGATTGACAGCTTGTATGTCCAGAAATACTATTCTGCACACAACTATTGCACTGAGGTATCATTTTTATTCTGGTTCAAGTTACTCATTCAAATGCTTAATGAAACAGCAAGTAACAGATGCAGATCCTGCCTGAAACAAGCCTGTTTTTCTGCAATAAGACTCCTTCTCTGCATATAAGCATGCAAATGGAATTTTGTACAGAATGACTGATAATGTCACTGTGTCACCATCAGCTGAAAACCCAGACTGCGTGTGTTTGTATACATACACACACACACACACACACACACTCACTGTCCTCTTTTTCATATATACACACTTAATAACAAACCCTAGTTATAATACAATTCATCCATTCATGTGCTAGCTGTTTATCAACGAGAGATTTTATGACACAAACCAGCACTCGAGGGCTCAAGCTGCTAATTTTGTGGATTTAACAAAGCATTTTCTAACAAACAGCCATGTACCTCTTAAAAAACACAGCATGTCTGTGTAATGTGCTTATTTAATCATGTTTTTTTCGATTTAATTGTAAAGCCTCTTCAGGTTAAAGATGACAGGCTTCTCTGCGCTAGCAGAGTTTAAATGGCTAAGTAGTGTTAGCTAAACTCCATAGATGCAGCTTACACTTAGCGAATCTTATGCATGAGCTGGCAGGAGCCCTTCTAAAAGCATAAAGGGGGTTAAGGGAGGAGGGATGGAATTCTCCTGGGCAGCGACTTGCGGCACCTCCTTGCCGCTGACGAGTCAGGAATGCACCTCTTGTTTCATTTAAGTGGATCTGGTTCTCGCTGAACCATGAAATGTCCTGTCTTCCCAGGCGCTCCTTATATTTGTTAATGTATTCCCGGCGGAACGGTGGCGTACTCCTCCAGCCGTTTAAGGGACGGCAGTTATAAATAATAACTCTGTTGCATGGAGCCACCAGCCAGACCCCAGAAAAATGCACTGACAGTCGTAAAAAACAACGGACAGTGATGCAGGCTTTGCTCCAGCCCTGCACTGCCCCATGTTTCAGTTTAATAAGCAGCCTCTCTCATAAAAATGGCTTCTGTGTTTCGGAGAGGGCCTCTTCTCAGCTCTTGAGGGCCTTCTGAGCTGCCTGTGTGGTTACATCTATGGGTGTCCTATCAGGACTGATTGTGCAGGCCTGACACTGGTGCTCCACAGAATAAAAGAATTCCTCCCCGTAACATATGACCACATTCTGACACATGACCATCCCCTTATTACAGTCAATTCTGACACTAAACTACATTATACTTTACTATACAACAGTTATTTCCGACCAACAAATCTGATTGAATAGAAGGTATTCTGTGAGTACGGTTATCTGAGTATAACCAGACTCGGACATTTCACATCAGCAGTATCACTCCGCTTTACAGGTGTATCTAAAAACTGGTACTTATGCCTCATTTTCACCAACACGGAGCCGGTACTGGGCTGATGCGCTTGGTGCTTTTTGAGAACCTGCTCGTGTTTCCACTGGTTTCTAACATAAACGTAGGCGAAAGTGAGAGTAAAGTAAAGGTTCATATGTATTCCCTTTTGTTGGATTTATTTTGATGTTTCGGATTTTAAGTTTTTATAAGCTGGCGAACCGAAAATATGTTTACAGAGTAAGACTCTTTGCGCTCTGTCTCTACTGCCTGTATCGACTTTTATTTCCTTAAAGGCTCCCTGTCTGTGTGTGTAAGTGACTTTATTCCTTATTCTCTCTCGTTGTTTTACCGCTGTCCTTTTAAGGACCGTGCAATAAAAGAGTCTGCTAATAACTTAACTTTGCTGTCCACCTTATGATCTCTTCGCCAGTCGAGCGCTACAATATTTTATTTATTAGACCTGCGGCATGGTTTAAATTTACAATGCAAAGTTATTCCGCTAATAAGCTGGCTAGTTGCTTCACCGCTGGCACCGGCGATATTAAACAAAACTATATCAGTTAGAGACAGAATTTTCCGGGCCCTGTCCCACTTTCGCTGACGTTACGTGAACTATTTCTTTTGGCGGAGGCCCGTAAATGTTTAAATAAACAAACAAAATATGCTGTGTCTCATTACTGTTACCTTATAAATGCTACTTCATTAAATGTTGTATAAAAGCAATAACACACTTGAACTCGTGCGGTTGTACTCCAATATATCACAGCAATCACAGCCAACACCACTCCTTCTCATATGCTACTGCTTAAATAACCTGACTCTGTGGTGTTTCTCCATGCATGAAAAGTTCAATGTAATCGTCGCCTCACCATGCATCATGATGACATTTTTTGTAGTTTTTTAGCTTATTTACCAGCTGCATAAAAAATGCAAAAGGAATATAATGATTCATCAGTGCAATCTCCTCTGGTGTCTGTTGATTTCCCTCTCAGTAAATGTTTTGCATGTAGCTCATTAATTTTGAGGAAATTTGCCATTTATAGATAGATAGATAGTTTAATGTTACATCCACTATTATCCATAGATCTATATTTTCCTATTAATTTTGAGTTTGGAATTGATAATATCTGACACATTCTTGTTTAGCTAACTGTATTGAAAATAATGCTGCAGTGTTTATTGTTGATGGGACAATTGCATAACCTTATAGTGGACAGTGAAAGAAATGTGTATATGTCTTCATTAGTTCGTGTGAAGTATGCTGAGCATTAAAAGAAACTCAAATTATACTTGGAACAAATTTGCCAAACACTCATTCATTACTAGAATACGTATGACCATTGCGCTAGCTTTAAATGTGTTATTTCAAACATCTGCTGAATCAGGCAGAAAATATCGATCAAAATCTGTCAAAGTACATTTTAACTTGCTCTCTACTAGGCTGCACGATTTAAAAAGCTAATTCCTGTTCTGTTACTGCCTGCTTTTCTTCTCTAAACCACACGGTTTATTAGCTGGAAAGCGGAAAGCATTGTTCTCTTTTCTGTTAGTGTCACCTTATGGCACCGGCAAAATCTGTCTTGATGTTTTCCCAGAGCATTTCAAAAGTTTCTCATATGTTCAAATCAACAGAGCTTATTTTAAATGTATATTTTTCTAAGCAAATAGATGATGAGAAAGATTCTTTTAATGCTCTATGCATATCTGCCAATCTACAGAGGGCATTCCTTATGAAATCAGCTGCCTGATTTATACAGCTCTTTAAAAAGACCCTTTCTCTCGTCTTAATGAGAAAGGCCATTCCTTTTTATGGTGAAGTAGCATTTAATGAAAAAAATCGTACCACTGACATCTGAAACTGGTTTTGATTAAAAGCAATGGTTACCCAGTATCATTGAACAAGATGGCAGAAGTTTGCAATTTCACTAAGAATGGCTTGAGACGAGATTTTTGGTTCCACCGGCAGCATCTTAAGGAGCCCCTCAGAGACTGGCAGCATATCTCTTGCCCTGTCAAAGGGCACCTGAGTAAGATTCTTCTCTCTCAATTCTCCCCAGACACACCATCCTGAGAAGCCACTTTTTTCTACCACAGGAAGCCCAGGAGAACACTATAGCTAGCAGTCTGAGAGCCAAACTGAACCCTGGCCTTTTATATCCTGCCAGGTTTGAGAAGCTGGATATCACCCCAAAAAGCGCGCAGAAGATTAAGCCCGTTCTGGAGCGTTGGATGGCCGAGGCTGAGGCCCGGCATCGTTCCGGCATGCAGAACCTGACCGAGTTTATCGGCAGCGAGCCGTCCAAGAAACGCAAGAGGAGGACCTCTTTTACGCCGCAGGCTCTCGAGATCCTCAATAGCCACTTTGAGAAGAACACACACCCGTCTGGACAGGAAATGACTGAGATTGCAGAGAAGCTGAACTATGACCGGGAAGTGGTCCGCGTCTGGTTTTGCAACAAGAGGCAGGCGTTGAAAAACACAATAAAGCGCTTGAAACAACCAGAACTGGGCCCGGCCGCCCCCATGGACACGCTGGCCGACTCGGTGGAAGATCACTCCTAGAGAAAGCGAAAGTCACAAGTGCGCTACACGATAACGATTTCAGCTGGGTGGGGACTGACTGCAGAATTCCGCGGAGTCATCACTGGACGATCTCCTGATTTTTATTTTTCCGTTTGACAAATGGAATGACAAAGACGATGATACATACAAGTATTTTGTCAGTGTAATGGCTACTGCCAGGTATTTATGAAAATCAAAACAAACAAAAAAATCCAGAAAATCAAACATCGTCTCTGTGGGAGAGTTAACAAAATGTTAGAAAATAAGGTTGTGTCAGAGTTGGCAGATGTCAAGCAGAGACCACTGAGTCAACCTTCTCCGATGCCGAGTATTGGATTTACGTTGAAAAATCACACCAAAAGACATAAATAAAAACTACTTACCAAAGTCTGTTACACCAGAATCCTGATTGCTTTCATTTTATGAGTAAATGTATCCAAAATTTTTACCTTTGTACTGATGTGAAGAAAAAAACATTTATGAGGTAGTGACATTTTGTATCATATCTTCTTGTTTGGCTAATGAGCTTGTGTTTAATTGTAAATACCCACAATCCTTTGTTCCTCAGTTATATATAAGTAATAACTCATCTTGAAAGTGTTGTGCTGTCTTGACAATGGTCATGATAATGTTCCATTTATTATGCTTTTTGTTCACTGGAGTTAAAATTCTCAGTTTCTGTGTGACTTTGTAAAAAAAAAACTGTACAGGTATTTATTCATTTTTACAAGATTGTATATTTATGGGACGATGTAAATAGACATAATTAGTCAAGGAAATTTTACAGAGGCAGAAACAGAGAAGATTCGTTGGCAGCTTGTCCTAGTGAGGGGCCATCCAGGACCACTACAATGGCTGTATCCGAAGCAATGCTTAAATGTTGCCAAAGCCTGATAGCCAAAGAATCTACTTTTAGGCTCAAGAAAATGTACAGATCTGAAATGTGTCAAAATGCCCAAGGATTTACTTGTATCAGATTCCCTTTGATGTTTTTATTTTTTTGAGTTTGTTCAGCTGCTCTGAGATCCAGGTCTGTTGTCTATGTGTTCGCTCACCGAACGAGAGAGCTTGGCACATAGCTGTATGCGTATATGTGTTAATGAGAGAAGAGTAGTTAGTTTCCATCCTGTGTAATTTCATTTGTTCTGTGTTTTGATGAAAGTAGAAAAATGTTTGAAAAAATAACCTTCTGATTTTTAATCCCATTGTGTGTTTTTTATGTATTTATGTATTTGTATTTGTAATCTCCAGATTGGCATCTTTCACCATTTCAGGTCCTGGTGAGTTGCAGTGCATCAAGACAGGGAGACAGTTTCATTTGCAAGTTTCTCATAAGTGGAAGGCTGATGGTAGATTAGGAATAAAATAATAGTAAAAGGGAAACAAAAGGCTAGGATTTAATGTTTTAACCCCTGAGCTGATTACTTTATTATCCTTCAGAGTGAGAACGATCTGCAGAACTTAGAAATACTTCAACTGTAGGTCATTTGTCCATTCTTAAAACTCTCAGCTTCTGATTGTGTCTGACACATTACTTTTGAGGACAAGTAATGTGATGTTTAAAAGGGAGATCTTGAATTTATCGTAATTGAGTGTCTTAGTGTCACAGTTAAAACGCTGTGTCATATACAATAAGGCATCCATTTTGAAAACCGGCCAACTTTAGTCAACCACATTCGCTTAAGGTTATCAAAAACACATATAATGGGATTATTAGAGAAAGGTGTCTAATAGATTCTTATACTACGTGCTTGAATTTGGGTTCATTACATACGGACCATTTTATTACATTTTATTACCATTTTACCTTCTAATTTTACGAAATACCCATAAAAATAATGGTGGTACAGTGACAGCTATGCCAACACAGATTAAACATGGAAAAAAAATTCATACCATATTTGAAGATTTGAAGGATTAAAGAATTGACGTTACATTAGCTGCTAAAAATGACAATGATGTTTTCTTAAAGTCTCATTTTTAAGCATGTTATTGCCGTTTAACGAGAATAAACATTTTTTAAACGGCAAAGTACTAATATGATTCTTAGCTATTTAACATTAGCTATATTGGCCCCTAAGTATTAGGTAGCTAAATGAAATAGATGGTACGGCACCACTCATCGTGGGGGGTTTAAGTCCTACCTTGGGGGATGACATCACCTTGACAATACCTGTTTGGAACCATTTTATAACGTCAGTGTAATGAGACACATCAACTGCCACAAGCGTTTGGAGTTTCCTTTATATATATATTTTTTTTTCTCAGCACATGAAAACCAAATGAGCATTTTTATGTGAGAGTACATTATTGAACTTTTTGGAAATGTATACAAATATTTTACTGAGGTTATGTCTGAATAAAGCAGAACAGCCTTAATTCGCTGCGGAATATACCCTTCATCGTCCTGCACTCCTATGTTGTGATGTGATGAAATGTGCATTTCAGCTTTCTCTGGGCTTCTTTCACAAATTTTCTGTTCCAATGAGCCCATTTTGTGTAAAAAAATCTCCCTCACCCTACAGTCAAAGACAATGGGTAGCCTGTGTTGTAAACTACTAGAGAGGATTGTTAATGAAGCTGTAACCAAAAAAACAAAAAGAAAAAAAAAGAGTATTGCCTTTGTTTGTTTTATCAATGCTGGACCAAAGCTCAGCGTATTGTAGGTATATGCACATTGTACAGAAACACAGCTTAACGTCGCTGACAATCTTGCAATATTAAACTATTATTTAAGGGAAACTGATGGGTTGGCAAATGGATCATGATTTTTACCTCAGCACTGTACTTGTACCCAGTGAATAATGCCATAAAAACACTGTTTAGATGTTAGTCCAAAAAATAATTATTTGAGTTCTACATGTGTTGGTAAGTAATGTTGATCTGTCACCTTGGAGGCTTGATTTAACATTAAGAATATATACCCAAACCATGGTTTTACACTGAATTGTCTGACAGGGTGACTTGTGATTATACTCTTCTATTATTATTATTATTATTATTATTATTATTATCAATTTAATTTTTTCACATAATGTGAATTATCCTCTTAAATTTCAGTATTTAATAAGTGTCCCAATTTGTTTGGGACAAAAAAGTCTTTGTGACCTGTATCAGTTAAAAAAAACTTTTTAAAATAAACACATTGAAAATTACATCAGCATAGAAACACAGAAAAAAACTGTTATAGAAATGAGTTAATCTTGTTATTTCTGAAGACCTTTAAGCCAAAGCTGAAAACCTGCACAGGTTGCTGTTAAATTTTATAGACTGAAAACTGTACTTACTCTCTAGAGCAATATCTGTATGGTCCGTAAAGCTGTACTTTCTGTATTTATAAACAGCTTCAATTCTGTCACCATTATTTGTACCATAAATAATAAACAACTGTTTGACATCAAATGTTGGATGAATAGAATTATTGCTTCTTTATGCGATCATATATTGGTAGAATTTTGGGGATGGTGACCCTGACCAGGATTACTGGTTAGAAGATGGATGGATGGATGGGTGGATTCATGCATGTATGGATATTCTCAACAAGACATGCTATAGTAACTGGTGTCACGCTTCGCTGCAAGGGCGGAGGCAGACCTGGCGGGAGAACGGTTTAATGGACAGATCGGGTACACCAAAACAGACAGAGGAAATCCAAAAGAAGAGTCAGGACGGTCGCAGAAGGTCGGATTCTACGTTGAGAGATGGGACGGTGAGACGAAGGGACGGGGGAAGCGATGGACGTCGGCCAGGAAGGCAGGGCAAAGAGGGCAGGCAGGGCAGGCAGGCAGGGTGACGGGGTCGAGGAGGCAGGCAGGGCAGACGGGACACCAGGGTATAGGCAGGGCAAGCGGGCAAGCGGGAGAGACAACAGACAAAGAAATGCTCAGTAAGTGTCATGGATCAGGCAGCAATACTTCACGATTACCCCGTGATCACGTCTGTGTTAAATAGATCCCCGAATTAGGCGGCGATCGCCTGCCGCTATGCTGCCCCACCCCTGTGGGCGTGACACTGGAAATTGCATGAAAGCTGTAAAAAGTTCTTATTTCAATACAAACAATACAAATGATTAATTATATAGTTTTTTTCAGTTTTTAATGTTTGTTGGTTATGAAATTGAAATACTTTTATCATGTAGTTCAGGGTAATTAGAGCTTGTATTTTTCCATAGCCATGTGATGGTCGTCTTGGTTCACCTCTCCTGCACGTTCTCCCACAGCACACGCACAGGCACACACAGCCAGAGAGGGACCATTCCTAGGTTCCTGTGCATTTATCACGAAGATAACACAGACATATATGTCATATATTTTAATATTTTTAAAAAATCCACAGTAAAATGATTAATGCATTTAATCTCTCTATTTTTTGCACTGTTCCCTTTCTGCTCGTTGCACTTTTTCACATTTGCATTTATTTTTAACTGGAATAAAAGTGTAATGATATGCAGCACTAATTCTATCATGCTGGGATTATGAAAAACAAAGACAAAACCCTGAGTCACTGTTGCCACATTACAGGTTAATCACATCTTGATATGCGGTATAAATCTGAAATCTGAGGTCTGTGGCGTCCAATCAAACATGCAGTTACCCATTACGCATTTTATTCATTATTCATTATTTGCACTGCAGAAAAAAATGTTTAAACAAAGAAAGCATGAATACACTCAATCTCCAGCGTGGTAAAAGGGGATATCCAAAAAAGAAACACTGATCTGCTTTGAGAATCTGACTTCATGTCATGGGTGCAGAGAGTATCACCTGTGTTGTTGCTGATAAGCTTTGGATTGTGATAAGCAGGCCATTTTTTTTTTACATTCCATCGAGTATTCCATGTCAACAATGCTTGGGGAAAAAACAACCAAACAGAAAACTACTGTTGGTGGTTTTCAAGCATAGTGATTGCATACTAAAAGAATGTCTTCGACGAGCGTCGCACCATATTTCGTGACTTTTGAAGGCAGCACGCAGCACGTAACGTAACGTCAATAGTACGTTATTGGATTAATTCTGTTGCCTGATAAACTTTTGTTGCCTTTTCTGGATTGTCCATGAACAGCTGACAGCTGTCACCGGCAGAGCAAAGATAGGTGAAATGTCCCGTTTAACTCAGTAAAGCATGCTGAAGTAATGATGCAGAGGGCAGGCAAAAACCAACACGAAACCCTCTTAGTGAGGGACTCCCTAAGCCCTCTTAGAACTCATCCAGATGCAATCTGTTCCAACAGCGAATGGTAAATGCTTATGAACACTGGACTTTATGTAACGCATTTATATCCTGCAGGGAGAGACTGATAGAGAGAAGACAACCTAAGTTAATTTCATGGCAAGTAGTAGCCAAACACCTGCATTCAATAGCAAGACATGTGGCATTTCTCATTAGCCAGCTGAGACTGGTACACTGGTACACTGCAACCTGAAAGTCCAAGAAATAGAAAAAATCAGGTTTCACCTAGCAATATTTTGTTTTCTACAGCACTTTACATTAAATAACAATACATATTAGTACTGTGTGGTATGAACTGTACATATCTTTCTTTACTGTTAAAAGAATTAGAATGTATATGAATTTATATGTGCTATTGCTATTTTTCGAATCTGAATCTTCATAGCGTCTGACACAGCCTGTCACCTGATCCCCCGAGTTCACAGATCACCGTCCTCCTAGCACTGACCAGCCTCCCTGTCAAATTCCCTGCAGACCATTCCTTTGTGCCGAAGGATGCGGACACATGTGAGAAATGGCTTCTTATTGGGGCTGACATGTGGTCCCCCGAGATGCCACAAGCACTCACAAGCCCCATCCGTCTGCGGCACCTGTGTTGGCGTCCCTCCCACACATCGACATTTCCCCTGCACCCCTCATTTCTGCCATCATACTGTCCGTGCCTGAGCGCTCATGTTGACGAACAAACCGCTATGAGCCGCTGCCTCAATCCAAAGAAAACTCGGCTATAATTACAGCCTGAATAGCATATGCACCAATTCAAAGCATTAATGGGCTTAACTATTGGAGAATTATTACTGTCGCCGTTTTAGGTACAATTATGCTGTGCGTAACTAGTAGCTATTTTAAAATTTCTTTATGATATAAAATAGGCACATTTTTACAATAATACATACATTCTTCATTCAGTCTTTATTATTTTATAGACTCCTGTCAAGGTACGTCTTTCACACTGATTTCAAACTGAGTTGGTGGAATATTCTTTCAGCATGTATTTAAAGAAACAATGATTTTACAATCCATTCTTCATCTGAATTCTGGTGGGTGGAAATAGCTACTTTCCATACTTATCTGTTCATGTCAAGTTCCCGTAAATAATGACGTTTTTTCCTGCCACCAAACAATTATTTCACAGTTATTTCAACATTATTCTCATTGTCTTTGGTGCACTAATTTTCAATGGGTTAAAAAGTGCTTAACAAAGCTTGATTTCAGTATAATAACAATGACAGTGAGTGAAGGAGAACATGAGACCAGGGAGGTTTTTTCTCCTAATAAATAATTCTTCAATAGGCCACTCTGAAATCAAACTGATGGCGAGTACAGCCTCTGGAACAATTCACTCAGATTTACAATCGCTTCAACAGAAACAAATGTCTGTCAGGGTTACATAACACCAATGTTTCACTCCATTATTTTACAGTACAAAACAGTACGCAAAGACTTTTGGAGTTAGATTCTAAACTGACTCTAAGGTCACTTTCTAGCAGCATTCACTGGTTTATGGACATAAATGAATATCGTAATAATAATTAATAAAATACAAAATTTAAATTATTAACAGTTACATTCAAACAGTTAGAACTTTTTTTCCGATAGATGTAGGTATAAAATGTTGCATCTTTTTTATAATGATTTATATATTTCCCATATGCATAAAACTGCACTTTATATAGTCCAAAGTTCAAACCAGTATGCATCAAAATATTTAAATATGAATATTATTACAGGCAGAATCCCAAACAAAGCCACTTTATTTGGGATTTATACTACCTAGATATGCATGTAGGCAGTATAAAGCCATATAGGCTTAACTCTGAGTGTCTTTCGGAGGAATTAGATCCCAGGGTTTCCATAAGATTAAGACAGGTCTCCCCAGTTTATGGAGCTATTTTAATGCTTAAATTGAGCAGTTATGTAGGAAAATCAATGCATACTGATCCCATGACTAGATCTTCAGACTTTGCCTCCTGGCCCTTTGTGTCCTAAAGTCCTTTTAATGTCACTAAAGATGTCACTGTCCAATTACATCAAAATATCTCTTCCTATAGACTTAGTTTTGGTGAGATTCTCAGTGCTGTAACCTCTATCACACACGTTACACTTAACATATGAAGACCACTGAAAGACGTTAGTAAAGGCATCCACAATGATGCCTGAAACACTTGAATACATTCAGAGATGGCTTTGAGAATGAAAGGCAGGCATCTCACATCCTGTAATACTCAATATTTCTTCTTAAAACTTCAGTTCAATTTGCAGGAAAAGGACTATTACATTCAAAGATGTCTCAGGCAAAATATTAGTTTGTATTCCTAGATAAAGCTATGTTACAATGTAACAATTTTAATTCATTACATAATGTGCTTTAGTAAATAATGCAACAACAAGCAAACAAGCAAACTACCAGAGCCTTCAATTACTGCACATGAAGGGTTGCTGACATGAAGTTCTCTCAGATATAAACCCATGATATTTTCCATCCCACCATAGTGCTTATCCAGGATGGCCCCCAGAAGGACCCAGTCCAAGGGAGCGCCCAAGATTGGATGCCAGTCTATCATGTAACTTGCATATACACCACAGAGCAGTGTTTCTCAACCCGGTCCTCAGGGACCCCAGACGGTCCATGTTTCCCAGCTTGCTGCCAGACAGTGCACATATTTTCTCCCTCCCAGCAAAAACGTGAACTGTCTGGGAGTCCTCAAGGAGCCAAGGACACTTAGAGACACCATCTCACCAAAGTGTCTTTCTTGACTGTAGGAGAAAACCAGATTACTCAGCGGAAGCCCACGCACACGAAAGCAGAACATGCAAACTCCACATTCTGTCCATGGATATTTTGGTATGACATTTTCTAACAGTTTCCAAGCAGTTTTGCAGTAGGAATGATGATAATTCTAGAAAACGCCAAGTATGATTGATGTCAGCTTTAATATTATAATGTATTTTCTATATACTGTACGTTTTTTTGCACTGGGCATAGTTCAGTGAAAACCTTGAAACTGCTCGAAAAAGGCAGGCCACGTGCCAAGTCTGTGTATAGTGCTATTGGCTGGCATACTGACAAAAAAGTAACGGTTGTTACTCTCAATCGAGAGGGGTTTATGGAACACTTTTATATATAAATACAGTCGGTTTAAATAAGTCTGTACATTTGGCATCAGAATTCAATGGGGGCACCTAAGAGCTAATAGAAATGGACTTACACAACAAAAAGGTTAGAACATGGAGACATATGCCTGCACTTTATCGACTTCATGATGTTTCTATAAAAGCAATTGCTATCATTCAGCTGGCAGGACAGAGGTAGGGGCTTTAAAATCCAAATCATGTGTTTGGTAGCCATTGTCCTTGCCAGATGGGTTTGATACACGTGGGCAAAGCACACTGCTTTCTGCAGGTCAGGGCTGCAATGGTCACCAGCACATCTGGCTATTATTCAAAACGATGACATCACTGGCCCTACTAGGGTGATGTGGGAGGGCAGGACACAGGCAAGGATAAAATGGAGAAAACCTGGTAGCCATCACAGTGGGTGTCTCTCGATGATGATGAGAGATCTTTTGATTGCAACCCGGAAGTCATCTGTTAATTAGCCTGTGATTGTCAACGCAAGGTTATAAACAGTTGTGAGACTCAGACGATGCTGAAGAGTGTTAATGGAATGGAATATAGTTCTTGTTTTCATAAGTATAGTTATCCATTTACATTCCATAATGTCAAGCATTGGTCCATTAAACACATCCACTAAAATCGGATGACAGACCACCCATTTTATGTACTAAAAGTGACACCTCTTCCCATAGAGTTATCCTCACAAAAGTAACTTCCTATGGAACTCCAGTATTTTCACGCTTCAGGGGAAAAAAACAGTTTGTGATTTTATGACACATTTTCTTATAATAATAGTATACAAGTCTTTCCTTGTGTAGACCCCCCCGCCATGAATGTCAGGTCCGCGGAGTACTGCAGGAAATGTGTCATCTGCAAGCAATGGATGACCTGACACCATAAACCTGGGACACACAGGGAATAGCTATTGTAGACCAGCAGGAGACCGGCAGAAGCCCTTAACTTGATGGTAATTTCCGATGACATCATAGCTAATGCCATTTTCCCACTATCCAACCAAAACAGAACATACCATAAAGCTCGGATGGGTGGATACATATGTGCCCCTTTTTGAAATATTTGCCATTTGTAAATGATGTAAGGAGGTGCTACTGTGTGACGCACACATATTTCCTATAGTTCTCATAATGAAAACCAAATCCTGTTGTGCTTTGCATCAATAAGAATGGCCTTCAAGGTACAGAAGTTGAGGGAGGTATGCCCCATCCATCTGCATTGCAATGACTTCATAGGCGTGGGGCGGGGGGCTGGAGCCTATGCTAGGCAGCATAGGGTACAAAGCAGGGGGACATGCCAGTCCAACACAGGGCACACACACTATGGGCAATTTAGAGATGCCAGTTAGCTTAACCACATCATTTTGAATTGTGGGAGGAAACCAGAGTACACAGAGTAATGCAGGGACAGTATGTAAACTGTGCACACACAGAGCAGAGACGGAATTCAGACCCCCTGCCTGGGAGGTGTGATCAATGGTGTTGCCCATTGAGCCCCCATGCCAGGCAGGGGCGGATACAGGGGCAGGGCCACAGAGCCACAGGTCCAGCTGAAAGCTGATAGGCCCTCAGCATTCCCCCTGCCCTGTCACTCACAGATTCAAAAGATATCATTGGCCAATGATAAGATTGGCCCCTCTTCATGAATTATGGCCTCTCTTATGCCTCGCACCTTAAAAACTCCTAGAATTGCCCCTGCATCCAGGTTGTCCCCTAACCTGCAAATACAAAATGCTTCTTTCAGTTGATTTGGGTTGTTGGTGGATTGAGTCTCTCCCCAATCTTTTAATGCACCCCCCCCCCCCCCCAAAACCTCAGACAAGCAAAACAGCAAAAAAACGTCAGCTGATCATTCAGAATAGATGCTTTTAGCTGTGATTTATAAACTGGGACTGAGAGGAACTAACTCTCTGGTATTATATGTGTGGGGGTCTCATCGTCGGGGGACATGAAAATGAAAAGCATTTTGTCCCTGGTTTCTAAAACAAGTATTTGAGACATGAATGAGGAAATGTGGTCAATTTAATTTATTTTTATCTAGCACGCTTCCCAATATACCTGCCCTAAAGGGTTTAACACATAAAAACTTACCACAACAATGTAAGCTGAAAGAAATTATTTGAATAATTCTTTTGCAAAGGCACGTGGGGAGAGAAAGTGGTTTTGATGTTTTGCACATTTTTGGCATTTGCAGCTTTATTTAATCCAATAACTCATACTTGATTTCATTAAGTCACTACCTTTAAATAATACATAGACAAAAACATAGTTTTCCGTCTACATTTTTGATTAAGTTGGCCTGACACACAAATCTATTATTACATTATTATTATTACATTGAAAAACACTGGCATTTCTCTAGCCCAACACACACATGCACAAACACACACACACACACACACACACACACACACACATATATAAGTGCTGTCGATTAATTTCTTTTACATATTATAGTCCTGACATTATTTCTCTGGTTTCATCAATGGGAGAACAGCACAGAAACTTCGAAATTATCCCTACAGTATTCTTTCCTGGTAACAACCAAAGCGAGAGCTCCAGTCGCAAGGTATCACAATCCCAGAATTCACAGCTAAAATGAAAACACTTGCACACACATAAAACACAAAACACAGCATCTCAGATGGAAGCTGATGGGGAAGGCAAAGAAACACCCAGTCATTAAGCGCACTTTCACCAGTTGTCAGGCTCCTGTTTTTACAGCCATTTGCGAAATACGTGCTAGATTTAGATAGATTTTTTGGCTCCTAAGTGTTCACCTTCTGTTCTGAGAGCAATGTCATAAACTGAAGAACAAACCACTGGTGGACATAGTGGAGTGAAACACTTTTGTGACGTAGCTGCTCAGTTTGAGCCATGCAACACTTATACAGGTATCATTTATTTTTGTCTTTATTTTAAGACTTCTATTTGCATAAACAGATTTCTATTCTGAATATACAGGCTATAAAATCTCTCTTTTTTTGGATGCTACTATGACATGATTGTATTTGCGATTAATCTTATGATTGAAATATATTCATTGTTTGACAGCCCTAATGTGTGTGTGTGTGTTTGCATTTGTGGGTTATGTATATTCTTATGTTATGTATTATTTCTTGTTCCTCCCTAGGGGGAAACTCAGTTTTATAAAAATCTGAGTGCAATCAAAAAACTAAAAATGCCAGAATACTTGTACTTAGTTTGGTTACTTAAGGTTAAGTTTAGAGCTGGGTAGGGGTTAAGGTTGTCAGAGTTTTACCCATAGAAATGAATGGAGAGTGTTTGTATAATTACTTTAATATGGAGACCATCTGTTTATTCTCTTAATAGGAGATATCTAACAACAAATTAATCTAATACAGTGAATCTAGTAATGTTTGTTAACCCATTAGGGTTCATTGATTTATTAACATGCGAACTATTGTGCTGTTATGCATGTAAACTGTGCCAAGAAAATGTACCATGAAACCGATGAGGAGTGATTGATGACAGCAAGCAGAATGCCTGAAATTCAGACAGCTATTGAGGTTGCGACCTGTACGGATGAACTGTTGAAGACTTCCAGGACCTGCGGAGATTAATTTCAGGACCCATAATGCTGGATGCTCTGGTTTTCTTTGCAACTGACCAGAAGCAAGCTGTATCTGTGGTCAAGGGTTTCATTTAGTCGACTCTTTGTAGCTCAGCTACCCTTTCTAGCAATTGCATCCTGTTAGTAGCCATGAAACGCTTTTTCATAGAAGAATATGTATACCTTTGTTAACAGGCATGGATTGGAAATAAAATCCCATGAAAGGGGAGGCAGTTGTGCCAGCCAACAGGTCATGGGCCAAAGGACTCAGACTCAGCAACAAACCGCAGCAACAAACCAAATATGAATTCCCTGTTTGTGAGCACAGAAAGCAGCAAACAGGAGATTAAACAGTGATAGTGTCGCCCCAAAGAACGCTTGGGCTAAGGATGGCGGACGGCGTCACGTGGCGGGGGGCACTTGGCAGGAATCGGCAGATTTGCAAAGGAGTTAATCCCTTTTTGGTGGGATGGGGCCAAAACAGCACAAGTGTGAAGACATACGTCAAGGTGCCTGGCAGGCGATGCGAGTAAATAAATGTAATTTCCGGGAGGCGCTACAGGGTGAAAAAGGAGACGCAAAGGAACAAGCTTTGGTTATGGGTTTGGGACTGACAGCACTGGGCTCCATGTCACTCAGGGCAGGATGAAAAAGAATTAAATACTGAAAATGAGGCACAGATGGAACAAATTAATAGTACAATTGCATTTCAATAGGTAGCATTTAACTTCAAATTTATTTACTCTGTGACAACACAACCACACAAGTGAAATGGCATCTACAGAGTAGCGCTTTACCAAATGTAAAATGCAGCATAACTAGTCTAGTTTTTTACCTAGAGCAAGGGCCTTAACCCTAATTTTTGTGGCCCTGCTTTCTCAGGAAAGAAATAAAAATGGATGTTGCTAATAGTAAAGTGCTTGCTAAATTAAAAAAAAAGAAAAATGTTAAATGCAGCTACAGGGGGAGGGGTGTGGCTTAGTGGGTTAGGGTGCTGTGCTTTTGATCAGAAGGTCGGTAGTTCAGATCCCACAGTCATGAACATGCTCTTCACCTACCCTCCTTCTGCCCCAGGTTATCCATCCCCACCACCTCATGGGAAACCAATTCCTGATTCACTTCCAACTTAGCTGCAGGTTTTAATGTGACATCAGGCCACACAAACACTAAAATATCCTGCAGTCGTTTCAGATTTACTGGGGGGGCTATATTGTGGAGTGGCAAGGGGCAGTACCAGCAATCATCAGATGCCCATTACCAACCTGCTATAACCGGTGTTCGAGGAGCAGGCAGGACGGGGAGAGTGACAAAGCAGGTAGTCGAAAATCCAAAGGACGGGGTTTATTCGTGGCAAACGGGCAACAATGCAGCAGACAATGTCACTGACAGACCTGGGGAAACAGACTTGAACGCGGACTGATATAAACAAGACTGAAGGCAGGAAACGCGGAACAGCTGGTAACCGGAAGGATTCCACATGAGGTTAATGAGGTAGGCGTGGCACATGA
Organism: Mormyrops attenuatus; assembly: GCA_026777985.1. Taxonomy (NCBI): domain Eukaryota; kingdom Metazoa; phylum Chordata; class Actinopteri; order Osteoglossiformes; family Mormyridae; genus Mormyrops; species Mormyrops attenuatus. Next base: position 27,455,804 of record JAODKC010000001.1, read on the forward strand.
GAGGGCTGGACGGAGGGACGTGACACAACCCATCACTCTAATCTAAATCAGAATATTTAATGATTAATAATCAATCAATCACTTGTTCAGAATGTATATGAAGCTCTTCCCAAAGCTTGCTGCAAATAATTTAAAAATACCATAAAGAGTTTTAAAAATGACACTCATTTTAAACTGAGGATTCACTAACATAAATGGTAACATGGCATGCAAACGGGCAGCTTAATCCAAAATGGCGAATGGCACAGAGCAGGAGATAGCATTCTCAGGTTGCAAACATCTTTCATCGCATCTGGTGCCGCACTCCAGTAATGTGCAATGAGAAGTGGAGAAGTGTAATACAGTCAGATAAAACATCCCCCGTCCTGCTCGCAACAAACACACAAGTGCATATGTGGCAGCAGCCTGAAGATCTGTATAGCTTTAAAGGGGTCCTCTAATACCCCGGGGTGCAATATCACGACATAATTTGGAAGTAAACACCTTCCTGGGCAGGCTGTAGCTTAATGGTAATTGCTATTTCATAGTACTAAGCAATCATTCCTTTCCATCCTGGAGGAGTGTCTTTCTTGACTGCAAAGCCCTATTCTGCCAAAATGCAGTGAGGATGACAATGATGGTATCCATACTAAAATACCAGTTCCAAATCCAGAATTTCAGAATGACATTGAAGATTCCATCTCCATGTGATGATTTCACTTTCTCATGGGACAACAGAATTCCAGGCAGTGAAAATTTCTATGCCCGTGGTACAAATACACTGTAGTGGACACAGAAGAAATGATATTGCTTTCATATCTAATGCACGTTTTTAAATTACAGTGAATACTGGGTTTCGCTTGAAAAAAATGTTAAAACTTTATAAACATTTTTTTAAGCATAAATCTTTCCACTCATTTTACAATCACTAATCAAGGAATGAATCACCTGGAAATTATCCAGGCAGCAGAGGGAAGAAAGTGTAGATGAACCCTGGAACATCATGCCAATCCATCTTAGATAGATTGCAGGAAGAAATTGGATCTCTGAGAGGAAACCCACCCAACACAGGTAGAACATGCAAAGTCTACAGACAGGGGTGGGATTCAAAGCCCCAACCCTATAGATGGAAAACAACATAGCTACCAACTATGCCAGCCACGAAAAGGCCTAAGGGTCGATTTATTTATGCCCTGTGATGGGTTGGCCCTGCTTTTCTGCCAGGTCATCTCAAAGACTAACCGTAACAGAGTTAATACTAAAGTAATATAAACCTACACATATAAGCCCGTTGACCCATAATGAAACCTTCATCTGAACTGTGGATTTTACCTAAAGCAATGCCTACAGTAGCTGTTTGGGGCTTTCTCTCTGAGGTCCTGACCCCTTATTACTGAGTTCAAGGTCAACTGTGAGAGCCCCTTGGAGATGCTTTGGTTGACATGAGGTTGGGTGGCCTTAGTTCCATAAAGTGTTTTCTATATTCTTGATTTACTATTGCAATATCATATCAGCACATAGAAAGATTAGCCATTTCATGCATGAACCTTCAACTGAATAGTGTCCAAAACTACAGAATCTCAGTAGAAACTGTGTAAAATTCTGGCCTATTGCGTGAGCCATCGTTCAGTCTCAGTTTCACTCTTTCCTAAGTTATATTTCCACCTTCGGAAGTTCTGGTTGTTACGCTTGGCCAATGAAAAAAAATTAAAAAAACATGCACAAAATGTATATGTTTCTGCAAACTTCTTCAAACTTCTTAAACTTGTATTGCAGATTTATGGCCAAAGAGCCAACAGGGGAAACTCCAAAATGAAGTGATGCAATTTCAAACATTGCTGACTACCACTGAGAGGAGGAGAGAGACAAACCACCTCAGGGATGAGTGCAGCCATGTGGCAGGTGATACCTCAGCACTAGTCTGAATGGACCGGTGTGAGTCCCAATCCCGCCAACAGGTTTTTCCCCTGTAAGTTGGAGGGCCTCCTTATAGGGCTAGATGTAGATTAACATCATACCCAGGCCCAAGCAATTGTAGGTTAAGGGTCTTGATCAAGGGCCCAATGGAGTAGAATCACTCCAGGCATTCATGGGATTTGAACCAGAGCCCTAACCTCAGAGCCACCACTCCCACAGGCAGAACATGACAAACAGTTAACAGAGACAGCCTGTTTCTGTTAGCCTGTTACCCACAGATATAAAACTGGATGATAGAAATGACATATTGATTGATTGGCTTACTTTTACTGTTTATTCTTTCAACAATATTCTTTTGTATAAAGTCATTTCACTGAATGAAATATTATTTAGGGATAAGCACACCTGCAAATTCAACAAAGAGCTCTAATTAACTCTAAGGTCTCAACTGTGTATTAATTAATACATAATAAGTGCAGAATGCCCAGCCCTTGTGAGCTAATTTGGCCCATTCCTCCCCAACCTCAGTCTGCGCTTTTTGTTCATGTCTTCATCTGCTGAAGCAGCTTCTTCTTTCATGTTTGTGTCTGTGTACCCATAACGCATAAAAGAGAAAACCCTGTACCCTAATAAGCCATGATTCCACGTTCTATTCCCATGTCATATGGTAATGTTCACTGAAGAGATTTCCATGTTGTTCCACTTTAAGTTTTCAAAGAGGCCCCAGGGGAATCACTGACAAGCGAATCACCCCGCTAAGCTTTCTGACAAAGGGCCGTCAACGACCATTGTCATGTTAAGACATAATTAATCAACACCGTGCATGTAATGTTTGTACAGGTTGTGGCTTCTCATTTCCAAATGCAAACAAACAGGCTGTGAATGATATTCCAAAATGATCCCAATACCCAAAGGAAAAGATGGGGAATATTATTGGATGTCACCCTTCCACATGTGTTACATTTCATTACCAGTCAGGAGGAGGCCAGAATGCAGAGTTGTAGCTTTTGTTTCTTATCTAAGGCGAGTTATTCAATTTCCTTATCTTTAAAATGACACACAGTCAGGATGATGTTCTCCATAAATGAGCTGTCTATGTTCTTGTGCTGCGCTCTTTCTTTCTCCATGTCCCTGTAGCTGCTGTCGAGCTGGAGGCATCAGTACACAATACACATTGTGCTCAATCCATATTGTTCTCCATCTACATTGTGCTCAATGCACATTCTACTCAATCCACATTCTACTCAGTCCACATTCTACTCAATCCACATTGTACTCAGTCCACAATGTGCTCAATCCAAATTGTACTCAGTCCACTTTGTACTCAATCCACATTGTACTCAGTCCACAACGTGCTCAATCCACATTGGGCTCAATTTATATTGTACTCAGTCCATATTGTGCTCAATCCACGTTTTACACAGTCCACATTGTGTTGAATCCACATCGCATTCAGTCCAAATTCTACTCAATCCACATTGTACTCAGTCCACATTAAAATTATTAATGATAGCATTAATGAACTTTAATCACATTTTTATTATAAAAATATACATTTGGGCTTGAAAGTAGCGCGTGTGTGTGCGTGCGTGTGCGCGCGTGTGCGCGCTTGTGTGTGCGCGTGTATGTGTGCGCGTGCGTGTGGGCGTGTGTGTGCGTGCGTGTGTGTGTGTGCGCGTGTGCGCGTGTGTGTGTGTGTAAATATAAAGTCTGAAGATTTGAGGGAAACAGTGCAGGTACCAATATTTTCTTTATCTTAAGATCTTAAGATAGTTATAAACTTATGAAAACAATGTGGAAGACAATTATATTAATAGGACTGTAATCAAATGATTTATTTAGTTTAGGGAACTATTCAGAACCTGTGGCAGTTGTACGGCACCTCCTACATTTGCTACACTGCTGTACCAAAGAACCTTAGAAGGTTAACCTTCTCTATATCACACCAGTAAGGACACTTCTGCCTTGTCAACAAGGCGCCTTTCGAAGCAGCCCTCTTCGCATTTCATCTCTTGGAAAATTACTTGTGGGTAAAAAAACAGGGAACATTCAAAGAAGGAGCGATGTCAACAGTGCCGTAATGACATCTGATGGCCCTGACATCCTTCCTCTTTTCTCGTTCCCCTTCATCCTGCTGGCACTCAGCCGTAAAACAGAAGCTGAGGTAAACAGTCGGAATGGTGTTTATGCCCTGTGTTCAGTGACCAAGATTGTTGCTTTAGGTTTCCTTGCCCCCCCCCACCCCACATCACCCCACCCCACCCCACCCCCACGAAGAGGAGAACAGACACAGTGAGGGCCATTGCCAATTCCTTCTGTGAGTTACC
>JAODKC010000001.1:27460126-27483623 GCA_026777985.1 Mormyrops attenuatus
GAGTTACCAAGGTGCTCCCAGTCCATTGTGCCGCCGGTTGTCAGGTTAAATTAGAGAGTACAAGCTCTGTGAGTGTGAAAAAATCAATACTTGATGGAAGATTGCTCCCCAGAAAATCTGTTTTGATTCCAGGATTAATTCTTGACCAAAGGCTCTTGCAAAATGACATGCCATTAGGCAGAAAATGAACACATTCTGCTGTGGAAATTGGATGGAAATGTGTCAGGTGATTGGGCCGTCGGTTTGTTTTGCTCCTCAAACAGGGATGGAAAGTCAGGCTGCTGGGAATGGAACCTCTGGACTCAGTCCATTTCCAGAGAGCGTCAAAGCTTGGCGGGGGCTTGAAGTATTCTCTAGGCTATTGTTGACCGCTTCCTGCAAATGCATTTCATCAAGATAAAACACATTTGTCCACTCCACTTCAGCCTCTCCTGTGTTTTCTTAAATCACAGCATGAAATATGGCAAATCTTAAAATAAAGCAGACATTGTTTTCTGGAACACAAAGAAGAGAGGAGGGATGCAATATTGATGAACGACTAATGTTTGTCATCGCAAATAACATATTGCCTTGCTAAAACTTTAACAAGGGATGAGTAATAGAGGGGAACCGTTCACCTAAAGTGACGTGGACGATTGAGTCAAGCTGGCAGAGGAAGGTGGGAATGCAAAGGGGACCGTAGTGTGCTGACAGAAAGATCCAGAAACTTTTCCAAAATTTTCACATTTGTTGTATGTTCATGGTTTAAATGTAGGAAGCTCAGAATAGGCAAAGAAAATGTGTTTTTAGATTGATCACGTTCAGTGTTAGACCAAGAGTCGTCTCAGAAAGAAAGCCTCTGGTGAGACCTTAAACCTTGAACATAATTCAGATGATCCGCTTTAATTCTAAATTTAAAAAAGCGATAATGTAACAACTAACAATTTCTACGGATTAGTCAAAGATAAGGTCAAAGAACTTGATTGGATTTGCTACAGCAATCATCCAGTTTCAACTGAGGAATGATATTTTTCAGCTTTGTATGATTAAGGACATTCTTTTAGGAAAGTAACAGAGTGAGACACAGTCGACATACTGCGGTCAACACAAAGTCTCCCATCTGGCAGCACAATGCCAATTATTTCCCACTGTTACGGCACCCCTGGTCAAGGCCGACTAATGACCCAGCTCAGAATCATACCACGGTCTGGGTAATAGGAGACAGCCTATGCTCAGGGTGAGGTCCTTTACCAGCTGAGCATTCTAGGAACTGCATTAAGTGGGTTTAAAGTGTGAACAGCAGCCATCTTGAGGCAAACAAGTGTGATGTGGCTTGTGACAATCAGTTCAATTCATTATTTTTTTGCACCTATAATTAGAAAACATAACAACATACTTCAGTCACAACATTCAGCATTACCTTTTGCGATCATAACCTCAGTTTTATATCATTTATTTGTATATGTATCTGATAATACTTTTATCATATTTTTACAATGATTATTCAAAATCATCAGAATCGTTATAGCAATTTACTATGGGTCCTATGTGCGTATCCTGACTATCAATATTTACTAGCCACTGTAGCACAAGAAAAAAAAAGCATTTTTCTATTCATAAATCATTAACAGCAGCTTTTAAAATGAATGATTTTGCCAGAAAAGAATGACATATTAAGTCAAACAGAAGGCTTAAGTAATCATTTAATAATGAATTCTATAAAGTAACATTCATTTTGTGTAAGTTTGAAGCACTTGGAAGCTATGTAATATTTCCTGAGGATCTTGTTAAGTTTTATCGACGACAGTAGCTTTACGTTCCTCTGTGTAACATCCTCACAGTGCCGCACCTTGTAAAGGCTGGCGAGTTCAAGCGAATATGGTAGCCCGGCTCACCTTTAAAAGTTAAAAACAAACAGGGAGCATCACGGGACCACTGACCATCTCTACACCACCCACCGGCCCACCAGCGCCCCCTGATGCCGCGGCTTGCACCCAACAACAAAGCGCTTCAGGACTGCCCCCATCTCCCTGCAACTTCAGACATGAAAGGGCTTCACATAGCATCGCTCTGATGGGATGAGGCAGAAGCACTGTCCGATTCACTTGATTTGCCCCTTTGTACCTGCAACAGTAATTTCACAATTAAATATTAATGCCTCTTTCTTTGTTTCAGGGGCCTTTAATGAATTGTGATTCACTGCAAACATCCAGAGAGGAGCTCAGAGCGCTGACCATAGAAGCTGTTAATGCAAAGTTTACCACAGAGGACCTTCAAGAGAATACATTTACCCCAGTAAGTTCACCCGCTCTTCACCTGCTCCAAACTCACACATGTGAAAACATCACTCTTTAACTGGAGAATACAGTCCAGTGTAGGATGCACACAGTCACCCCATTCAGGGTGTACCCCAACCTTGTGCCCCACGAGCGTGACCAGGATACACAGCTGGAAGTGGGATGGATGGAAAGAGGAAATTAAATAAAATGAAATGATGTTTTATTTGCCATTTGCACAAACACGAGTACAGCTGTGTTGGAACGCTTCTTTGGGCGTATTCCATCTTGGTGTCTTTTGAAGTATGCACACACATTAAGGGCCTCACTCAGGGCCCATTGGAGATGTGACTGTGATAAGGAGGGTGTTTCCTGTAGGTTATGTAAAACAAGTAGGTAAAACAGGATTTTAGCATAGTGTCAATAATGTGTCATTAAAATCAAACTTTCCTCGTGTTTTTGACAACAAAAGACTCAGTGTTGGTGTTGGTTAGAAATGCCAAATTTTCTCTGTTCATATGGTGTTTTTCTGTGAATATTAACTGGAAATTATGAAAAGAATCAGGGTATTTCCAAATAATATTTAAAAATTATATTTGATACTAGTCAGCTCCGCATAGTATAATTTCATTTTTTAGCTATTCTGTTTGTATTTATGAATTATACTTTAATATATTTCAGTTTTATTTTACATTTACTTCCAAATCATTCAGTAAATACATACATTCTTCAAAAAAACTTAATAGTGCATGATACTAAACTTCACATAAGCAATGAATTGTCCTAACTTTATGTGATAAATGTATTTTATAAGTACACAACACATAAAAATGACAGAATTCAGAAGCACCTTCAAATTTATTTGTTATGGATCCCACTCATGAAAGCACTCACAAGATTGGAATTTATCACTTGCTGTTTATTCGTATCAAAATCTGCTTGGTAGTTAATCACCAAAGCACTGCTGTGCATTTCATACTCTTCAGGTATCATTTCATGCAGATCTACATAAAAGCATATAACCTCTATTAGATTCATTTTGAATGCTTTATGCTGATTCATCAATTGTTTCATTAATACAATACCTTTAAAATGTCATTACGTATATTGCACATAGCCATTATGTGACTTTGTTCTTTAAATATTTTCCTAGGCAGGCAAAAATAGTGCTAAAAATTGCTGAGATTGAAAAACAAAGAATATTGTGTATGAGAGCAACTGGACAACTTTGAGCAGGAACCTTTGGCGCCGTGAAGTTGACATCATTGGGCGTTTGTCTCCACCTGCTGGTGAAGGGGGGATTGTTTTACAAGAAGGTTATAGGCGATAGGTTATTTTTTCCACAAGTTACTTTACATCATTTAAAATTAAAAAAAATATATATATAACATTCATAACAATTGTGAGTTATTTATGGGGGGTCATATTGACTGTTTTGGTGATTTTGTTAGGCAGCTTTCAAATTTCTCTGTTGTTTATTTTCTGAAACCTCACCCAATCATTTCTAAGGTCCACCGAAATACTTCCAAACACATAGTCAACATCCATTCCGCTGATAATCGCAAGTTAAGGTATTCAAAATTCACTCAAATTAAATCAAAATGTATTCGTAGAGCACAATTAAAATAACAAAAGTTGATCAATGTGCTGCAAAAGAATTAAACAAATCAAACAAAGACGAATAGGGATTAGAATAAAAACACAACATGACCCTAAAACAAAGATACTCACACTAACGAAAAGCAAGGGCGAAAAGAAGAGTCTTCAATCTGGATTAAAAAGTGCTTAGATAGGCTGTACCGTTAGCTGGCTCTACGCAATCATTCCAGGAAAACCACTGAATAGGAAACTGCTGCACACAGTAGATATTGCTCGCTTGGGTGGGGGAAGGTCCCCCCAGTACATTTCAGACGTGTGATTTTACTACATGTCTAAGTGCCTGGGCACTAATTACGTACTAGTGACATCAAGTTACTTTTACACAAAATGCATTGCTACAAAAGAATTTTAATAAGTGAATCCAAGTATCTGAATATCAGTGGATGTGCTTATTATTACAAATTATTTCTTCAAAATATTACACAATTAACCAATTTTTGTTTTTTAAGGACCTGAAATCCCAGTTTAAAGACAAGCCCATTCCCCTATTTCCAATCATAAATATACCTTCTAACTAATCAACGAAGTAATCAATTCATATTTAAAAATCTAACACTAGATCACCATGGCCATGTCCTGGGTTAGCACGTATTTTCATGGATGGATGGACAGGCGATGGAAGTAGACGCGAATTAAAATCAAATGAGCAGATTCTGGGCCTAAAGTTAAACAATGCTGCCATCTAATGGGCTATTTGATTATTTTCTTTATGTTCTTTCTTTGGCTCTTCCTGCAGATCCTACAGACATACCCCACATACCATGAAGAACCCATCTAATTTCTATACTCCCTTGTCTTATTCAGGGTACCAGAAGCTACGGGCACATAATCCTGGATGAGGCACCACCCCCATCACAGGGCCCACTCACCATTCACACATATGGGGAGTATGGCAACGCCAATTAATCTCAGCACGTGTCTGGGTGCGAATCATGGTGGTGCAGTGGTTAGCACTGTTGCCTCCTACGTCTGGGACCTGGGGTCAAGTCTCCTCCAGGGTTCCATGTCTGGGGTTGCTTTGGTTCTTTAGTTTCCTTCCTCAATCCAAAGACCCCCAGGTGCCCTATGTAACTAAGCATGTGTGATCTGCAGATAACAGTTGCTGTCAAAGACCTACTCTTCATCCATCTAGTCAATGCCACCTGAGATATCTCACTCTTCATGTTCCTCCATGGTGGATCTACATCTATTCATCAGAAACCTTCTAGACCAGGGGTGTCAAACTGCAGTCCTGAAGGGCTGGAGCCCTGTGTAGCTTAGTTCTTTCCCTGTTCCACCACAAATGATTCAGCTCAACAGCTATGTGGTAATTAGCACAAGGAGTTGAATCAGGTGTGTTAAACGAGGGGAAACCCAAAAATGTGCAGGGCTCTGGCCCCCCAGGACTGGAGTCTGACAACTGTGTTCTAGACCTTCAAGAAAGCCATCTATTTCTGGAATACCTGAACTAGCCTTCCAGCCACTGAACCTGCTCTATCTTCTTCTGCAATACTTTACCTGGTCTGATGTGCATCATGAGTGGTCTCATTTTTGTGCTTGTCATTGATTTGAATAGTTCTTATTAGGTTTGTGTTTGGACGAAAGCGTCTGATAAATAAATGAATAAATATAATAGAAATTAAAACATACTCAGCTTACAAATAATAGAATTTTCTGAGGAGAAATACTGATACATCATCGCGTACCCTGAATCTGGCCGACTCCGGATGTGCTTAGCAGCAAAAACAAATTTTGAGCTGAATCGAGTCAGAAACAAGCACAGTTCATCGAGTTTCATTACGGCACAGATCAAGGGGCCTAGACCAAACCATGAAAAACAGCAGCAAATCATTAGCCCCCCCAAACTTTACATCAGCTACTGCGCAGTCAGTCACTCAGTGTTCTCCTGGTATCCACCAAAGCCACATTTGTGTCAGACTGCCGCATAGTGAAGCATGATTCATCACTCCCGAGAATGTGTTTCTACTGCTCCACAGTCTAGTGGCGATGTGCTTTACACCAGCTGAGGAACTGATTTTCCAGAACAGTAGCATCCTATGATGGTGTTATGTTCAAAGTCACTTAACTATTCAGTACAACCCAATCTATTACCAGTGTTTGTCTATGGAGATTACATGGCTGTCTGTCTCATATTAGGCACTTAAAAGCACTTATTAGCAATGGGTATGGCTGAAACAGGTGAACTCAATTTTGGTAACTCAATAATTGGTATGGGTGTCCACAACTTTTGGCCAGGTAGTCTAACTCAGTCTAATTAGTTAATTTAATAATTAGTTAATTAATTTAACTTACTTAGTTTAGTCTAATTAATTTAGTTGCATTAGTAATTTCGCTTTTTAACTTTAATAGGGTGACCAGATAATCCATGTCATGGCGGACACTCTGAGCTGGGACAGGAATTGTAAATTAACATTTCAATGAAAAGGACCCGGATTTCACTTTAGCACTGAGTTCTTGCTGTGTGCTTATTGGTCAGTCTCCTATAATCATGAATGAGTCACTAATGTTAATGTGAAACAGCTGGATGAGTCTTTCAATCAAGGAAACGAACCAGTCAAAGCGCAAGAAGAGCTGAACTATTTAGCTGAGCACAGGAGCCTTTCAGTTTGAAAGTAGCTCAAAGTGCCCTCTATGACATGGATTATCTGGTCACACTAACTTTAAAGTTTTTTTTTTTTTTCCGGGGATGTTTCCGTTGTTTTGTCTGCGTCCTGTAGATGGCGACATACTCGAGTCAAGTTTTATAGTGTATTGCGCATGCGCCCGCCTAAGAATGGGAGGATTGTCGCGCGGTTATGACGTCAGAAAATGTGGTTTTTCTGTCCGGCGTGACGGTTGGGTTGTGGAGTTTATAGCCCAAGAAGCCGTCATTGTATTAATAAATAATATAAAAATCATCTTTAAACTGAGCGATGTCTTGGGTGAAAAGTGTTCCAAGTAGTGGGGATGATGTGTTTCATGAAGAGGAAGATGATCTCAGTCTCCAAAATAAAGAGTGGAGGACTAATATGGAGAAGCGTGTGAAGGTGCATTAGTAGCATGTTTTGCTAAATTTGTAAATGTATAACAATCGGTTCGTCTCTTACAGCGTATCATCGTTTTTTTTAATCTATATCTAGTTCGTCATAAAATTAATCTGAGGATATTTGAACGGGCAGTTTGTTCGTTCGTACAACATTAGTTAGCTTCAGACCCGTCTATAAATTTATCATGGGAAAATGATGATGCTCAACTTGGGTTTTCTGTAAGGAAGGGTACCGAGATGGCGTCGACGCCGGTAAAGAGGCCTCCCTACAGAAGGGGTTTAATGCCGGCTACAGGGAAGGAGCAGTGAAGATGGTTGCCATCGGACAGCTGAAAGGGATCGTGAGGTAAAAACGTGAAAGACAGTGCTGCCTTTGCAAATGTCTGTGCGTGCCTAGAATATGTAGCTGAATTTAATAATTTCCATATAGTTGAATCTAGTGTTTTCCCTCAGTGTCCGTCCGTGTACTAAATGAGGTCCCGTCCATGTACTTAATGAAGACTCCTAGCACCTAATATTCCTCTTTACAGTAGAATAGTGATACTTTACTAATCCCTGTGGGGAGATTCTCTTTTCGCCTACTCCATCTTGCTTTCTATGAGACACATGCAGGTGAAAGCAAGCATGGGGGTTACAGTATAGGGTCAGCCGGCATGCAGCGTCCCTGGAGCTGAGTGTTAATGGCCTTACTTAAGAGCCCTTATTACTATTCTACTGAGACTTGAACCAGTGACCTTCTGGGCATAGGCCCAGAGGCTTAGCCTGCTGAGCTGCACACCATCCTGCTCTATACTGTTTTCCCCTTTTACATCTGTCTGATTTACACTGCCTCTTGTGAATACAATTACTGATATTATAGCTATAAATTTTATTGTATATTCTTATTTGATTTGTGTATTACATGTTTTCTTTTGAGTGCAATCTAATGCACTCAAATGTAAGGAGTAGGTTTATTTGACAAAACCTAATTTTATGAGTGGTTTTTACATTCTTTAAAATAACCATGTGATCAAATGCAAAGGCTTAAACAGCCCCTTCATGCAGCTTGCACTGCTGTGCATTTATTCGCACATAAAGCATAGGGGGCGCTGTGTGCCTCAGATGGGTTACAACACTGTGCCTGTAATCAGAAGGTCCCAGGTCATTTTTAGGCTCTTGAGCAACATGCTGACCTTACTTTTCTCAAAAATGTACATTGCTTTGGATAAAAGCATCAGCTGTAAAAATAAAATGTAAAATGCAGAAACCTAAGCTATATAGCCGATTCCATGTCAGTCTTTGTCTCCATACCTACAGTGCCATGCAGTGCTGGTGTCAGCAGCAGGAACTGAACTCTCCGTTGGTCATGCAGCTCTTTCAGGACGTGGTGAAGCATGAGGAGGCGATGGTGAGGAACATGGAGATGGCCAAGCTCCATCCACAGGCCAATGTGAGGGATGTCATGGACCATATTGAGGACCTGGCTGTCCGGGTGGCTGAGTCTGTGCCTGAGGGGGGGGATTGTGCTATGAAGGACTGTTGCAGGGAGGAGGGTGCAGAGGAGGGAGACTTATCCTCGCTATCTCTTTGTCGTAACCCCACGTGTGACACGTTCAGCCTGGAACAAAGGCTTGAGCAGCTGATGAAGACCTGCTTGGACCTGGTGGCTGAATTGGGGCTCCCTGAAGGACTGTCCCATCATATAAAGCAGTTGATGGGTAATTAGTTGTGTTGCGGGTCATACATATTTGTCTGCTAAGCAGACGTCCTTATCTGTGCCAGCTGCAGCCAAATATTTCATTGGAGTCATTTGTTATGTTGACTATGTGAAATGTTAGTGAACAGGACTGCGGACTGTCTGCATTGTAGGTCTTTCACCACGATGGCAGATGGGCGTTAGGGGATGGGTTTCCAAACACTGACATTTTTCACCCTTCAGTTTTATTTATTATATAAAGCGGTTCCTGTGCTCATGGAGTCTTATTTTAATTGAGAGAGTTACTTGCTGGAAAATACTGGTTTCATTAACGCTGTAAAAATATAGGTGCCACAATAAATATTTTAATAATTTTTCCTCTCGAAAGGATTAATTTAAAATCTGTTCACATTCTGAATCTACACAAGTGAATGAGGTTTTGGAATTCTGTTGATGTTTTTACATTCTTTTATGCTGAGGATTATAGACACCATTCTGTTTTATGACAGTTACTTTTGATACTATGCTCTGATGTCAAAGAACTGACTTGAAACATTCATTTACTCATTTCTCTTTGTGAAAGCTGTTTTATGGGTTTTGTGTTTTGAATATCAAATAAAAGTAGGTGTTTTTTTCCATGCCTACCATTAGTGGAATAATGGTTTTAATGTAAACTTCTTTAATGAGCTTTAAGTCGTTTATCTGATGCTATTATCCAAAGTCACTTACAGTAGGGGGAAGAGTTTCAATTTATATATGTTCCCTGTGATTTTACCCATGACCCTTGCATTGTTAGCACAATGTTCTACATGTTGAGATACAGGGGCTGTGTATTCTTTTTAAAACCGTATTCATTCATTTAATCGTTTACTTAAACGGCAAAGATGCATGGCTTAAATACTTTGTTTCTTCCTTGTGCTTTTGAACACAAGCCAAAGTGACAGGTAACTTTTTAAAGGTATATTCCAGAATGTGGCTATATTTTGTAAACAGCTGATTTTAACTATGTGGTTCTGAGATGATTCCAAATGCAGCAAAAGACAGCTGCAGTATTTATGACTTTTTTTCATGATCTTTATTATATAGGCTTACAGGATTCTTATTTTTAGTGACAGGGACACAGATTGTTTAGCTACATCAAAGGTGAACGCTCAAGCCACCATATTGCTTTAGAAATCTTTGCTTTGATAGTATGTTTTGTCCTTAAGAAAATGCTTTCACAGATTTAGCATATACGGTGCTGAAAAGAAACCATGACTGATTTCTGACCCCCCACAACTCGGGCTATTATGATTCCCCATAAACTGTAATGTAGGGCAGTGTGCTCTGTGTTCCAAAAACATGAATTAAATTAAACATTGTTAAATGTAGCCGATTTTGAGATATGTAACAAACAGCTGGGGACGCATGGTGATGCAGGACATAGCACTGTGGCCTCAGGCTTTAAGCTATACTGTTCTGTTCTGGCCATACCGTAAAATGAGTAATTAATCTCCAGCCTCTCAGTTCTGTCTGGAACTTGGTTCTTCCTGTTGACTGTGCTTTGGGGCCGTCTGCCTTCCTGCTGGTACTTTCCTGAGGTGTCTCGTTTCTTGGGGTGCTTTCCCTGTCCCCTGACTCTTCAGCTCGGCCTGCTGTCTCGCTCTTCCTCGTTCCTGCAGCTTCTGCATTCCTCCTGCTGCATTCCTCGTCGTAATACTTGGCTTGTCTCTGATTACCTTTAAAGGCGTAGGCCGCCCTCACCGCAGCCGGCTGCAGAGCACATCCTCACAGTGGTAGCAGTGCTTGTGTCATATTGCTCTCAAACCGTTTTTATTGCTGGTTTGGCATTGAAACTTTAAAATGGTGTGTTTCTATATTCTAGAATAACAAGGTAAGGATCAGACTGCCCATTTTCTTTACTCTGTTAGTCATTTTTACAGCAGATTATCCTTTTCAGGCTCCAGGTCCCCTTGTGACTCTGACCAGGATAAGCGATTTAGGATGGATGGATGGGCCATGCTTTGTCATTATTTTAATGATTGGCAGTTGATGTCACATGCTCAATGTCCCTGTCTTTACTAAACTGTTTGAATTCCTGCAAGTAATACTGTGATCTGTTAGCGTGGGGTCAGGAATGCCAGGATGCACCTTGTGACCTCTCAGCTTGTGAATAACAGTGATTGATTGAGTGTCTGGGGGGGTAGTCACCGAGAACTTTGAGAAATGTTCTACAGTAACAAGATTGTCTCTGTTATTGAATGTAAATAAATCTGTTGGACCTTTTGCCCATGGCCTCAGAGGAATGTTGTGTGGGGACTCTCTCTCTTTCTGCTGATTTGTATCATCAGCTCTGTGCTTTTTCCTGTGTAGGTCTTTACGACTTCATGAATACCGAGCCAATACACATATTCTGGCTCTATAACAGTAACTTTGGCAAAATGTGATGAATAGATTAATCCATGACTCCAGACCATCACTGCTCATTTACCTCTGAATTTCACGCTATGCTGTACACTGAGCTCATCTTGGATAAAATAAGTGCCCTGGAATGTATGTGTATCATGTTTCTGTAATCTCAGAATCTCTGTCTCTTGTTATGAGTGGTGTAGTTTCCTCCATGGCTTTGTGGTCAGACTGAACTCTGTTCTGAATCTTCATACTTCTATTATGGAGTTTTTTTCCTGAACACTCTGCTGGGACCTGTGCACAGCCTCCTCCCGCCCTACCCAAATGCTGCTCTATCTATCCAGTTTTCCAGTCGCTTATGCCACCCATCCTGTAGAGCGTCATGGGGCACCTGGAGTACAAGGCAGGGGAACAACAGTTTGTTTTTCTCTGTCTGTGGTTTATAAGAGGAAACCAGCATAACATCCTGCCATGCTACCATTCTACCATAATAATAATAATACATTATTCTTATTATATGTTATGCTATTTAGTTGCAATACTGTGACAACTGACCTTGATCTTTTATAATTCTATAATGTATATAATACTGGTATTGAAAATGGATGGATAATCACACTTACAGTGATCCAGAGATAAGATTAGATAGATAGATAGGCGACTGAAAAAAGTAAAGTGACGTTTGTCGGAGTACTTCGTCGTTGACGCCATTTGCCTTGGGTGGTCATGCTGTCACCGACTGTCAGTAGTCTGAAAGCACAGGTTTATGTGTCGGGGAATATAGCCCATTTAGCCCTTTGCTGAAGAACTAACAATTAAGAAGAAATTGTTATGGACTGTGAAAGTGAATTTACATAAGTTGAACTTTAAAGTCTGCAAACACAGTGATTATTTAATATAAAGTGTAGTGCAGCGTGTCCTTCCCTCCCGGGGCGGAATTAGAAACCTGTCGTTTCTCCGTGTCTCCTCAAAGTGAAAGTGAAACTACGCGCCGCGCAGCTCGCCTCCCCGCTTCTCCTGGCTCGTTCCGCACCGATTTAAGGTAATTTTCCGAATGTTCACGTCTGCTTTGGTATCAACTTCGATCTATGTCACTACTCAAATTCTGATTTATGGAGAAACTCAGTTGTTCACGCAGCCTCGACTTGCAGTTCAGTCTTATATAGGTTAACCACAGAGGCACGTTGCTAAACGCTTTGTTTATTTCTGTCCGCGTTGTCTGGAGGTTACCTCGTAATTTTTATATGTATATAACTATGTGAATTCGCCATTCAATTCTGTACCCCCAGCATCGACCAAAATCAAGCGTATCGCATTGTTACGTATTGACGACTCTTGGTTCATTTGCAAAAGAATGCATGTGTGGATACAGTCAGTTTTTACTATATGTCATGATAAGTACTCGATCGCAAGTGTAAAGTGTATTACGTACTTTTCTAACGATAAAAAACGCGAGACGGTATGCGCTTTAAAAGTACTATATGAGTATACTGTATATCTGTTGATCTATAATCGGTCTCGTAGGACAGTCCCATATTTCATTTTCTCTTAAAATCTAAAGAACAACCCTTAAGGTGAATTAGTGACTTTAAGTTGCTCTTTTAATTAAGTTACTTCCTGTAAGTTGTCTCACTGTGTTAGCTGGTGTATGTGTGGAGGGTCTGGGGCAGAATGGATCCTGACTGTATACTGATTTGTTCCCCTTTTCCAGAATCCCAAGTAATATCTCTGGGGATGCATTTGACTCAGTCCTTCCTTTCATGGATGCCTTTGGCGTGGTTACCCATGTAAAAAAACAAAGAGTAAAGGAATAATAAAACGATCCAGTTTGAAATGGGGAGCTGCTGTGGTCACCAGTTACGCTGTAACGGGTCTGCTGATGAAGGGAAGAGTTTGCTTAACGCTTCTGCGAACACAGACACAAACAGGAAGCAGACCAGTACTGAAAACAATAAAGAGGATGAAAACAAGGATGCTGCATATGAAGAAAGGTGAATGCATACATCATGATTTTCTGATTTCACTTTGGAAATCCTGTGGGAGATTTTCACCACTTTGCCTAAACAATGAAGCCTTTACACAGGCCCCTCATGCCGGTACTCTCACACGTCCTGGCACATGACTCACAGACAACAGTGGCCTGTGTTTTGGAAAGTGGAAGTTGATATGTTTGTGGTTGTTTGCAAGTTGTTACCTCTGTCTAAGTAATCGTGGCATTTTGAATGAAATTTTGCCCACATATACTGGTAAATATTGTAGCAGGGTAAGGACTGGCACCTGCCCAGAAATGTCGTTACAGGTACCTACAATGTAAATCCTACGCAGAAGGATAAACCAGCCTTTAGACTCGGCCGCCTGGCTCAGTGTCCTTAGCTACCATGTTACTTAGAGATTTGCGTTTTTAGCGGTAAACTTAATTAGGGCACATAGGATTTTGACATAACACCCTTTATGCTTATTTTAACTCTTACTCTGCACCATGTTAAATATTTTTCAGAGATGTCTTACTTGGGAATATTTACAGTTCTTTTACAATGGATAATCAAACCAACTGACAAGGTTTTCCTTGAAGATGACCCAGGCAGCTGTCATATTTGTATTAACATAAGTTGTTCTATGAACTCGTTACTAGTTAGAGATGTCCGATTATTTAAGCTACGCGACAGGGTACTTTCTCTTCTTTTTTTTACGTATCTACTGTAGGAGGAGTCAGATCTTTGTTTTCTTCTCAGTACCGACTTTTTGATTAGTTTGCTATCTCTTGTGCTTCAGTTTATAGTTTTTTATTAGAAGTGTAGCAAGCTTAATTAAGTAATTTACTGACAGAAGTTCATTGCAGTTTTTGTTAATTACAGCTTTAGGACATTATGTTGTGGAAATGAGGAGACTTCATAAAATATTACTATTTTACGTAATTGCTGATGTTGAGGGCAGTAAACCTGTTATTTTAGCTGTTAATAAGACCATGTAGTGTCAGTAATTTATGGAATTTGTTTTTTTTTTTTGGCTTTTGCAATTTCCCAAATAATTGTCTCTCATTGTAGGAATCTCACAATACCCAGCCAACTGGATACCACAACGAAGATAAAACGGTGTGGTGTTGAAGAAGACCTGAATGAGTCCTCTCCAGAAACAGACATTAGTTATACAGATGACCCTATTCATGAAAATCATACATGCAACAACCAAAATGGAGATTGTGAGACAAGGAAAGGATGTGTTGAAAGCAGAGAATGCCCTATAGCAGACCATATTAAGAGCTTGGCCACAAGTGTAGATGCTTGTGTTCAACAGGCAAGAAATGCACCTTTCCAGGACCTTCTCCATGATCCTGCAAGTGTACATGGAGAAGCTCTGTTTCCAACAGCCACAGATGTCTGGTCACACAAGACTGGGCATGAATGTAAAGATGAGAGGTCCCCTACGTCTGGGAGTGGACACTTGGAGACACAATTTCTCATACTTGAAGCCCAACAGGACATGAAGGATACTCAGGGAGAAGCAGGTCTTTGTGAAAATGCACCTCATCTAAATGTCACACGTACTGCTGGTCATGCTGCCCTCCTGCAAACTCACTCTGGGTAGGCCGATTGTCGGCTAGAGTAAATGGCTATGGAGACTTGTAAATGTACCCATTCTACCATATAAACTAAAAAAACATATTAAATACGTTTATTAAAGGATATCTAAAATCCAGATCGTCTGACAATTTATTTTTAATGAAAATTGCAGCCATCTAGCAAAATAGCCACTTGTTAGCTCTAGGATGGCGTTAGCTTCACTGGCTGTACCACGGTTTTTTCTTTGTACAATCAGAGAATATCATCAATGCAAAAAAAATTTACTAGAGAAAAGGCCTTTTTTTTGGTAACTGTTTTTTTTTTCCCCCCAGGAATGCTCACGTGATGGATCTGGGGGTCATTGCTCCTGTGACTAATGGAAAATCGCAAGAAAGAGGCAGCATTAGGCAGGACCGTTTGCTCGAACCTGCTGTGAAGTTGCTTAACGCAGTTACCAGTTCTGAGACCACAGGAGCAGATGAACAGAACTGCATAGTCGACTGTGCGAGTGAACTTCAGGCACCGAAACTTGAAGAACAGATTGAAACCTGCGAGAGGTGGGCACAGGAAAGTCATTTTACTGCCTCACAAGTAGGTGGCGCCGTAGACCACCAATGCTAGCACCATTAAACCCAGATTGGCGGTGTACATACTTGTGGTGAAGTTGCTTAAGCTAACAGATAGAGGAACACAATGAAATGACAAAGTAAATGTCATGGGAATTAATTTGTTGACTTGGAAATTGTAGCCAATAGCTGGTTGACCTTTTGACTTTGTTGTTTAAGATTGTTAGATTTGTTAGGGCTGTGACTTTGATGTGACCATAAATCTGGGTAGGAGGAGTGGAGACTCTCTAAGCTCAAAATCATAAATCAGATTTGCATCAGTACCACCATTACCAGTCCACCAACTCATTAGCCTGTATAAACTAGCTTTTTCATGGGTTTTTCAGGTTTTCATGGTGGTTTCAAAAGTCAAAGTCTAAGTGAATTTTATTGTCATCTCCGCTATATCCAAAAATACAGAGAGCCGAGACAATGTGGCTCCAGTTTTACAGAGTATGACAACTTAGTTTGATGCCTTTTCATCACTGTTGGTGGCCTGCAAGTTGCCTGGGGAGATTTTCATGAGCACCAAAGGGAATGTATGCTTACTTTTGCTTGTTGGCTACCCCTATATTGAGGGACAGCATGTATACTGTAAAGATAAGTTCAGCAGAATGTTTTCAAAACATGACCCTGGCATATATATTGTTGATTTCCATGTTGATGCAATTGAGAAGAATGCAAAAGTCAACAGAAAATACACGGTATACAGTGCAGTGCAAAAGACTATAGTATGCATGAGATAGCATAGCTTTAGTCAGTAAAATAATATGGTGTATACTCACCATAACAGCCATTATGTTAACTTTTTTTCACTTATTTCTGATAGCTACTCAGGTGAAGAAGACTTGAATCAGCCTGTGGATCTGCAAGAAGTGCCATCCCTAGATGACTTGGTGGGAGAGGAAGCTGAAGAGCAGAAACCGCGATCAGAAGAGGGAATAGAGGAGGAAAAACAGGAAGGGACTCCGGCTGAGGAGAGCAAGGCCAGTGCGAGGGGGAAGGAGCAGAGCAGCCTGCCTGATGTCAAGGCCCAGGTTCCGGAAGAAGCCAAAGATGTAGACAGAGCTCCATCCGAGGAGATGACAGCAGAATCTCTAGCAGCAGAGAGTGAAGACATCAGGTACGATTTGATCACTGAGTCGGAAAATGTGTGTATATAGAAACAAATAGTTTTGACAACATTGTGAGAGTCTGACGTTATGACTGTGTGCTCAGGTTAGACAGATTAATGGTTACGTAGATGTCGTGCACACCAAATGAGAGCTACAGTTGTAAGCTGTATAACTGGGAAATGGATAAAATATCATCTAGCTCCACATTTGAGGAATTGACTATATTATTTAATGAAGGTGTGTTAGATGTGTGTCTTTCATAAGCAACAATTCAATCATCATCAAGTCTTGATCATTGCAAGTTTATTAAAAGTGACAGTCATAATCTGTGCAACAACTTATCCATAGGTGGTTTTTGGAATTCTCAACATGAGGCCACAGTGGATGGTTACTGATGCTGTGTATTAAAATGCTTGCTACATAACTCTGAGGTAGCCAAAATATATGATAAAGGTATGTTTGGCCTGACATCCATTCATTCACTGCTCATTGTGTGTTATGTTTGTTTACATCGTTCTGACCAGCGAAGAGGACTTATACCGAGGAGAAGATGAAATTATACAAGAGAATATTAAAAAGATGGAACTACTTAGTCAGATGGCCTGTGAGTCATTCTTTTTTATTGCTGTTTGAATTTAAAGTAATAAATGCTGCCTCAGATCATTGTAATTAATACAGGAATAATTAGTATTAGATTAAAACAAAGTGAAACTGTAGACTACATAAATTGACCAATCATGTTTTTGTTTGTCATATACAGCATTAATTACTGTAACATCTCCCGTCCTGCCTGCTCGTTATGCTAATTTTTTCCTCCATTTCTACAGCTACCATGCATTGTATTTCAATATTACTACCTACCATGATCTGAATATTTTATCAGATTATCTGTATATTTTCCATTGTTTATTACCATCATGCTAAGTGATATACAGATTAAATGTATATAATTATTATTATTATTAATAATAGTAATAATAATCATCATCATCATCATCCTATGTTCACCTCAAATACTCATTGTTCAACATAGAAGAGCATATCTTGGAATGTTATGAAACACCCTTTCGTTGCATTTTGTAAAGTAGTATTCTTCTTGGCATGTGAGTAATGAAATGTTCCATTTGAATTTAGCCCCAGAGGAACAAGACAAGTGCAGCGTGAAAGCTGAGGTCGACGTTCTCACGTACAGTCAGCGTGAGTGGAAGAGCAACACAGCCAAATGTACGCTGATCAGAAAGGTAAGCCGGATAGCCTTAGCTGCCGATCCTCATGTCACAGGTGTCAGTGTTTTTGGTGGGGGGGGGGCGCCAGTGACATCATCTTCATTCAAGATCGCTCTGAAAGCTTCCATCAGAAATAAAGTGATGCAAAACCTCAGAGGCTGCATTAACGTTCGACTGGTCTTCAGGGCTACGAGGTGGTGGCACAGAATTTTGGGAGCCTTCGCAGAGTCCGAGGAGATAATTACTGTGCCCTGAGAGCCACCCTCTTCCAAGTCCTGACCCAAATTGAAGAGCTTCCTGCCTGGATTCAGGAGGAAGACCTCACTCTGGTAGGTGCCAATCACCATAGCGTGGCCAAGTGAATTAACCGTGGATGGTATGTAGCTTGGCAGGGTAGGGATCTGTATTCATGTCCAGAGGTTTATGAGGTCAGATCCCATCATATCACCATTTGGCCCTTGAGCAAGGCCCTTAACCCCATTTGCTCCAAGGACTGTCTGACTCTGCTCTCTGATCCTTACTTGTATGTTGCTTTGGACAAAAGCACATGGTAAAATAAACGTAAAATTCAACCAGTAAATCAATAGTTATAATAAAAAGATGGTAGTTATCTTTTTGTATGTTTATTCCTATTTCAAATCCCCTTTGTAAAGGCTGAGGTCCTAGAACTTGCCTGATTTGCCAAGACTGACATAAACCTAGGTCTGATCAGTGTTACCCGTGTAAGATATAGGGGAATAGATTTTACGTCATCCCTTTGACCTTCTGTGTGCTTCTGTTAGGTGTAAGTGGTTTATTTTGCATTCATTTATTTACTTCTTTTGAAGTCTGCTTTAGACCTTTAGAGAATGAATACAATTGTTTCATTGTGGTGTGTTTCCGTAAAGCCAGTGTCTGCTCTGTTTTTATTAGTTTACCTCTCTGTTTCCAGCACATTCCCACCACAACCTGAGAAACATGTCTTGGCTAGAAGCTGCACGTTTCCAGATTCACCCGTGACACTTCCTGTTAGCATCTCGGTTTTCTAGGAAACCACAAAGCTACCATTACCATTACTGCTGCCAGTGAACAATGGCTGCTTTTGTTTTGAGGCACTGCTGAATGAGCCCACTGTACTGCTGTCCCCCGAGCTAATCGGCTTTCCATAATCGCCTTGGCCACACGCGTGTTGCCAGCAGCCTCTCACTGTGGCTTTTAGGTTTCCGGTGACATGGACAAGGTGATGAGGGAATAGGGGCTGTGTCCTGGGAGCTGTGTGTAGCTCAGCAGGTCTTGGATCTGTGCCTATGCCCAGAAGGTCATGGGTTTGTATCCCGTGGCTGGGAGAGTAACTATTTGTAACCCCAAATGCCTCAAGGGAGTCAAATAAAGAGCTGAACCTACACTCAGACCCCACGCTTTTCTGACCTGTGCATTTGGACAAAAGCATCTAATAAGTAATGAATGTAAACTAAACATTGTTTTTCCCAGTTTCAAAGAGATTATACATGCTTAGACTTAAGCAAAGTATGAAGGGAGTGAAAATTTTGTGCAAATTTAGTGGTTCCTAAGTGTATACAATTTCATTTGAGTCTCTGACAGAAATTAAGCAAGGTGTCACGGCTCAAACGATTCTGAGAGAGCATCAGGCATAATGGACATTGCAGAAAATTATTTATTGTATTTGTTTTTCGTTCTTTTTGATCTGCTCTCTGGCCCAGTAAATACACCTTCCAAAGAAGCAACAATTTTCAGTATATTCTGGGTTATCTTCCTGCAATGTCTGGTGGACTTTGAGGGTTTGTCTTTGCTCTCTCAGCTGGCAGAGAAGGCGCTGGTCGGATCGTGGCGGTTTCCACTGCAGTGCTGTGCAACCAAAGCACTCAGCACCACGGAGCAGCTGACGCATGCCCTGAAGCTTCTCAGGAACACGGTATTACGATGTCGCTGTCCGCCTTTGGCTTGCAGTCTGCATCACTCGTTTCTGAAAGTACTAACAGTCGTAACTGTGATGAGTTTATGAGAATGATCCAAATACTCCCCTTTTTCTTAATTCTACAGTAATTTAAGGATTCAATGTGTAAATATTTATGATTTGAAGTATCAATATTAGGTGTGATTAATTGCAATTAATCGAAGAAAGCTGTGTGATTATTTGGTTGATTTTTTTTTTTCCTTTGTAGAGTAGATTTGAATCTATTCACTGTCCCCTCAAGTCAGTGGGCCATACAGCTGAATTGAATGAGCTGTGGAAAATTGGATGGATGGGAGGGAGAGGTCTACATGTGTCTGACTTTAGGCCTTGAACCCAACATCATGTTATGAATCATGTTAGTCAAACACAATTATCAATGGTAAAAATAATTGATCCACTATTGACTGATCTCAAAATAATTTAATATATGTAAACCATAAAGTTAATATCATACTCTTGAAATAACAAATAGGAAATACATAATATGTTTATTGAATCTGCATACAGTAGCATGTACAATATTCTTAACAATGTTTATTAATTAGAGAAAAAGGGTAATTTAAACACTTTCTTCTTTTCGGTATAGATTCTGCAATAACGAGCAATCTGATTCTCTATACCACGACAAACAAGCACGCTTAAGATCCAGATCCATATCTGTTATCTCGTGTTCAATTGGTCCTAAATAACTAAATATTCCGTTACATTTTCCGTTGAGTGCTTTGGCCATGATATTATTGGTGCTAATGGAAATTCACTTTTGATTACAATCTTCCACTTAGTCATTATTGCAGTCTGATTATGCGTACATTGCATACTTAGACATGAAGATGTAACTTTACTTTGCTCACAGCGTGCGTCTTTGCTTTCGGCAAAATAGTCTATACTGACAACTCGTTAATGCCTAGCTCTGTTCCAGTCTTACTTTTACTCTCGCCCTGTTTAAATATTTTAATTATGTCAAGTTTAATATCTAAAGTAATCACTTTCTTTTTCTTTTCTTCACTCGCCATTGAGGCATCACTCTTAATCTTAGACATAGTTAAGTGGGCAAATATTTTTTAAGTTTAAAGAAAACAATTGGTTTGCAATAGACTTAATAAACACACGTGCTATCAATGCATTTACTGTGTGTGTTGATCTAAGAGGTTATCGCCTCCTCCTCATGTTATGCAATTCTTACATATCACTGTGTCTGTACATTAGAGTATTGCCTTCATTTCCTTGGTAACGTCTTGCACGTCTGTGTCTCCTGGATCACGTGTACTCGGTGCGGTGTGCAGTTCCAGGAGGCAGCCCAGGTGGGTGACGCTGAGGAGAGGCAGAAGATCTGCGAGCAGGTCTTCCAGGGCGGCGAGGAGGAATACGGGCTACTGGAGGCGATGAAGCTGCTGATGCTGCAGGCTGCGGTGGAGCTGCATGCTCGCATGCAGCGTGGCGACGATGTGCCCGTCTTCTGCTGGCTGCTCTTTGCACGCGACACCTCCGGGAACCCAAGCACGTTCCTCGCCAACCACCTGAGCCATGTGGGTTTCACCGGGGGTCTGGAACAGGTGAGCTCTACAGCGCCCTCATCTGTAAGCCACTAAGTTTCTGGCCCAGAGAGTAAAAGTCCAGCCCGGGATTTTGTTTCAACCAACCAGTTGAGTGACTGTGACTATGTTGGTTGGTTGAAACAAAATCCCAGTCTGGACTTTTACTCTCTGGGCCTGAATCACCCAACTCTGTTTATTACTGACCTAATGCATTTTCTGTAAGTTTTGAAACTTTTGACTCCATTAGTTGAGATGCGCTGCTGTTCTGTCATTCATTAATTTTCAGATTTATTTACAGGACTATAACACACTGATTATACGTCTAGCTGGATGATTACACACTATAAACCTCTTTGATTTATCCTGCTGGTGCAATCATTATTCAGGAGGCCGTCACTCCAGCCACCTTTTAGAAGGATGCTGTGAGCTGGGCTACACGAAGCTCATTGATTCCATGTACGACACTGTCAATATATCACAAGTTATGTAATTAAAGTGCATTTCTGCTGGATCTTCTGACATACAGCATTAGATGTGCTCTGTATCTCTTGTGACTCACTCTCAGATAACTGAACTGTTTTTATATCTTCTGTATATCTATCTATCGCTTTTTAACTGCTAACACAATAATTAATAATCAATGACACACTGCACACATTGGTGAAACGGTATGGTTGGGAAAACACCAAATATGCATCTTTATGATAATCTTTTAATTTCTCAAGAAGGGCTGGCCAGTGGTTTATCTTGTCATAATGAAGCTAACCAGCAAAAAAAAAAAAAAATCCCCTTGATGATTAATGCATATGAAAACACGGTTTGCTAACTGTCAATTAGCCTCCCCATGGAAAATCCCGTCTTTGTTGACTGAGATTTATGACTGAACCAAATTCAGTTGGTTAAACGCTTAAGTTTGCTGGATTTTAAAAGATAAAACAGTATAGCATCTGGGCTTGTGGTCATACTGTAATCAGTAATAATAACAGAGATAACGAACAGCCTGCATTGTCTAGTCACCGTGACATTAAAAGAAAACTATTTAGCAGACCTCAGAATACCTTAAGATTAGCTGAAAATGGAAGAGAACATTTTAAAACAATTATCAAAAATGTATGAAAGTAAAAGTGAAGCAGCTGGATGTAGATGACAAAATTGTTAAACACATATCTATTTTATTTCTGTTATGTATAGCTCTAGGGATTCTAGCAATTATATTTTAATTTTCAGTCTTGCGGTTTTGTTACATTTTCCACTGGGGATTTTTTTTCTTTTTTTTTTTCGTTTTACATGGCAATGGGTAGAAGCAAAGGGGGAATCTAGTCAGTGCATATGTATGTATTGAGTCATAACAAGCGTAGAATTTAGTTACAAGACATTACATTATAAACATCATAAACATGATATAAACACTATCAAATACACCTTAACACTGCTCACATCCTCATGATACATCTAAAATCATCGCATCCTGCCTTGTTAAAGGTCCACCCATTTGCAATTACAGCACATATCCTGGGTACAACCTGGGTACAAGCCGTCAATAGAATCTTTGGGCCTGTTGACCAAAAAAAGGAAACGAAACAAAAAAACACTCATTGGCTGTTGGGAAAACAAATCACAAAAATTGTTCAGTGCATATAGAACTGGTGAGGAAACAAAAGACCTTTCTCCTGTCTTAGGTGGAGATGTTTCTGCTGGGGTACACCCTGCAAAGGACCATCCAAGTGTACCGTCTCTATAAAGTGGACACAGAAGAGTTTGTGACCTACTACCCTGACGACCACAAACACGACTGGCCCTGTGTGTGTCTTGTCACTGAGGATGATCGTCACTACAATGTTCCTGTGAACAAACTGGCAGAACCCAAAATCCCAGAAGCCCACGTAACGTCCTGATTTGAGCGAGGACCAAGCTCTGAAGGAATACCCCCCAAACAGCTGACACTCACTATCGTCTGCTCAAAATATAATTCTCAAGCAAATATCCATTGTAGAATGCATGATGTTAAGTGCTATTGTTTTCTGCACCAGTGAGGCAGAGGTTGCACCAGCTTCCTTTAGCTTGTTTATCCAAAGCATCAGAGATGTAATTAATTTTTCCAAGACAAAAACGCGAGTCTTTGAACTGACATCTTTGGCAGATGACTGGAAAAATAGCAAAGTCGATTACGGGGGTGGAGGAATCCAGTGATGATTTTCTTAATTAATTCACTCAAACTAGCAGTAGTCGGCCTCCCAATTTTACAAAGATTTTACATTTAACATGTATAAGAAACAGCCCTATATTGAAACTGAACTACTATTGTACTCCATACAAAATGTATATGGAAGAGAATCTACAGTTAAATCTGACAAATTAACACCCCTATGGGGGGGGGGGGCGCGGGGGGGGGGGGGGGGGGGGGGGGGGGGGGGGGGGGGGGCGGGGGCGGGGGGGTGGGGGGGGGGGGGGGGGGGGGGGGGGGGGGGGGGGGGGGGGGGGGGGGGGGGGGGGGGGGGGG
>JAODKC010000001.1:27500580-27520820 GCA_026777985.1 Mormyrops attenuatus
TGTGTGTGTGTTTGCACACACTGGGATGTTCTACATTTGCATGTTACTAACTTAGCATTTACTAAAAATACACTCAATATTCCTTGTTAACAAATGCATTTACAGTATGTTCACCATTTGAGTTCTTTTATTAGCAAGGAAATGTCACATCTTTCATTCATCAAAGTAACCCCGTCTAGCAGTAATAACAGCAGAGAAAATTCAAGACATTCTATCTACAAGGGACATTAAATACTGCTCTGTTTCATTGGATGAAACAGTTCACTAGTGCATTTAAAGTTAAATGACAGCCTACAATTTGACTACGCCATCACCACACAACCAGTTAATAGGATGTCAGACATGCACTGTTACATAATCTTTGCATGTTATAAAGGAAACTTGTTTTATGTGACTTATATTTTCATTTATAGTCGTTCAGTCAACTTTCAAGTGCTTAACAAGATTTTTAAAAATGAGCAGTTTATGAAATAAACATAAAAGTGGTAAAAAAACCTTCAGTGTGCAAAATCCTTTGACTGGTAGTGTAGCTGAAAGTATTTTTAAGCATTTAAAGGTGGTTACTTTAAAGTTAAAATAAAGGATTCTAAAATCTGCAATGTAAGCTGATCATTGGTTACAGCGTTTTCTGAGTTTGGCCATGCTCAGCACGCTTGCGACACTATAACATCACGTCGCTTAGATATCATCAGACAAATATCAGCCCACAGAAAAACATGACTCAGTACTCATGAAGTGTACACTGCACAAAACATATAAAGATACTTCAGGGGAGGTTTGTTTGTCATAGCATTAATATCTACATCACTGAGAAAGAAGCTTGCTCTTGCTCGTTTTTTTGTATTTCCTCAGGGAAAATCCTCTGACAACACGGGGCAGTGTGTGGCTCTGAGGGTTAGGACTCATGATCGATTAGGTTGCCGGTTCAAACCCCAGGGACAGCAGAGTGATTTCACCATTGCGTCCTTGAGCAAGACTCTTAACCCGCAATTGCTCCAGGGACTGGCTGACGCTTTCTCAATTGTATGTTTCCTTGGATAACGCACACAATATAAGAATATATAAAAGAACATCACAATGCCATCAACTCGATACACTGCAGAGCAGCAAAGTCACTTGGGTCAATCAGACTCAGGATCTCACCTATGAGTGTGTGGAAGATGATGGCCACGGTTCCCGCAGCAACCATGCAGAGGACGGCCTTGGTCCGGTCCCTCTTGCTGTTCACGAACACCAGTCCCACGTTCTTGAAGTCACTCATGGGCCCGGTGAAGAACTTCATCAGGGAGTAGGCCAGGCCATAGCTGGCCAGCATCTCCACTGCATCCTTGACAGTTGCGATTCCCCGGTTCAGAGCCTGGTGATTGCAGGGGAGAGGGAGGCGAGAGATGTTAGCCGAGACAAAACAGGGTAACACGAGTTGATCAGTAGTGCAGATAAAGAACCGTAGGAATGAATTAGATCATTTATTCGCTTAGCCAAATGTAGACAAGCTTACATGTCCTCATTCATACAACGTGATACAACAGTAGTTTACCCCAATGTAATTACGAACATCCATCCAACAGTCCATTTTGCATAACATCAGCCGCAGTTGGTTTGGTGACACTCGTCACATTTTCACAAGCCGCAAACCAGAGAACATGGAGTACTTTCAAAAATGTTGTCTCCTGGTCTTAAAAGTGTGATGCGATATTTCATAGTGCAATGCAGAAACAAAAGATCTTCCATTAAAAATGTGTGCAAATCATAACCGTCAGGGTGAAATGGATATTTACACATCACACATGATGTGCAAAGCTGGATGGATGGATGGACGGACAGATGGGGCCATATTTTTAATTGTGGTATTGAACTTTATTATTTGCCATCTACAGAGTTCACAAAGAAAACGCTGCTGGTCCGAAATCAGATGAGTAGTTTATTTCCCAGGTTTCATGGCTGCACTGAGAGCCTGAGAGTTTCATTTTTGTAGAACATCTTGTCCACACTGCTGCCGACAGCCGTGTTTGAAAAATGCATTTTGTGAGTTGACCCAGCCCAAAATGAATCAGCCACAACGCACGATAATCATAAACATTAAAAAATACTTTGCTGGAATCCCTTTAACTATTATATCATTCAGTATCTTACACCCACAATTTAATATCACTGTTATATAAAAACGACTGTTTTACTGCATCATCAGTAAAGTTACAATGGTAACAAAAAATTATTTAATATATATTTCCACCATGTACTGCTTACAGAACTGCATCTGTGTTACTGAAAAGCCAATAGCTGGAACAGCAAAATCCCTCAAAAGCTACATGCGAATATTTAGTAAAAAAAAGATGTTTTCAGCTTCACAAGCCAAATCCATCATGATCTTCTTGTTTTCTCCCCTTATAATTGGGTAATATTAAGCAGAGTTACAAACGGGAACCAAACAGTCATTTAAAAAAGCCACAAAACCCCACAAAACAAAGAATGAGATGTTTAAATGGAGGGAGTTCGAAAAGGAGACTTGTCATACTCCGGACATTAAACTGAATAAGTGAAGTGTGGTTATTTTATTTTTATTTTTAAAATAGGAGATTTTCAAATATTGTAAATGACTCATTGTTACACAAATTGCTAAAACATTTTGTCAGTTTATTGCAAGGGTGGTAAGAAGCACATTCTGTTCTCTTCAACGGATTAAGGTTTAGACCAGTGTCTGCTGTATTCTCCTAAATAAACAAAATTAACATTATTTTTAACCGGCTGGCAGTGGTGAGGCTGGGATTAGCATTTGGTGACACTGTGATTCCTCACAGCTGCATTTTCCCCTTTTGCTGGGCTCCTGAGTGAAGGCAGGCTTTGTGCGTCAGTCTCAGGTTGCACGTTTGACACAATAGTTCTTTTTTCCATGTTGTGTGTCTCCAGAGTCACGTGTGAGGGAACAGACAAGCACTTCTCTGAAATGCTGCATTACAGTGCAGTCCAATGCCACGTCCGGCCTGCACGGTGATCTCAGTCTGCTCAGAACTCAGGTAAACCCACAGCCAGCCGGCGAGATCCTCCACTCTTATGTTTCATGTCTCACTTAACAAAAAAGCAGAACAGGAGTGGCTGTTACTTCAGGATGTGAGTCAACTGTAGATTTGAGTCACGCATGCGCTGCTGATCTGAGTCATCCATGTTAAACTGTTATAGTATTAAATTGAGTAATAAAGGACTTTATAGCATCTGCAAAACCTGCATCCTTACAAGTTAGTGAAATTTAAGTTAAGGCCTATCTTGTGTATTTGCATAAATATTCATAAAATGGCTTGCTTAGCTTTTAACCAGGATAAGATTGGAAAATTTGAGGTTTTAGAACCACTGGACCATAGTGATCATAACATGGTTAAATTTGAGGTTAATTTTAGTGTCCGAAGAGCAAAGTCCAAAACTAAAGTATACAATGTTAGGAAGGCTAACTTTAATGGTATGAGACTGAAACTAGAAAATGTAAACTGGATGGAGTTAAATAGCAAAACTGTTGAAGAGGCATGGGAATTTTTTAAAAGCACAATTGTTGCAAGAGCAAGAGGACTTCATACCTGTTTCCAGCAAAACTAAATCTAGGAAACTACAACCAAGATGGTTTACTAAGGAAATTAAGAATAAAGTCAGGAGGAAAAGGGCTCTGTTCCACAAATGGAAAATAACTAATGATTTCAAAATAAAGCAGGAGTATCAAAGTCTACAGGCTGAGTTAAAAACTAACATTAGACTCGCTAAGAGGAATGTAGATTGCATTGGAGGTTAAGGATGACATTAAAAGTTTCTTACAATATTTTAACTATAAAAGCTGAAATCACTAATTATCAGGATAGTAAGGACCTTATAATTGAAAATGAAATTCATATAGTAAATGAATTTAATGATTATTTTACACACACTGGACATACAAAAAAATGTGTATTTGGCTTGCTTTTGTTCCTTTTCAGTTTTTGTTATTTTTTAGTTAGCTTTAGTTAGTATTTAGTTTACTTAGTATTTGGCGTTCAACGCTGGTGCATGCATAACTCACATCCATGGTTGACTCAAACCCTGTAGTGACAGAACTGTTATAGTTTTGATTTTAAAATTTAGTTTTTATTTTCTATTCTCAATTGTTTGGTTAGTGTTGAGTGTGTTTTCAGTAGTTATTTTAAAGATATATTTCTATTCCGTTTCTATATATTTTAGTTCCACATTAAGTTTTAATTAGAGATGCAGCGATCCGATATTTGGATCAGTATAAGCTCCGATCCAGACCTATTTGACAGATCAGTCATACATGACCGATCCACTTTCGATGCTTACTTATTTAGTTTTTGGCAGTCTCTAAGAAGATAGCTCCTATTAAGTGTTAAATTTATTTGCACAATCAATGGCACGAAAGCTCTTTCCCAGACTTTTTTTTCGCTACTCAGTGGGTGTGAGTGCGGTGACTTCCGCCTGGTGTGACGTCATGCGTATATCCTTCGCAGTACGAGGAGCTGAAGAACATCAAATAAAAGGGTGACGATCTGGGAGTATTTTACACTTTTAACAACTAGTAGCACAGCGATTTGCAATCTTTGTATAAAAAAAAAAAAAAAAAGTTTTAAGAGTTTAAGAGTTTAAAGTAGCGTGTAGTGGAAAATCCCACCAAACAAACCGCACGCGATTGTGTGATATGACCAAAATCCCATATCTCGATAACGATATATATCACGATTGCACCTTATTTTATGTGTTACTTCTTCAAATCAGCTGCGGTAGGAATTGGACAAAATTCCCCAAATAAAAAGGAGCCAGGTCACAAATATAACCTGATCCACAAACAGACGGTAAGTAGGGGTGTAACGAGATCCTGCGATATTAAAATATGACGATTTCTGCAAATTAGCTGCTGTAAGCATGTCGGCGTCTGACGAAATTATAAATTAGTGTAGTAGATGCCCCAGACACTTTTAAATCTCTTGCGTGGCAGCATTTTGCCTACCCGGCGGAAAATATAAATGGCGAAAGGGTGACAGACAAAACACGAACCATCCGTAAGCATTGTAGGAAAATAATGCCGTACAGCGGCTAACGCTACTACTCTGTAAAAGCCATTTCCAGCACCATCATAGCTCTTTACTTAAATCCACTGCACCGGTGAAGAAATCATTTAAAAAAAAGTTTTATGTTTGTTATTTATATTGTTTTATTTATATTCGATTTTATGTTCCATTGAGAAGTCACATAGGAGAGAATCCTGTCATTTGAGTTTGTGGTGAAATATATTATGGTGCTAGATATTTGTTCTGTTCTTTACTGCATATGATGATGGTGATTATTCAACACATTTCACCATACATCTGCATTATTTAGCATTTTTTATCTTTCAAATTAATCAAATAAAAGGCTGCTTTCTTTAATATATTTTTTCTTTTAAGTTTTCCTTAAAATACTGTTCAAATATCATCTCGTCCTCGTGAACCCAATATCGTGTCTCGTATCGTTACACCCCTAATGGTAAGTGATCTACAAATGTGCAAAACCTTTTCACGTGTACAAATCGCTCTATTTTTGTGGATATGATTTTACACAACACAAATTTAAAAATACATATTTGTGGATAGTGTTGTATTTGTGATTGTTTTCTACATGTGGGGATATGCAGATCTATACTGAAATATTCCAGAATGCGGGTTTGAGTTCAGGCCTTAATTTCCGACTGTAATATCTTGCAATATTTGTAATATATTTCAGGTTTTTCAGGCATTATATTTTTTTGTAGGTGTACGCTTCACATTCAGTAGCCCAGCTGTCTTCTTGAAAGTCACTCATGGTGAATAAACAGAGTGCAATTATTAATAAATACATATAAAAAACATAATATTAAAGTTATATGGTGTACATTGTCCCCCATAGTTTAATGCTTAAAGAACACTTTACAGGATATGTCTGTATTATTTAGGTTTATCTATGTCTTCACGTTGCAGCAAATAGCAAATTGGCAAGTGTATACTGGGATCGCAAAACTATTGCAAGTGAACATTAAACTATTTCAAAAAATGTTTTCCCACCAGACTTAGGGGCTACTTTTCAGTACAAAATGGACAAAATCCATAAATAAATAGGAGGGAAGTCACAAATGTAACATGGTCCACAAATAGACAGGACGTGATCCACAAATGCGCAAAATACATTTCACGTGTACAAATTGCTCTGTATTTTTGTGGAAATGATTTTACACAACCCAAATTTAAAAATATATATTTGTGGATAGTTAAATATTTGTGGATCATGGTACATATTTGTCGAATGTCTTCTGTGGATTACAAAAAATGAAGTCCAATAAAATGCTTCCATACAAGTGCCACATCCCATGAGGCATGTAACCTAGCAAACTGTCATCCAAATGATGAAAAAATGTTGCCATAAACAGTACATTTTGTGGCACCACGAAATAAACAATAGCGCATAATATGAAACGGCAGACATTTTTATTTCGTCATCCAATAGTATTGTCATATCGCACAGCCCTATTATTAATGGTCATTAAAGATAAACATAATTACTTTAGCAAAACAGTTTTTAAAATGGTAACTGGTAATTTCCCATTTATTTCAGTTGGATTCAGAAGCAACATCTATAGTTTTTGTTTAGTTGCAGTGTTTTATTGCTGCATGTGGCTCAGCAGCCCAGTGTCCCCCCCCCCCCCCCGCACTAATGCCCCAT
This sequence comes from Mormyrops attenuatus, assembly GCA_026777985.1. Lineage (NCBI taxonomy): Eukaryota > Metazoa > Chordata > Actinopteri > Osteoglossiformes > Mormyridae > Mormyrops > Mormyrops attenuatus. Next base: position 27,507,283 of record JAODKC010000001.1, read on the forward strand.
TCAGTAAGGCACCACCAGAGAGCAGTAATCTACTCATGGCCAATTTTCTGCTTCACTGTTCTCCATACTCAATCCATAATCATTAATGGGACAAATAATCTGCGAAATATCAGATGCTTCATTGCTGGATAAACAGGAAATTGAGCTGCAGCCCATGACTGTACTAAATAAAACAAGCCTCCCCAAACTGCTAACACAGAAAGCATTTCTATTCATAGCGTTTCTATTTACAGCCAGCTATACTTCCATTACATAACCATAATCTCACTTTCACCGTGCTTTGCAAAAGCCCGTAACTGTAATGGTCTGTTCCGAAAAGGATGTGCGGAATATCGTAAAGGTACAAGGATACAACACGTCTAGCCATCTAGAAGAGTATTAGCAGGAAAAGGCCACAGTAATCCATGTAACACACGAGTCATTAGGAGCACTTACAGCAGTTGTAAAGGGATCCAACTTCACACACTCGTCAATGTTCTCAGGAGCCATTTACCCTAGCTGTCAAAACTCTTTTTTTTTTCTTTTTTTCTGAATGTCACCGATTAATATGTGTAAATGTTCCTTGTGCTTAATATGTATACTGTAAATACATTCATTTACATGAATTCCACATGCATTGAGATTGACGTAAACATGTGGATTGCCAAGGTCTCAAACCAAACCCGCCATGGAGACCTCAGCTAATGGTTTTGACAAAGTTCTGCTCTGAGATTCCAGATTCCCTGGCAGTTGCTCATTGTGCTCTTTAGGGCAGGGGTCACCAACATGGGGCCCGCGGGCAATTTTTATTTTATCCTGTCGCTATTCTTCTTTAATCACATTTGCATTTATATAGATTTGACAAAGACAATATCGAAAAAGCATTTAAAACATGTTTATCATACATGAAGTTTAGATAAGTTTAGGAGGGCATGTCAAACCGGTAGCCCTTCGTATGGCTCAGTACCCGTGAAGTAGTTCTCAGTTTCATAAAGGTTGGTGATCCCTGCTTTAAGGTTTGCTTTGGAAAATTCTCTCGTTCCGTTTTCAAAATCATAGCTGTTACAAACATTTCACTTGTTCCCCTACAGTTGTCTGGAAATAAAATTTGAAAAACCAGAACATTTTATTGTTTATTGGATTTCATCGTTTTGATTTTTTACACGTTTGTAAGTGCATTATCGTACATAAATAACTCATTTATTAGACTGCACCTAAGTAGCAATGATGCAAAAGGAACCACGGCGATTATATTATTTCATGTGATTATTCTCCAGAGTTTTAAATGACCCTGTCAGTATTATCCAGCTTTACAGGCCATGGTACAGAGAGAAAAACAATCCAGATATCAGACACGTTGCTGCTATAGTGGTCGTTTATCGTTAGGCTTATAAATGTTATTGAAGCCACCTCAATATTACAAAATACAATAATATACAAAGCAAGAACAACAATAATAAATAAATCTGTAAAACAACATTATTTGATTTTTTTTTCTTTCATGGACAATAATTTGTTAGACAAACTACTATCTGTGAATGAATAATGGTAAAATTAGGCTGTATATTGATCATGTGCATCTAAAACAGCACGAACCAGTCGAATGGATACTAAAGCAGTAAGACACCTAGCAAAACTAGCAAGAAACTGACCTTAGCTGTTGCTGACAGAGTAGCTGACTTCAAATGATCTCTGACTTCTGATTTGGCAGATACAGTTTGGCTCATCTCTCACCCTTCGGCCATATGCTCACGGATCCCTGCGTGGCTAGAGCTGTCATGATTACACAATTAAACTCGATGGCTCGATTATTAAAAAGCATCGATTAAAATTTTCCTTCTCGATTATTCGGCAATATGGCGAAAGGAAGACGGCTGGTAGTGCACGAGGGTCTAAATAAATAGTGAAAGCATCAGTTGCATGGAAGCACTTCACATTAAAAGTGAATGAAAATGCAGTGGGTTGTCAGTACATAAGTACCACAACAGCAGGACTGCAATGCAATTACATGTTAAAAAAGACATTCAGGTTTGATGGACCCAATAATGTGAGGCTAGCCATGATATGTGCCGATTAGCTTCCCGGATTAGCCTAGCCTGTCTACACTTAAATAATTTTACTTAATTTATTTTCCACAATTTCTGTATGTCAAAAAAAATCACCCCATTCTTAGCCACATCATCTTCCATATTACTGTTCATAATAGCCATATAATATTCATTATTTTTTAATGTATTGTGTGTTCTGAGTAGGGCAGAACTATACTGGAAAAAGTTCACATCGTGGTATCTTAAGTTTTTCCATTTTAGGAGTTGAACATTAACTATATAGCCAAATAAAATGTATTATCTACCAACAAAGTCTGTCAAATAAGTTGCCGGTGTCATGAGATGTAGGAAAAGACACACATCAGTTCTGACAAATCGCTTGTTTTTGCTCAATATTGTCTCTATAGAATACAAAGTATGTCCATACAACAGTGTCAATGTCTTTTCATAACCAGTCCTTGTGAGCTTTTCTCTTCTGCAGTCATTTTGTTTTTCTATTCCTCACAAAAGTGCATCATGGTCTATGAGTGAATCCAACAGCAAGGACGAGAATGATTACGATGGTCTCAGGGAGCAGATGCAGAGCTCACGGAAAAACAGCGGCGGTAAACTTTAAACAGATTTTTTTAACATACTAGAAAATGTTGAAAAAGAACAACCATTAAAATTGCAAAGCTTGCTAAGTTTTGTTTCCCGTGACTGAGTAAAAATGTTTTAGCGCAACTTATTGAAGGTTGAAATCCAGCAGACAATCGCGATATGACCATTGCATGTGCAGGAAATACCATCTTGACATTGACAACACACACAGTGCAAGCCTAGTGCTGAGGGCGGGACAGTGGTGCAGTGGGTAGCCACACGCCACCACTTTGTGTGCATGAAGTTTGCATGTTCACCATGATCCTCCGGTTTCTTTCCACTGTCCAAAAACATGCACCTTAAGTGAACTGGAGTGCCGAAATTGACCGTATGTGTGATATGAATGACTGATAGATGAATAGACAGATTAATCAGTAATTACTAGATTATCGATATAATCAATAGTGTGAGCCCTAGACACAACAGCTACTGGATCCAAAAAACATCCATACCAACTCTCAGCCCACCACTAAAACTGTCACTAAGATTAAATCATGTGACTGTTAAACTACAGTACACTGAAAGCATGATCACTTTCCTAGGAATGTAAAGCTAAATGTGCTAAATACACAAAACCAGAGATCCACAGTAAAGCATTGCCGATTCCACAACATTTGCGACATCTGTGGTTTTTTTTAGTAAGAGCATAATGGTCAGGGGCATCTGTGACTGCAATGAAAAAACTAAAAATACAAAAACTCTTGTATTTTGTTTGGTTACTTATGCTTATGGTTAGGGCTGGGTAGGGGTTAAGGTTGCCATAGTTAGCATTTTTCCCATAGAAATGAATGAACGGTCCCCATAAAGCTATGTTTACCCGACGTGTGTGTGTGTAGTCAGTACGCTTTATACCAGTTTCCTCCAGCGGTCCAAAGACGTGCAGTTAGGATAACTGTTGCCCGTAAATTTTCCACAGAGTATGAGTGTGTGTGCACATGTACCCTGTCAGTGAAGAGCTCTGTTGAACATGAGTGCTACTTACAGTGGCAAAGAGCTCCACAAAACCTCAGGGTATCCTCAGAACACTGTTACTTCGGTGCAGTTGTGTACTGACGTGGTTTCTCTATGGGATGTATACAGTAGGTGTATTGGCAAGTTCTATGGTATTGAAAATTACAGTGGAATCTGGCTACAGTTTGAAAAGAACTGACTTGCTTTGCTGGAAATACCATCGGATCTCTGCTCCTGCATGCCAGCTATCAAATTATACTGCGTAATGGGTTGCACCCTTCACCAGATGCATGACATTCTGGTAACGGAATTACTTCTGTTGTTCTGTTGTTAAACAGATTTTTTGGGATAAAGTGAAAGATGGCTACACTGATCAGTTTTCATACTTTCCTGGATCCCTGTTGTCATTTAGCCCTGTGTGGTTGAATATATCTTGCACAATTATAGAGTCATTACGGTTTTACATGCCATGTAGGACCTCCGACAGGCTGACTCTGGTAAATGTTACAGAGCAACAAGTGACGGCCCACGTGCTGCAAGATACGACCTGAAGTCTTCCCCAAATGAACAATTTCAGAACTGTGCCTTTTCTTTCAGCATTAGAACTGCTGTAATCACACACCCCCCATTAGAAGTGGGTAGGCAGGGGGGCATCAAGCATCTCCAGGTCACGTCTCACTTCCGCTTCCTCAACAGCACATCCCAGATAAGCAGACAGATTTGCCACGATAAACACACCCCTAATAGGCTATGAGCACAGTATCACTATATAAATCTATCATCAAATACATATAAGAAAACACAAAAGAAAATGAGTATAGACAGAGCAGTTCAGGTTTCCCACGAAAAGAGCATGTTGTTGTATTGTTGAGATTACCAGAATAACCTATGGAAGTGAATCTGAAACCTGCACTGTTGTTGCTATATTACTGAGCTTATGAGAATCACCTATAGATGTGATTTAAAAACCAATAAGACTTACATCATTGCTATAATTACTGAGGTTGGGAATTACCTGTGAAAATGTATCAGGAACCTAAAAGAGTTATATTGGTGAATACGGTTGTCACAATACTACAATTTCAAACCCAATACTGATACCCAGGAAAATACTCAATACTCGTTCACATTTTCCACACCATGGGTTTCTGTCTAGTCGCTGGTTCGACTTCTCAGCTTCAATGTAGGATTTAACATAACAAATAATTGTGTTACCCTGTTTAACTGACTTCTCGAAATTCCGCATCAAGACTGTGTTGTCGGTCTTGCAGATGATTCACCACGTTTGCTGTGCTACTCAAATTTATAACGCTGTTTGCATATATGCTTCCTGACATCCTTAGCTTTTCCCTGGCCGTTCGCCTCATATGCAAAATACTTCCAAAAGGCACTTTTGCTTTTTTTCATTCTCGACTAAAACCGGCTGTGAAGTTCCTTCGGCAGCAGCGCTGGCCACGTTCAGCCAACTCAGTGTTAACCGGCTAGCATTCATATGTTCGGCTGTTAGTGAGGAGAGGGGCCGTGCGACCGTTTGTCTGCAGCGGTGCTGAAGAAATTTTGTGTCAACTGTAGGAGGCGAAGATGGCACTGTTGGTATCGATACTGTTGCAAATGAGTATCTAATCCGATAGTAATCTTTAGTATCGATTAGTATCTGAGTATCAGATACTATTTCTTTGACAGCTCTATTGGTGAGGTTATGAAAAGTATCTATGGAAGTGATTTAGAAAACCAAAAGAATCATATTGCCCTTGCAATATTATTGAGGTTAAGAGAATCACCTAGAGTGAATCACATGCGTATATTGCTGTTGCTATATTACTTAAGTTATATGAATCACCTGTGGAAGTGAATCAGGAACCTAACAGTCGTTGTTATACTATAGAGCAGGGGTCACCAACATGGTGCCCCCAAGGACCACGAGTCACCCGCGGACCTGTTCTAAAAATAGCACAACTCACCAGTGAGCAGCGTCTAAAATTTTATTTTATCCTGTTGCTATTCTTCTTTAGTAACATTTGCATTTATATAGATTTGAAAATTACCATATCTAAAAAAAAAAGCATTAAAAATCATGTTTATTATACATGATTTAAGAAGAGTGTATCAAATTGGTAGCCCTTCGTATGGCTCAGTACCCGTGAAGTAGCTCTCAGTTTCAAAAAGGTTGGTGACCCCAGCTATAGAGGTTATGAGAATCACTTTAGAAGTGATTCGGGAACCTAAAAAAGCCACGAAATTTGTTGCTAAATTGCTGAGGTATTGGGAATCACTTATGGAAGCAGACTGTACAACGAAAAGAGCTATATTGTCGTTGCTGTATTATTGAGATTATGGGAGTCACCCTACGGAAGCCCAGCAGTGTGGCATTCCCTTCGGAGGAGTGCCAGCGAAGGGTGGCTGGCCGGCATCGCGGGAGGTGAAGCAGGACCGGCACCCTACGTGAAATGGAAGGCGGAACAGTGCTTTAAACGCCAGGGCACTGCACGCGTGATATACTCACACAGCCTGCCTGCCACATGCTCTTTCTGTGTGAAATACAGCCATCCTGATATACGATATAATATGGAAAAGCTCACAGCCACATGTGACATCTAAGCATTTTACCCAGAATAGCATATTCAGTGCTTAATATTTAATATATACAGATTTTATTGTCAGTGGGAGGCTGCTGCCTTTCTGATAATAAATACAATATTATCAATATTGTTAATTATTAATAGTAGGCCTAAAGTCCAGTTTTATTTCACTGGCTAGTGGTGGTGCCTTTATCCAAATAAATGTCAAAATGTTTAATTTTACACATTTTCTGAATATCCAAGTACTTTCTCAAGGATAAAAATGCATGATGTTTGACTATTCAGGCAGCACAGATTAGACAGGGTCACAACCTAGTTAACCACGCAGTATTAACATACAGAAATGTCTACATCTCTTTAAGCAAGCTGCACCTGTAATGTTGGCCTAAATGACCCACAGACACCGTCACAACACGAGCTGCAGCCTGCTGCTGTTTGGTTACTGAAAGCAGTATTTCAGTATAACGTCACGTGGTATTAAAGGGGTCGGACACGTACGCTAATTATACTCGGAGTGGATTTTCCCGTTTTAAAATGTCTGTTGGGTCTTTGACCGGATAAAATCATCTCTGGATTTGAGTTAAAAATACTAATCCTGCTCTACCAGTAGCTGTTCTGCTTATCCCTTGGTGCGTGTCAGCTGGTGAGATCAGCTGATGTCTCCGGGCTGTCTTCACCTGCGTGCATAGTGTAGGTCCGGTCCTTAATAATCTACGCTTTTCTGTTAAATTAAAAACGTGTGTGCATATCAGAGCAATTTATGAACAGTGAGACTGGTCCTTCGAGTCTACTTCAAGTTATGCCCCAGCTAATTAGGTTTAATATTAGATCAAAATTCCAGTGCCACCTAAAACAAGTCTATCAGTACAGCCTAATTTGTACTTATGCAATGTGTGCTGCAGGTCTGCATGCTTGCTTCTGCAAAGCAGGCTGCTCGTGAGAGAAAGAATGTTTACTAGTGCTTTATTACCGCTTTATTCAAGTTTACGAAATAGCACTGTGTATGTATACGTGGGAGTATGCGAAGGATGTGAATGAACGCACGTAAATGCCTATCTGTACCTTAAGGACACAGTGACCCAACACGATTCAAGGCAGCACGGTGTTTGAAATCGACGGTGCAAAATAAATCGGGTCGGGATTTGAGCAGCCGAAGCCATCTTCGTTAGGATTTTAAAATACAGCGACCCCCACTAACCTTTAAGTCATCTTCGACATCCCACGAAAGGAACCGGACGGTAAGAAAACAAAAATATGAGCCGATGCCATAGTCACGCATGTCAGTTTACGGACTGGTGCTAGATGATTCCCTGAAAATGTCATGAGCTGCATGATGCCCGAAAACAGAATAATATCGCCGCATGACATTGGGAGCCGGATCCTTCACAAACACACCGCATCCATCCGACACACGCACCCAGCAAACGTTATTTCGGCGCAGAAACAGCGAAGCATACTTGCCTGCTCTCCGAGGTCGATGGCTATGTTTGTGATTGCCAGGGGCACCAGAAAGCGGATGAGGGGCCAGTAAGGAGCCAAGGCAGGAATATTCACCATAATATCGGCGCAGGGACAGCGGCACAGCGTGCATTTGCTGTTTCGCGGCTGTGAAATTAAATTGATGCGGGAGGAAGGCTGTATATCCACTGAACAGATCGCCGATGTTTTTCGGGTTTTTTTAGCCCAAATTCACAAAAGCTGTTGTCGTCCGTGCTCTCATACACAGTAGCAGCATCACCCAGTAGACGCAGGGGAAAAGCTGATGGTCACCGGAAATTTCTGCTGAATATTTCTCCATCGTTCATGAGCAAAATGGGGAGAGGACGAGCGAATCAGGCCGGCGATCCGACTCGGCGAATCTTCATTTTCGGCGGCGGTGGAGATCGGGCGGCGCTGCGGCTCCCCGGTGACAGCTCTGCGGAGACGGAATCTGCGCCTCGGCCACCCAGCTGAAGCATCATCCCATCCCATCCCCTCCACAACACGTGGGTCGGCACATCCAGGCCACGCCCATGAGCCTGGCGTCATCGCGCACCCCCACCCCGGCCCCTAGAATTGGATGCGGGGGGATAGGAGTCATCGTAAATAAACCCTCTCTACCCATATATTAAAAAAGAATATACTAACAAACAAACAAATGAACAAGAACGGAAAACACGAGACGATCCCGCCCATTCATTTTAGATATATATTAGGCCAATATGTCTTTATACGTGCTGCACTGCAGCCGGACGTATATAGACTCAGCAGGGTTATTTATAAACGTTGTAATTTTTTATATGTCTATCGATGTGTAGACCAGGTAATGTTAAACAGGGCTATACCGGGAGGATCCATCCAAGGGATTACATCTGGAATATATATATTTACATTTTGTCAAATTCAGATGCGGAAGGATCACAGGTCCTCTGCTGGCCAGATGAAGTATTTAACGAACACTTGAAAATAGAAAAGGCGATGTGTTCAGATATGCTGTGTTAATTGGACAGGAAAAACAACGAGCTTCATAATTTAAAATGGATTCCAAATGAACTGTAATATGTTACTCAGTTTGCCTTTTATTTTTCATGATACAAGAACTGACTAGAACACCACTGAAACATAACATGTCAATCAATTTGTATGTTGTCTCATCATTTATCTGTCAATTAATCAAATTATTTAATCCAAAATGAACTGACAATCTAGGTGTTAATCAAATACCAGAGTTAGTAATAGTATCTCATTTAAATATACTCATTCATTAATCTTTGCTTTCGGTATTTACTGTAGGGCCTATTTCTATAACAATATTTTTTCTTGCTTGACATGGAACCTTTTGTAGGATTTTAGATTTCACATGTAAGTTTTATTCTTTAATCACTTGTGCTCTTAATATTACAGTAAGATAACAATGTTTGTTTCGGGCTGAAGGCCATCCGATTTCTGACAGACATTTTGATCAAAATGCAGTTTTTTTCCTCAGACATGGTATTTCAAAATGCAGCTGACATCGTTTTTTTTTTTTTCCTAGTCAAAACATATTGTTGCGATTACAAAATTGTCTTCCCATGGATACCCAACAAACAGCAATTTATCCTTAGGGCATCCTTAGGACAAACAAATAGAGGATGACTTTATTACATTAAATCCCTGTTTATGCAAATCCCTATTTAAAAATAATAAATATTTAACATTTTAGCAGTAATGCAAGGGACAAAAACAAGGGACAGCCAAAGGATGTCCCCCGGATGGCCGCTTGCTTGTGTTGCTTCTGAGTCATCTGCTTCTGTTTACTGGGTTGATGATCCCAGGTTTTGTGTTTAAAATAGATATCTTCCTAATCAATCAATCAATCCGTCCATCCATCCACCATCCATTCATCCATCCATCTTCAATAACATATCCAGTACTGTGTTGTGGTGAGCCTGCAGCCTACTCTTTGAAGATATATTGGTTATATTAGACAAACTTAGAAAGAGATAAGACAACAAGTGATATAGAATTGAGGATGTACATGAATTCAAAAATTCAAATTCAAAAATTTTGAGCATCGATAAGTTTTTAGCACTGGTAAGATTTTCTGTAATAGCCAATCAGGGTGGGTTTTCACTCATTATTTAGAAAAATGTTAAAATTCCAAAGCCGCACTCCAGGCATGGTTGACACCACCATGACTGGGACAGGACAGATGGTACCAAAGACAGGGCAGGGCATGACCGGACTGACGGGGTACATGGAAAGACACCAGACAGGACCCAGAACTGGACAGAAGGGCCCGAGACCAAACCACCAAGAAAACATGAAAAACAAGACCAGGGCCAGACTGGGAACAAAGGACAAAAACGGATCCATAGATCAGACACTAGGAAAGACATGAGGAACACAACCACAGGACAGGACACACAGCTAGGGGTGTAGCACAGGCAGGGGTAGGACCAGGAACCAGAAGGGCGGCATGAGGGACAACCAAAACAACACACTCCAGGAGAGGGCGGACAGCTAGATGGACAATGGAGACAGAGATGGAAACACTGGAGGGAGCGATAGGATCTAAGTGCCTCAGAGGGCCAGCAGGGCCAGAGCAGGAGGGATCAAGGGAAACTGCAGAGTTTGAGCAGGAGTGCCCCGAGCAGATGGTGTCAAGAGAATGGAAGTGTGGGGGCCCACGGAGCGGGACGTAGAGTGGGTCCTTCTGGGTCTTGCCCTAAGTCCTCTGGTGGGGCATCATCTGGGTCAATCCAACTCGGCAAGGTGGCAACTGGGGAGTCCGAAGTCAGCCTGGTGGCAACCAGGGAAACGAGAGTCAGCCTGGCGGTTATCAGGGAGGGAGTGGTCAGTCTGGAGGTGACCTGCAAGGTATGGAAAGGCTGCAAAGAGGCCGGCAAGGCGATGACAGGAGATGAAGTCGGTGCCAGTGGGACACCAGGAGACGAGGCGGGCACCAGTGAGACATGAGAAGACAAGGCGGGTGCCTGTGCGACTACTGAAGATGATGCGGGAGCCGATGGGATGGTAGGTGATGAGGAGCCAACGGAACGGCAGTAGACAAGCAGGGTGCAGCTGGGGCACCAGGAGGAGAGCAGGGCATAGGCAAGGCACCAGGGTGTGAGCTGGGTGAAGCCAGGACTCCTGGTGTCACCACTGAGGTTCCCTGCAGGACGGCAGGTGAGACAGCAGCCAGCACAGCCCAGAGTGGTGTCTTAGTCTGAGGTGTAGTCTCACCTCGGGCGGACATACCCAGAACGGTGTCACTGGGGCAGGCTCAGGCGGCACGGCTGCTGTGGGACTGGGGGCAGGTAATTCGGCCCTTCTTGAGCCGGGAGCCATGGACTTGAGCGGAGCAGTCTTCTCTGGGCCAGGAGCTTGGAGCATGGGTGGAGCAGCGCTCTCTGGGTCAGGATCTTGGAGTGCAGGCAGAGCGGCCCTCTCTGGGGGCACAGCAGAGTAAAGGATGGCTTCTGAGGGTACAACAGAGGAAAAGATGACCTCTGGACCCCTGGGGGCCAGACTATTGAGGCTTGGAAAGAGTGGCGGCCCCTTTGGGGCCAAATTCTGGAGGCTTGGGAGGTGTGGCAGTGGCCTCTCCTGAGCAGGGTTCTGGAGGAGTAGTGGCAGCTTCCACCTGGGCAGGGCTCAGTAGGCATCGGGTCAGGTGAGGCGGCAGCCATGGGCACAGCCAGCTTCCTCCATTTCTTCCTCCTGTGGCCACAGACGGTGGGTGGAGATGCGGAGAGGTGGCAGGCTGAGTAGTCTCACAGTATCCTCCGCACATCGGCCAGAACTTCAGGAGATCTGTTTCCTGGGTTCTCTCACCAGCACCTTCCCCGCAAAACAGAAAAGGGTTTCAGCCTCGGGGATCCTCCAGACTGTGGAATTACTCCTCCAGTCCACTTAAAGGGAGGGTGGCTCCCACAGCACTAGTAACCCCTTTGCTTCCCGGGTCCAAGGGACATGGGGTATCTGGTCTACCAGATGAAGGGCAATTTAGAAGCCGGAGCGGAGGTGCAGGCTGCTGGGGTTTTTTGAGAGTCTGGTCATCCTCTCATGACCCGAAGGTAGACGTTTGATGAACAGAGGGGGCTTTACTGGGGTGGCAACAGGGACAGGGAAATAAACTGGACCACAAGGGGTCAAAACAGGAACGCAAGTATCGGGAAGGGCACAGGCAACAAGGGAACTGACTACAATGACTGGACTGGGGAACACAGGGCAGGGAAGCACAGATATATGGGACTAAGAAGGGGCTGACACGATGCAGGTGAGGATGGTTAGCACAATAGGGTTCTGGATCATGAGAAAGACACACCTGGGAAGAATCAGAAGGGATCCAGAGGACCAGCTGCTGGTCATACCGGGGGTTGTGATATCCTGCATGAATGTAGGAGCTGCTTTAGTCCATTGCACTCCTGTGAGGGGCACATCCATCCATTCATCTCCTAATCACATATCCTGATCATGGATGTGGGGAGGCCTGGAGGTGACCCACTGCTGTATAGGCTGGGGAACATCCAGCAAGACACCTACAGTTCAGCATGACTGAGGAAAACAAATAAACAAGATGCAAAGAACAAGCACAGGATGAAATGTTTTTTTTTACATTGCCATCTGTAACAGATGCAACAGATAAAAATTAGGAAACATTAAGTACTGTGGTCACTAGTCACCTTGGTCCAGGCATTTGGCAGGGCAACAAAAATACAGCCATTACAGGGGTCTACAGTTGCTGCCACGCCAGCCATGCGAGCACACAGATAATCAGATTGGGGCTGGTATCTGGCAGGGCAGCCCAGGCAAAGCCAAAATTAAGGCCCGAGACTGCTGTCAAGCACACTGACAACACCAAAATAACATCTGTTTGATAACCTCTTATATAAACATTATGAGGAGAACCTACATCACACCAACAGTAGCCCTTACACCGATGGTCATTAATGTGTTGACTGCGAGCTACTAGTAGCCCATATACCACAGATTAGGAATTGGATAAAACTTTTGTGTATCCACATATATTTGCATTTTGCATATACACGTATATTTCACTTTGCGCTGGATGATGGGAGGATGGTAGGAAGCCATGTGACTGGATGATTGAACCTTTAGTGGCAATTTCAGGAAGAAGAGATAGGGAGTCAAGGACTGAACCTTGGGGCACACCAGTTCACACCAGTTTTTACCAGATGTAAATTTTTTGCACCATTGCACCCCAAAAGAAGGATCTGTGTGATAGGTAAGAGTCAAACCATGACAAACCAAATAGGATCCTCCCCAAGTTAAAGAGAAATTCTGCCTAAATGACAATTTATTACATAATAAATGTATTCTAGTTTAATACAACATCTATGTTGTTGGCACAGCACAATTTCTCATACAGTCCTTTGCAAACTGAAAGCCAGTTCTAGCCCTGAATTGATGGTAGGTGCTTTGCCCTAGGCTGCTGATGACAATGTAACATCTGGCCAGAAAATGCTGGCTGTGAGCATCCCGGAATACAGGAGCAGCGTGTGCTGACAGATTCTGGCCTGCCTCTCTCACGCAACAATATTCAGCCTTCCTTTCACACTCTGTCATGATTTTTACTGTGTCTGAAATTCCAGTTCAGTTACTCAATCAGCTAATGAAATATAAATAACCTAGCACACTAACGAAATGCAATTAAAGCCACCTGATTGCATCAGAATCGTTGTCAAAAATCATTTACTTAAGATTCAACAAATGTTGCAAATCCATATAATTTGCATAGAATACATGCTAAAACAAAGAGCATTTTAATAAATGACATGAAGTATACAGTCATTGACAAAAGTCTTGTCACATAAGGACATAGTAACTTAAAAAGGCATATAACTTTATTTCTAATCAA
>JAODKC010000001.1:27521106-27539701 GCA_026777985.1 Mormyrops attenuatus
ACTACACGTCAAGTTATTATTTGGTGTTCCTACAACTTGGTTAAGTGACAAGACTTTTGTCAGGCACTGTATATATACACACACACACATATATGTTATATATATATATATATATCTGCCACTCAACAGAATCTTCGTGGCATTATAGTAACCAGTTTTAGTAAGCAGGGTCCAGACCACCTGTAATCCAGACCAGGATAATTAACCATAAGATGGATGGATGGATGGGTAAATTTCTAAGCAAACAGAAATTACTGTTGTAGCACAGTTATAAACTACAGACACCTTAAAAACTGTATTAACTGTGAATTATATATAGTACTGTAATCCTCTCTCAATAACATTGTCCTTCATGCCATTGTTTCTCAAACATACAGTTGTGCATGCTCTATATAGATCCCACTTATCATGTTATATTCATGTTTGAGCCATCTGAAGTGTTAAGTCTGCATTAGAATAAGGGGAACAAGCAGTGCCTGTGACAGATCCTGGAAACTGCTGTAAACAGTGGCAGTAAGAGCTCCAGATGGCTGGACAGGTGACAGGTGATTGCCTGGGTCCCCTGAGGATAACATTCTGGGTACCTGGAGCAGAAGTCCTGGTGCTAAAAGGAGGCTCAAGGCTCAAGTGATAAGGCTTTTCTCCTGCTAATAGCAGAATAACAGTCCTTAATACTATCCATCCATCCACTTTCTGAAACAGAGTCAGGGTCACCTGAGCTCTGGGACCTATCCCAGAGGCTACGAGCACAAGGCAGGGAACAACCCAGGATGGGGCGCCAACCCATCGCAGACCCTTAATAACAGCAGGGAATAATTATAGAAGAACCAGGACTAATCAAATCATCATCCATCCATCCATTTTCTGAAACTGCTGAATCCCAATTAGGGTCGCGGGGGGGACCAGAGCCTATCCCGGGAACAATGAGTGCAGGCAGGAACCAACCCTGGGTAGTCGCCAACACACCGCAGGGTGCACACACTCACACAACTGCAGGGTCAATTTATACTCACCAATCAACCTATCCTGCACGCTTTTGGACCGTGAGAGGAAACCTGAGCCCCCAGTGAAAACCCACACGAACCTGGGGAGAACGTGTGAACTCCACACAGAAAGGACCCGGGACCGCTGAAGGACATGGAGATGTGACTGTTCTGCTGAGGATGAGATTCAGCCTTCGATTACAGAACAGAACATTTCTCAGTTTCATATGTCTAATTATGGAAGGAATAATGTTATGGAACGTTTTAAGTGCCAATACTAATTTATTACTGCAGAATTGGGCAACAGTGTTTTCGTACTGGAGGCATGCATTAGCAATATTAGATGGTAAACAGGCTGAGGACTGGGCTGACATGGTCTCTGCAGTTTACGCTGCATCCAGACCCAGTTCAGCATCATGCTGAGGTCTAGCACCTCAAAGCTACAACACCCAGCACATTGCTCACCAATTAAGGTTAAAAAAGATTCTCTTTTTCTGATGGTACATGTGATCCTGATGAGCTGCTTGTTATTGGCAACTCAATAGTCAGGAATGTCAAAATAAATCATAAATGCAGTTCAGCGGTTTCAGCTAAATGCCTCCCCAGGGGCAGAGTGTCTGACACTAAGGCTCAACTGGATGCCACTGCCAGGAATAAAGTCTCCACCTTAGTTGTCCACACCAGGACTAATATTATATCCCATTAATGTAGGGTATTAAATAGGAACTTCATGTCTGTGTCAAAAAGCTCAAGAGCATGTCAGAATTTAATCTGGTTCCATACCGATGCTGTAAAGAGGATGTAACGTATAGCATGCAAAGTGCCACACCCTCAGAAAAACTCAGTCATAACTAACAGAGGGTGTCACTGAGCAGCAAGAAGCAGTGGTCTTCTGGAAACTTCCTTCACCCCATGACCACACTTGCTGATTATTACCTGCTTGTTAGAGCTGGCTGCTTTTTCTTCAGCCTGTGCTCTGTCATCAAAGACATTCAATGGAGCATTCAAGACCACTGTGTAAGACCCCTGATTAGCCAGTGCCCCGTCTATCCTGAATTTTGGCTATGCGTGTACTGGTGTAAGACCCCCGATTAGCCAGTGCCCCGTCTCTCCTGAATTTTGGCTATGCGTGTACAGGGGTTAGACCCCCCAATTGTCACGCCCTGCTCGTCCGATCCTCCTGTGTGCCATGCCCTCTCGTTAACCTCGTGTAGAATCCCTGTATCATCAGCTGTATCGAGTTGTTTTCATTAGTTTTGTGTATTTAAGTCCGCGTCAAAGTATGTTTCCCCAGTCTAGTCATTGACATCTCAACCTCACTAGTGTTTCTTCGTGCTCCCAATTGTGTCAACCCCTTTAATAAACCCAGAGTTTGCCCTTATTCCTGGACTCCCGTGCCTACCTTCCCATCATGCCTTCAGCATGTGTGACAGAATGACAGGACTCAAGAAGAAGACACCTCGCCTGACCGAGGTTGAATACCTCTGTCTGGTTGACGAGGTGCTGTACTAGTTCGATCAGCCCGAGGTACGGAGATTCTTAATCCGCCGGTGTTCGCGCCGGCGGCTCCTGCTCCACCCTCCGTGGTTTCAGTCCCGGCGGCTCCGGCTCCGCCCTCTGAGGCTCCTGTGCCGGCGGTTCCAGCTCCGCCCCCCGAGGTCCCTGTGCCGCTGGTTCCTGCTCCCCTCCCCAGAGGTTCCTGTGCAGGTGTTTCCTGCTCCGCCCCCTGCTCCCGTGCTCCCGTCTCTGAAGAGATTCCTGATCCCCCGGACCCTGCTCGGGTGCCCCTGGCTCCCATGGCCACAGTCCCTGTCCCCGCAGCTTCCCCCTTGGTGGAGGAGGAGCTCGAGTGGGACCCCTCAGGGATTTCCCTGATTGCCCCAGTGCACCCCTCCGGTGGGTCACCCCAGCCACCACCCCAGTATGGCAGATCCCAGCCAGGACCTCGGCTCTCTGTGTCCCGAAGAGGGAGAGGACATCTGCGCAGGGGTCGGGTCCCAGCCACCCTGCCCCCTGGCTCGCCTTCGGTCCCCCTGGCTTCAGCTCGACAGTCGCCGGCAGTTCCCCCTGCTGCGCCTCGTCAGTCGCCAGCGTCTTTGCCGGCTGTGGCTGCGCTTTCGCCAATGTACAGGTGTAACAACCCCCAATAGCCACTTCCCCGTTTCTCCTGATTTTTGGTTACGTGTATACAGGTGTAAGACACCCCCAATAGCCACTTCCCCGTTTCTCCTGATTTTTGGTTACGTGTATACAGGTGTAAGACCCCCCAGTAGCCACTTCCCCGTTTCTCCTGATTTCTGGTTACGTGTATACAGGTATAAGACCCCCCCCAATAGCCAGTGCCCCATCTCTTCTAAATTTTGCTTATGTATGGAGTCATCAAATTTATAATGAACCTTCATACACTAGTGTAATAATATAGCACTTTCAATACATGCTTGCCTAGTGCCCAAGGTATAATTAGGGCAGAGAGACTAGTAGGAAACAGTAAATTTAATTCACACTCTGGTCTTACACCAGAACTAAAATATCTGCACAAACTGCAATCATAAGGAGCTTCATATGAACTTTAAGTCAGTCTGTTGAGCAGAAGTACCCATTCAATTAGAAGCAGGTGGCTAAACTCTACACATCTCTAGCAAATTATTACAGGGATAAAATCTTATTAAAGGCTGGATATTCCTCTTCATTTTAAAATCGTTATACTTGTCCTGTCATATGCCTACTACTGATTATATGCATTGGAATTAATTTGCGTAATAAGTGCAATGAGTAGTTTGCTGTTCTCTAGAGTTTAACACTAATTCCATATCATCTGTGGCTTTGATATCTCTAAAGATCCCCATGGGGATACAGAGGTGTTATTAGAAAAAGCGGCAATCTTCAGATTTTTAGGATTGAGGCCAGCCGTCATTGCGAGGCTGTGTCCACATGACAGGGACAGGACTTCAGGATGCCACCCAGCAGGACACTGTTGAAATACAGAAGGCGAAAGATCACAGGAAGGCAGTATGTCAGCTGACCCTCAACATACTGAGGCACTGGGCTTTTTCATTTTTGGCTAATTATAAATGGTTAAGTATCTGTGCTATAGCGGCATGTGTTTTAATGCTGGAGTGACATAGAAACAGGTGTTGGTGTGGCCAACAGGTTAGCTCATCCTGTGGTCTGTGTGCATCCCAGTGTAGTGATAGAGATACTGTAAAAAATGGTGCCATCCTTCAAATGAGATGTAAAACTGAGATCCTGACTCTCTGAGGTCATGAAAGATCCATAGACTTATTTCAAAAGATTAGGGAAGTATCCCAATGCCCTGCTTAATTGCCCATTGTGGCCCTTTCAGATTTGGCCTCCTAATCATGCTGAGGGTGCCGCCTATGGTCTGTGCAGAGGGCAGCCGCAGTGGAGACGCAGCGCTGTGTGGTTACTCATCACCTGCCTGGCCTCTGCCACGCTGTGGGCCACCTGGCTCACCTTTTTCCTGTATGGGAGCATGGAGCTTAGCCTGCCCTCCATCTGGGATGACCGGGCACAGGCGGTGGTACTGGTGGCACAGTCCTGGCTGCTGCTTCTACTGCCCGTCGCTCCCGAGGCCCACGCCACCTTGCAGTCCCCACTTCGCATGAGGGAGGCCAGCATTGAGGAGGGCATTCCTCTGTCCCACCTAACCGTGTCCCAGGGCTTGTCAATCCTTCACAGCACCACAGGTACGGTACTTTCTGTTTATCTTTTGGCCTGCTCTCAGTGTCAGAGTGTTTGAGAGAGAGAGCAGAGCCCTCACGATTTCCTCTCACCCACGTGCAGCTCCCTCTGGAAGTCATCAATGTGGGAGCAGTGAGTGCAGGTCCAGCACCACACACACTCTAAGGCAACCCAAACACTGAACTGAAAATACAGGTTTGGTCTCTGGGTCATTTGCTGTGATTCACATCTTACCTGACCAGAGCCTAAATACCATATAAGTCCAAATGACATCATTTTGTTAAGTGTGTGCATGTATATACAAGTCCCCTCTTAGCAATCCCAATCAAAAGAATTTAAGTGTCAGAACTGCAGAAAGATGTTCACATGATCACTGAATACCTGTCCCTCACCTGCAGGTGCCCCTCGTACCCTCCATCTAAATAGCCGGCAGCTCATGATAACACGGGGGTGGGAGGGGGGAGGAGACTAGTTCTTTCTCTCCAGGATTCTGAGCATCTGCTGAAGGACGTTTGCATCTGACATTTTCTGTAGTTGCTGTTTTCTGAGACCATGATGCCAATAGACATTTCTGCACATTACCATACAGAGTCATCTGGATCCGTGCAGCCCCCTGGGAGAAGGACAGGACAATTTATTACATGTTTAAAATAAATAATGCTTACAGACATCTGTGGGACTGGTGTTTTCTTTAAGATAAAGGATTAAACAAGCATTTAATTGCACTCATCGTAACTTATATGAGTAGCCCAGCCACTGGTAACTTCCTCCACTGCTGTAACAGGGATTTTGGAGTATTTGAGTAATGTACGGATCCATTCTGCAACCTCTCGGTCAATTCCGTTGCTTTCATTTCCGCCTGACTTCCAAACTCTTACTATAAATTCATTATTGAATTTCCCAACTTCCTCTTGAGTCTGGTCCTCTGGGCTAAACTTATGGTTTTCACTGACACAAAGGAGCTGAATCTGCATCCTGAATATCTGTAAAGCTACCTCTAACCATCTGAGAACATCTAAACACAATTATCTAAACACATTTCAAGATATACAGTACTGAGAAAGTCTTGGGCAGACAAAGAAAATGCTGTTTAAATGATCTTTCATATAAAAATGAATTGTTTACCAAAAAACTACAGTAAAACTGATGTTGGCGAATGTAAATGTTAATAGCAACCACATCATATAATGCAGTGAGACGGCAGCGAAATGACACTAACTTTGCAGACACTAGCGAGTAACGAAATCTCTCATCCTCCACTATGAAAAAAGAGTTAATAGTCCAATGCAGTCATCTCTATTATTTTAGTAGTTATTATTGGCTAATACTGATATATGTTACCTGACATATCGTGCATCGTGGATGGATATTTATATTAGCAGAAGCAGTAAATAGTTCATAATGAATAGTATAGCTAATGAACATAACGGAAATTGAGCCTTCTCTGTTATGAGGGGATGTAAAGACAAAATGCTAAATGGTATATGAAGTGCAGTTTTTGAGGAATACATGTATTTTAATGCAGTTTTCACCAAAATGTATCTCTGCAAGCTACTAGAAGACTGCATGGAGCCAATACGTAGCCCACTTATTACACTTACAAGCCCACTTATAGCACTTATTAGAAACCCGAGTAATTTTACTGACTAATCCAAAATTATTTTCTAAGCTCTCACTTTAAAAAGGGTTGGAGAGCCTTAGTCTGGACAATGTGTTTTCTCTTCGTTCAGATATTATTAGCAAACACGGCTTTATCTCCCACCAGGCTGATAACATTTACCCTTATCTGTATATCAAACTTGGCAAAATCTTTGCTTTCTAAAACTGGAAGCTTCGATGAAGGATGTTAGGATCTGGAATTTCCTTTGGCTGAAATTAGCTACACTCTCAGAAAAAAGGTAAAAACTTGTACCTTTGTTTGTCACTGGGGTTGTACCCTTGCAATTGTACCTTTTAAGGTACAGAAATGGACTCTAAGGAACATCCCAAAGGTACAAACAGCATTAATGTACCTTCAATGGTAGAGAAATATTCCTCAGAGTCCATTTCTGTACCTAAAAAGGTACAGTTACCTACAGCTAAGGATATAACTGACAGACCCTTGAGGGTACAGCCCCAGTGACAAGCAAAGGCACAAATTTTTAACTTTTTTTCTGAGAATGTTCAGTAGGAATTTTGATTGTTACGCCTGTTTGCCACTTCGTCAGTTGAAGATCTTAGTGTTACAACTAACATTTTACTCCAAGTAAAACTGTTCTTGTCACATTCTGTGCATATTAAACTTCACAGGTCACCTCTAGTGGCCGTGGTTGTCCACTTGTCCATCCTGGTTTTGTTTGGATTTTTCCTGCGTCTTCCATTTGTGGCTCTCCTGATTTTATTTTTGTCCTGGGCAGAATGCAGCCTGACTGCCTTGTAGTCTGAGTACCTTGATCGTGATCAGCAGAGCTCAGAGTTCACAGAGACCCACCTTTTAAAGAGGAAAAGGGTGACAGGACTGGCCCTGTCAGTGTATGCAGTTTGGAGAGTTGGTGTTTTCTCTGGTGTCTGTGTTTGTTTTGGAAAACGTATATTATAATTCTGTCCCTGAACTCTGGCAGCTACTCAGCTGACAGATTAAGTGCCAACTTATTAAAATGCTCCACAGAATGGGCATAAAATACTTTACTCCTTATGCTTGCATCCTATAAAATGCATTATTTATACAAGTGTTTTTCATCTTGCCCCAGTGTGTTAGAAGCCTTAAATAATAAGTTCTTTGTGAGCCATGTGGTCAGCACTGTGACTCTAATAATGTGTGTAATCACTCCATTAGCTGTTGCATTATCTCTATCACCTGTTCCATTATATGTTAATTGTCTCCTCTGTCTCATATCTATTGATTATGATGCCATATCATATCTGTCTCTTCTCTTGCAAAATAAAACTACTTACCAATAAAATACCTTCCCATCCCCTCTGATCTCTCCTACTGATAGCTGACTGGTCCTAAGCACCAAATGGTATTAATCTTCCAGCAGGATCCACAGGAAGGATTCACACATTAATCTGATGCACTAAAACGATCCTGACACGTGACCATCAATGAGAAATCAGGCTCTGGATCAGTCAGCCTTTGCCAGAAGAATATAGAATGTTCTGTCATATTGTGCTTAAATTTTAAATTAAGTTCTAAACTCTAATATTAAGTTTGTGCATATTCATATGAACAATATTCTCCTCTTTGAATGGCCTGCTTGAATTCATCAAGGGCCAGTTCACTTTTTTAATAATGGCAATTTGCATTTTCTGTTTCTGCTTGTTCTAATAAAGATGGCTCAATAAAATGTCAAATTTTGTCCAGTCTTTTTATTACCACAAGAGGGCGCCAACAAGCTGCTTAAAATGTACACCACACGCACCACTGTGTATGTAGGTTTGATGATTCATTCATTTGCTTGGTATGCAAGGGGATCAGTCATGTAGCCTTCTGGATGCAAAAAAAAAAAAAGTTACTGCCCCCCTAGTAACCTCAAAACAAATAAAGGGATAAGTATAGTCAACTGCTTGGAAGAGTCAGGCCTGATCTGAGCCAGGATTGTCCTTTATAAATATTTGTTCATACCATCAAGTGAGTGAAGCTGTCAACACACTGGGTCTGTAGACAAATCATGCCATGACCAAGGGGAATTTCTGAAGACCTCCTGATCAGTGGTTCTCAGCTGCTTTAGTTCCCGCGTTTTTCCTTGGTCATTAACTCACGACCCAAATCTTTAAAATTCTGTGCCAAATTTGTTTCACAAAAGACAGTACAATTGATTGACTGAGCAGCAGTAATAGATATAACAGCAGTAGCAATGTCTTCACTCTGGGGTCACGGCCCACCAGTTAAATAACAGTGTTGAAGGAACCTGTTGATACCTCTCAGCCTAGAAAGGGTTATGTTTCCCTGTGACTCACCAAACCCCACTCAGTACCACACTGGAGAATGTCAACAGGGAGTCATCCCTGGGGTGGTCTTCCTGTCAAAATCTTTCCAGTGGAAAGGCATAAGATTTGCTGCATCAGGACCTGGATGATTCGCCATCACTAAAGGAACAATAAACTTTGCTTGTGAATCAGAAAACTCTAGAGCACAATTTCAGTCCATCAATTGAAGCTGAAGCTGACCTGAGTCATGAAACAAGACGATGACCTGGAACACATTAGCAAGTCTAGGTCAGATTAAAGCATGAGAAGCGTTAAGTTTTGAGCCGGACGAATCAGTGTTGAGACAAAAACCCCATTCTGATGTTGTGAAAGGACCAGAAGTGAGCAATTCAAGCCAGCAAACCCAGAAAAGTCACTGATTTAGAAAAAAAAGAGTGGGATGGTATTCCTGAACAGTGCTGCTACAGATTGAACTGCTACCAAAGGTGGTGTGACCAGTTGTGCAGTGCTAATGGCTGGTTACTTTTCTCCACTTTAAGCACTGGGTATTCTAGAACAGTTTTTACTTAAAATGACATCAGTACAACATTATGGAAATTTTAGTCAGGTTCTGGTTCATCTCATGTTTATTTTTATATCCAGGATCAAAACGACTACGCGTGTACTTCATTGTGTGTTGTAATTTACATTTACTTCACGTGCTGTGTTTTGTTGATTGATAATCAGCAATGATACAGAAGCCTTATAACACAGACATGCAAAGCAAACGAAAGTACAATTACATCATTTAATTACAGGAGATTAAAAGACATTAACTAGCCCACTGATGGACTCTGACTATGCCCACAGTTCACACCGTGCTTTTCTGGGCAGCCAGTTGACCTTGGACCCCAAGAGGCTTTTTTCCTGGAGTTCCTTCCTTTTTTCCCGTCATCACTTCTTTCCCTCATCCCTGTTCATGTGCTATTTTGTATAAATGATGTAGTAATGGATTGCCACACACTCTTGTCAAGTGCCTTGAGTGACTCTGCTGTAAAAGGCATTATATAAAAATAAACTGAATTTTACTGAAGGCAGGGTGGTGCACTGGTTAGCACTGTGGCTGTGTACCTCTGGACTAGGGTCTGAGTCTCTGCCCAAGTCCTAGCACGAGCTGTGGGGGTTTCTCCGGCATCCCCCCCCCCCAGTTTAAAAATATGCTATAGTGGGTGTTTCTGATTTGTGTGTGGTTGGTGCCTCATCCTGGGTTGTTTCCTCGTGCCCATAGCTTATGGGATAGGCTCTGGACTCCCAATAATGTGCTCCCAATAAGTGAGGATGGATTAATTGAATTTAATATCTTTTACAGCAGCATAGCGGATCATTGCATGTTTTTCCCCAGGCGATCTGACAGGGTGAATATTGCCTCTACTGTGTCAGTCTGTGCACTGCAATGAGCTGGCATCTCATTCAGGTCGGTCTCGGCCTTGTGTGTCCTGTGCTTCTGTACACAGACTCCATGTCGACTGGGACCCTGTGCTGGATAAATGGCTGTGAAAGATGGATCGATTATTTGATTAAATTGCCTGATATGCGTTTTGACGATGTGCTTTAAATCTCGCCCCATGGAAATGTTGTGTGACCGTAAGCATGATCAGACATTTACCTGGGAAACAAGAAGAACTCAAACCCATTCACATCACGCTGTGAATACATGCAATTGTTTGTAAATAGATCTACTATCAAAGGAAATATCTAAGTCAGCATAAAAAGTGAACACTTGCTGATATTCAATTGATGTGTGATCAGCCATGGAGAGTTTGCCTACGTGGATAGTCCTTTCTGAGTGTTCAGTTTCGCAAATCCAAGCAAGTACTGTCTCATTTCAGGAAGCACATTATGACACTGTTAGTCATTGTGTTGATTACCCATGGACACCCACATATCACATGATAACCCCACCCCCCACCGCCTTATGAATTAAGAAAGAGCTTTTGTTTGCAAAACATCTGGACACAACACACAGATTGGAAAGGAACCTGAAAAAATACCTCAGAGGTTCATCAGGATTAATGCCAAAAACAATTATTAATGAATTAGTCCCAACTTTTCAAAGGATACTCTAATATACTTGCAAGGAAACACAGCTGTTAACGAAATGAACTTCACACCATAAGGTTGCTAGCTGAAGCCTTACAAAGGGTGAAAGATGAGCTTGTTTGCTTCACCATAAAAATCAGGTTAATGAATGGATGAGAAGTACAATATATAGCTTGTAACACAAACAACAGGCCTGATAAGGTGTCAGTAAACTCAAAAAGCAGTCATAAAATGGAAACACAGTCTGTATTGTAGGTCACCATTAGAATGCAGACTCCACCCAGTTAAACCCGTTTGAAAGTTGCAGACAGTTTCAGATAAGTTTGTTACCACCACACATGCGCCAGCATAAGGGTTGAGTGATACCAAAACACTGCTATACCGTTTTGTTTTGTGTAAGGGGCATTTTTCAGGGAATAACCCAACAAATGTGGCAACAGGTTTCAAATTTTAGCAGAAATGAAGAGCTCTGCAGTGATGTTGAATTTGAAGATCTTGTTAATTTTTGCCTGTTTAACATCTGGGCGGAACTGCTGCATTTTTAAACATGTCTAATGCATAACTGTTACCTTTTTCCTGCAATTCATCCTCATCCAGGTCAGGGTCATGGGTGCAGGGTCTGGGTACACCCTGGACAGGAGTGCCAAGCCACAGCAGGGTATACACACCATGGGCAGTTCACACATGCCCGTCAATCTGACTATGTCTGGGCTGTAGGTGGAAACACTCAGAATCACATGAAAACCAAACAGACGAAAGCAATATGCAAGCCCCCAGCTCTAGAGGTATGAGGCAACAGTGCTACACACTGGCCAGTGCACCACCCCAATTTCCAGTAATGATGATGCATATTAACAGAAGATGGTGTTATATTTGTGTGCAAAAGAAGGTGTGATATGAGTCCCTCAAACGGAAATATTTTATACTTCTCCAGATAACTGTAACTGAATCTCTAAATGAGAAATTACATTTCTGATCATTTCATGTATATATATAGATACATATTACGGCAGCGTATTGTTGCCACCGTGACAAAAAATACAATAAAAGCCAAATTTCTCGTTACCACGTAGTATAACGTTAAAACGATTAACTGGGCAAATTTTATTTTGATCATGGTGGCAAAAATACGCAGCGCTGTATTATACTTAAAGACAATACTGGAAGCATATGTATAACTACAAAAAAGAGCACAACGATTTTTCCGTTAAAGACGTTTTTAAACATCTTCCGCTAGTGTGCCCCCTCTGATGATTATAGTTCATAAACAGCAGGGGGCGCCACACACCGTTAATATTTAGCAAGCCTTGAATTCGTACCACCCATACGCAGCGCTATAAAGCCAACCCGTTAGGAAGCACGCACAACACAGAGGCGTTGTTGATTCAGTGGCTACTCATATTTGATAATAAAATTGCACATTTCTTTCCAGTGCAGGTTTACCGTTAGAAGACGCATACATTGTGTGACGAAGGCATTTATTCCCGCGGCCTCATTTCCTCATTCTTGTGGACTACGCTGTAATTGTAATTATGGACGATTTTAATTCTCAGTCCCACCTCCAAGATTAATTCAAAATCTTATCTACCGCAGACAGCCTGTTCTTTGGATGTGTATTACACGCAAAGGGACACCACAAACGCTTAATATGAACAAATCAACCCCCCTCCACCCTACTTTTCTATACTCGTCTCCTTGATCAAAATAAAACGTAAAAAAGAGAAAAACTGAATGTGACGCGGGGAGTCATAAAATGGATCAATTAGGCCTAATCTCTTTTTATATGTAATATCTTTTATGCACTGTTTTACAGTAGGTCGCCGCTTCTGTTGTCCGTCGTCATCGTCCAAAAAGCGTCCAAAGTGAAATGCTGTATAAAAAACTGTATATGAAAAATATGATGCAATTAAGATTAACGCACTACAATTCGAATTCACTTATCAAGTACAACCATCACCTCAATCCTGTCATTATATACACTTGACCAATTAATTATAATGAACATATAAAACATGAACCAAAACGCCTTTCCCCCATTTTTGTTAGCCGTGTCATGTCTTTTGTTACACAGACTAGAACATACTATAAAAGCCTATGACATATTACACTGTCATAAAGAAAAAAAATAAAAGGAAAAAACAATAAAACGCAAAACCGCTAGTAAATAAAAAAATCACGTCTGCCCAGGCGTGACCGACACAGCAATAACAAACACGCCTCGTCGTCCCCATTAACCCCCGTTACTACAGCCGCCCCTCCCACGTGTATATAAGGAGGGACGCGCTGGGGACTGTACGCTTCAGACTTTACTACAGCTCTGCGGCGGTGCGTCTCCGCCGCTCTCGGCCGTCGTACAGCAAAGCGTGCTGCGTTCTTCGCCGCTCAGGCGTAGTACGGCAGTCTACGGGCGGAGGGATACGGAGCTCTGGCTTCGCGTGTGTGCGTGCGTGTGCTTGTGCTTGTGCGTGTGCGTGTGGGGTGGGGGGATGCCGGCGTACTAAAGGCCATGTGAGCGCGGCGCCTCCGCCTCTCCCCGCAGTGAATGACAGCGCACGGCGCGGTGCAGCTGCTCTATACTGCCCGCCGCCTCTTACATGCGCGACAGCCCAGCCGAGCCGGGAAGCGGCACTTTCTCCCACTGCGGAATTTACTTTCATCTGCCACTATTTTCTGTGAATTACAAACCGACAAGCTTTTTTCAGACCTGACGTTTCTTTTTGTATTTTTGTCACTTTCACGGTAAGAGACTGTTGACAATATTTTATTTCATAAAATATTGTTACATTTTTATAATTTCATTTTTTCCCCATTTTTATTTAGCGGTCTACGTGGTGTTTGTATTCATTGACGCGTATATAAAAATGATGAGTTGCTCTTTGAATTTTAATTTAGTGTATAACGCATGCCTTTTAAATACCCGGCGTTTTGCGAGGTGTCAGCTCATTGTTTTTGGACGTCTCCGCTTTTTTTTACAGTCCACCTCCAAGTTAACTTTATAATCCGCAGCACCTCGCCGTTTGATACTTCTTTAATATTGATATTTTTCCGATTTCGTTCTGACTGTACAAATGCATTGCCGGTTATTTATGCAAAAGACCCTGATCGTTATGCTTTTCTCTTTTTTTGCGATGATCAGTGCATGTCAGTCCCGGCTGTGCAAGTCAAGTTTCCCGGCTTACATTTACAATTCCCCTCTTATTAACCCCTCAGGCAGACAGCATGCCGCTCAGCTCCGGTTTGACGAGTACAAACTATGATTACGACTACGACTCCATCCAGCCCTACTTCTATTTCGACACCGAGGATGAGGGTTTCTATTACCAGCAGCACAGTCAGCTCCAGCCCCCGGCACCCAGCGAGGACATCTGGAAGAAATTCGAGCTGCTGCCCACGCCGCCTCTCTCCCCCAGTCGGCGCTCCTCCTTCCCCGGCATCCTGCCCTCGACGGCCGACCAGTTGGAGATGGTCACCGAGTTCCTCGGGGACGATGTGGTCAACCAGAGTTTCATCTGCGACGCAGACTACTCCCAGTCCTTCCTCAAGTCTATCATTATCCAGGACTGCATGTGGAGCAGCTTTTCCGCCGCCGCCAAGCTGGAGAAAGTGGTTTCCGAGAGACTTGCGACGCTCCAGGCTTCCAGGAAGGAGTGCCCGCCGCCGGAGCCCCCCGGTCGGGTGAACGCCAGCTACTTGCAAGATCTGACCACATCGGCGTCGGATTGTATAGACCCTTCTATAGTATTCCCGTACCCGATTACCGAAAACCCGAAACCGAGCCAGGGGACCCCATCTTCATGCTCGCCTTTGGATACCCCGCCCAACAGCGGCAGCAGCAGTAGCAGCAGCAGCGGTAGTGATTCAGGTACGTGTAACATACTTACTAACCTGATGTGGAGCGATCGGTGTGATGATAGCGAAGATCAGTCATGTGGCGATGTTGCGCAAGTTTCCTCAATACGCTGGTCTAAATTAAAGGGCCCCGATGTGGCAGCGTTCAGAGAATTAAAGGGGCAAGGGAGTTAAATAGCGGCTCCACCCTGGGAATATGCACATATCTATAAATGTCGCTTTAAATTCTCATGTAATGCTTTTTTTTATTGCTTTAGAAGACGAGGAGGAGGAGGATGATGATGAAGAAGAAATTGACGTGGTGACTGTGGAAAAGAGGCAGGCACTTAGGAGGTCTGAGTCATCAGGGGTGGTCACAAGGCTGCACCAGAGCCACCTCGTCCTAAAGAGATGCCACGTTCCCATCCATCAGCACAACTACGCCGCCCACCCACCGGCGAGGAGCGAGCAGCCTTCCATCAAGCGGCCAAAGCTGGAGGGGGGTGCCAGAGGACCCAAACAGTCCGGTGGGAGCCGCAAATGCGCGAGCCCGCGGACGTCAGACTCTGAGGACAATGACAAACGGAGGACTCACAACGTGCTGGAGCGCCAGAGGAGGAACGAACTGAAGATGAGCTTCTTCGCGCTGCGGGATGAGATCCCTGAGGTGGCCAATAATGAGAAGGCGCCCAAGGTTTTGATACTCAAAAAGGCCACCGAGTGCATTTTCAGCCTGCAGACGGACGAGCAGAGACTGCTGTCATTAAAGGAGCAGCTGAACAGGAGAAATCAGCATTTAAAACAGAGACTCGAGCGGCTGAAGAACTGTCAAGGATGCTGAGTTAGATTTATTTGTATTTAAGTCCTTTATTTTTATTAATAAAATATTAAAAAAAAAACAGGGCTACATGTTTGTCAGCCTTAACTTAAATATTTGTTATGTTTTGTATATAATATTTACAAAGAAATGTATTTTTGGATTTTAATTGAATGTTCCAGACACGTTTCATGATTGTTCAGCATAAATGTTCTATTCAATCTGAATCATAAATGCATTTCTTTATTGACATTGTGTGACTTATTGATTCCCTACCCCTGACATTCTGAGTCTTTACTTAAACTGTCCAGATAAGTGTTTAGCTTGGTGCATATACCAGGTGAGTTTTACTGATGGTAGTACCTTGACCATACACTATATGTGGTTTCGGAAGCTCTGCGTTATAAAATTTTAATTGGATTTTCTTTCTGTCTACAGTATTGAGCACTAGCACTTTTTGTTTGGTCTTTAATACTGATTTTCTAATTCAGAACAGCATGCAGACTGGATGGGAAAATATTGACCCTTTTAAAAACTGTATATGTCTTTTAGTTGATTTCTTAACTTTGTGGGCCCTTACACACCAGAGGCCCTACCTTTTAACCTCAGACAGCACAGGGAAGCTCTGTGCCACAATAGAATATTTTCATCCAACTAGAGAAGGTCTCATTTCCCTTTTCTAAAACTGCAGTATTAACTTCAATCACCAGTATTCATTCACAGCTCAGAAGCAACCAGCATTTTCACCACAAATCAGTATGTTCTCTGTGAAGTTGGCTGCTAATTTTCTAGCCATAATGCATCTGTTTACCATGTGCCTAAGTGTAAACCAGTGTTTTCCAACCTTGTCCTCAGGGACCCACAGATGGTGCACGTGTTTGCTCCCCTCTGTAGGTCGCCGAAGACTGGACTGAGAAACATTGGTCTAAACCATTTATATGGCATATTTGTTCAGCTGTTTTATTGGTGTGATTCAGGTGAAATTCTCCTGGCTGTTACAGCAGTACCACACCCAGAATTCTCCCCCACACAACAGGAAGTTCACATGAACAACTGTAAATACTGGTTTGTTTTGAGATTAACGTCTGTCAGCTTGTTTTTCAGGCATTGACTTAGAGTTAGCCCAAACATGATCCTTTCCTTTAAACTCGGGACGTTTATTTGGGTAAGATCACATAATTGCTTTTTGTCAAATCAATCTACCTTCAACCTGAAATCCATGTCTTTGATGGGGTTTTGTTTTGACAAAAATATAAACATCTTATATATAATTACAAAAAGGCAGTTGCTTCTGTTTGTTTTATTAGAAAAGTCATATTCTTGTTGGCTTCTATCTTATATTAGTCTTTAAGATAGTGAACCGTAATGTTTGTTCATTTGATTTTTCATATCCAGGGTTTTGAATGAATTTTCATTGAACCGGGTTAGATTAGGCTTTCGATTGCCCTTGTTGACACTTCATTTACCACATATACTTATACAAATGGCATCCCTCACAACTGCTTGGATAGTGAATATGTTTGACCACATTGCAGTTAGCCTTTTATACATTGAATGAAGAATAATGTTAATTAATAAGTATCACTGTCCCTCATTGTGCAATTACACTTTATGTGGGAATGATCCAATAATTATTACTGCGGAGATTACAGCTATGCAAGGATCACTTTCCTTTACAGTGTTGATGACTAAGAAGTTGATGGATAGATGGAGATACTAAAAGGTACAGATAAATTCCTTGCATTTCATCTCATGAAATAACATGGTGTTTTTATTTCGATGTGTTTGTGTGTGTGTGTGTAATAAAGGGGAAGTACAAATTTGAGGCGACAAACTCCTGTTTAAGGACAAAGTGACTCATGTCAGTGTTTTATGTGACGCCTTCATCTCCCCCCCAGTCATTAACGGGCTATTGTGCTTCAGCATAGTTTAACATCTCGGAATACCTTCATTCCATCTGCTTCAAGTTAACCGACAGATACCTCATTCATTATGTTTATACCTGTCAGTGCATGCTGGCTTGGATAGTACCCTCACCAAAATCCACTGCCCCCACCTCCCAGAATGACAATGTACCGATCAAAAATATCAATGCTACTCTTTCCGTTGTGTACACAAGATATGTATTTGTGTGTGTGTG
Source organism: Mormyrops attenuatus (assembly GCA_026777985.1). Taxonomy (NCBI): domain Eukaryota; kingdom Metazoa; phylum Chordata; class Actinopteri; order Osteoglossiformes; family Mormyridae; genus Mormyrops; species Mormyrops attenuatus. The sequence continues at coordinate 27,538,565 of JAODKC010000001.1, forward strand.
TGTATGTGTGTGTGTGTGTGTGTGTGTATGTGTGTGTGTGTGTGTGTGTGTGTGTGTGTGCACAATTAGGTGATACGCCCCAAGCTCATTTATTTAATTACTATAGACTTACAGAGTATTTCTGAAATTTCCTCCTACAGCCCAGACATACAGTTAGATTGACTGGCTCTTTTGGGAAAGCTGAACTAAACATGATGCTTAGTAAAAATGCATTAGAAAGCAATTTGATATGAAACGTGAACCATTATATTTAGCATAAATATCTTTAATGAATATTTAATATTTATTTAAGTATAGCTTTATCCCTGGGTGAGAGTGACGTCGATTGACCGGTTTTGTAAGTGTACTGAATATTGGAGCAAACAGTTTTGTTTGCTCCTGCGGTGTATTCGGCTTATTATAAATCCTGGTGGAAAGGCCTTATTAATACAGAGATTTGGTGGGGATTAGTGGCTGGTATTCCTGGGTAATGTCACGGAGCATTACACACACGCAGCAATGGAGACCGGATGGGCACTGCGTCATTTCCATCCCAATCGCGCGGGATGGAACGCGGTCAGCCCCGCGCGCACTTGTTACCCCCCCCCCAAAAAAAACAAAAACATATCAAGTGGGAAATCCCGACAGGTTAGGCTTGTTCTTCATGTCTATTGTAACGCCGACTGTTTTTATTTGAATGAGAAAAAAGGGCAAATCCTAACTTAAATCTGTGTGTTCTATTAGTTAGCATGCGACTAAGTTAATATCTATCTATCTATCTATCTATCTATCTAACAAAATAGGTTAAGTTAGTACGTAAAAGTGAATGTGACAGTGATTGCAGTACCCTTACTGCACTTCCCACCCGGTCTTTATACACACGCGAATGCCGTTTTAAAAAGCAATAGTTTCATTATCTGCCAATTATGATGATATTCTGTTAGATGCGCAATCAGTAGCAATCTGTACTCTCTTATTTGCATTCAGTGTAATTCCATAAGCACCGTACATTTTTTACAGCATTCACTGCAGTTGCTTGCGTCTTTTTGGACAGGAGCGCTTCTGTGTGGGGGGGGGGGGGGGGGGGGGGGGGCCAGAGACACCCCCCCAGTGGCACCCCCAAAAAAATGGTGAATAGGGGGGAAATAAAAAAAATTA
>JAODKC010000001.1:27539711-27559910 GCA_026777985.1 Mormyrops attenuatus
CGCGCGCCCCCGCCGCGCGCCCCCGGCCGCCGGCGGCGCCGCCCCCCCCCCCCCCCCCCCCCCCCGCGCCCTGCAGGGCCCCCCTTGTGGCCCCCCGAAATAAGTATGCTTCTTGGGTCTGAAATAAACATATTGTTATTATTTACTTTTACATGTGTGGGCTAAGATTTTGTGCAGTGGGAACAAGCGGAAAACATACGTAAGCACATTTTCTTGACGGACTCTTAACGCGGCTGCGCTGGGTGCTCGACACAATTCAGTCGGTGAATGGCGAACTTAACGACAGGAAAAAATAACGAAGCTTGTGGAAGCAAGACAGTCTAAAAAAGAAATCGGAGTGAGTCACATATATGTAAAAACTGTAAAATGTAGCTGCAAAGAATTGCTTAAATAACCTATTGGATTGCAAAACTGTCTTTAACTAATTAATCCTGAAAGCCTAATACAGATGCTCCTCTACTTACGAACTTTCAACTTACGAATTTTCAGACATACGAACGAAGAGGACTGTAGGTCCAAATTGTGTTCATTGGGCTCCCGTTTCCGGTCCGCAGCATCAATTTTTTTTCTGCGCACCAATTCCGCCTAGTACGACTTCAGGCCGCTACTCCCGCCGCGCAGCAGCGTAGCGTGCGTACTCCCGGCATCCTAGTTCTTAGTACTTGCGCATACCCTTAAAATGGCGTTGAATAACGACTTACGAACATTTCAAGTTGCGAATGGCCGTTTAGAACGTGTCTCGTTCGTTGGTAGAGGAGTGTCTGCAGGTACTTGGATACATAAGGGATTTGACTCCTCTTGATGGCTTTCCGTTGTAGAAAACGTAAGCAGGGAAGTCAAGTTAAAAAAGTACACAAATAAAAATGAAATAGATTGTGTTGGAAGACTGCTAGACTGATGTGAAATTTTGATCATATGATTAATTGCATGGGTGGAAAATTGTTTGCAAATGACTTGAATTTGTTGTGTTCATCCCTGTTTTTCATATCAACCAAAATACCTATGACACAAAATAACTGAAGCTGCTACAGAGCGGTAATTTAACGGAGCAGGTGGACTGGGGCTTGAAAGATTAAAATAGCTGTGTTTTCAGTGGAATGCACCGATGTAAATGCAAGTTGTAAAGAATTTTAAACCAATTTGATGTTATGTCTTATACTCGTGTTAAAAACAGCGACTTGCCTATGTTTCTAACCAAATGAACTGAAACTGTTTGTAGGGAAAAGCTTTTATTGAGTTTTTAGACGGCTCCAAGCTGCAGGATGAATCCTTATGTAAGATGATGGGCCACCTTAGTTTCTCTGGATCTTTAATACAGTCTGGATCAGCTGTACATGATCCCCATCGACCTTGATGGGTGAGAAAGAGCCTCATTCAGGAGCCAAAGCTTTAGAAATTAACCTGTGAGAAATTCTTTGTTTTGTAAGACAGACACCTCACCATAACTTGAGCTGTCGGCTTGCTTTCAAGAATAAAGTGAACTGAATTGCATAAGGACCACATGACTTGAGTTCAATTATTTATCATTAATCAATTGCATAAGAAATGAAATGACTTTCCAATTAAATGTTCTTTCTCAACTTTCTCAAAATTTGAGTAAGCTAAAAAAAAAATGCATATTGTACAAAAGTGCAGCATTATATTAAAAATTATACTTATTCATTGCTGCAAAATACCAGTGAAATGTATGCTGCTTTGCAACCCAAAGTACAGTGTGTGGAAGCAGCTGTTTGACGTCTCTTAAGTTAACACTTATAAAGGGTTTGTCACACAGCAAAGCAAAAGCGAAACCAATCAGTCACATAGCCAGACAATAAAATGACGAGTTTGAACCCTCCTCACAATTTCCTTCAACACCCCCTGACTGGCAAAAACTGCTTTAGGGATCCCCCTGGTCAGCAAAATCTTCTGAGAGGGACCCCTCAGTAGGGATGCTGGATCCTCCATGAAATTTATTTCTGGCTACTGGCCTGGAAGAATCATCCATGAAGCTAGCCTGAAGCCTCACTCTCTGGCCTTGCGCCTCGCCTATCTCCCTGCCCTGCCTCTAGCTAGCTCTTTACACTTTTCTGTCTTGATCTCTAGCTATGCTGAATCTGTGTGATGAGGGTTGGGTTGGGGGGAGGGGGGGGGTTGGACTTGGCCATCTAGTACCAGTGGTACACTTGTCCTGATGTACAGCATGGGGGCAAACCCAAGTCACAAGGTTTCATTTCCACTGGCCTGCCATGATGAATTAAAATATGCCTAAATGATTGATGTGATTTGTTATATTTAGCCTGGTTGGTGCCGCATGATTTTATTTTATTTTTGAGAGGTCAAGGTCATAATATATGTGATAGGTCCCCTGGGTGTGTTCATTATTATTTATTAGGCTATAAGGTAATTCAGAGTCATATCTTATTCTACCGAGTGCTTTAAAAGGGGTTTGTTTTGGTATGTTTGGTGTCCCTTAGGGTATGTGATATGTGGATATTGGTAGCGCCCCGGGGAGGTGTAAACTTCCAGAGGTATAATGCATGCAGAAACCTAAAGGGCAATAAGTACAAAACGAGCGACAAGAATGATAATAGAACATATGTGAATTATATATGACATCACAAGAATAAACAGCACCGACACACCTTCTTGTCACTTGAGCACACATTTTGAATAGTGGGTGGAGTATAACATGCAAAATCCCCCGGAGGTGTGTTGTCAGACTCGAGGAGAACACCAGAGATGGGACCCAGAATGTGGGAGATCACTGGTTTATTTGAGCATTCAAAGCTGACAAGTCCAAAGGGCGAGGCGAGAAGCGTAGTTGGGGACGTAGCGGGAAGGTCGAGTGCTAGAGTGGACAATCCTATACAGGCACGCCGGACAGGGGGACGGGCAGGACAGGAGCAGGAACAGGCAGGATGCGGGATGACAAGGGGTCCGGGACAGGCAGGCGAGGAAGACAAGGGGTCCGGGACAGGCAGGATGCGGGATGACAAGGGGTCCGGGACAGGCAGGATGCGGGAAGACAAAGGGTCCGGGACAGGCAGGATGCGGGATGACAAGGGGTCCGGGACAGGCAGGATGCGGGATGACAAGGGGTCCGGGACAGGCAGGATGTGGGATGACAAGGGGTCCGGGACAGGCAGGCTAGGAAGACAGGGCAGACGGGGCAGACAGGGCAGGAGAGAGAGACAGGAGACAAGAAACCGCTCAACAAGGCACATTAAGGCAATGGCAACAATACTTCACAAGGAGTGTTGGTCAGGACCGCCTTTTAAACCTATGAGGGGCGGTCCCTCTCAGTGTTGCTTCCGCTGTGCGGCGTGGGGGGGTGTGGTCCCAGGCCCTGGTGTGACGTGTGGCTACAGGTTTGACTGGGAACACATCGTCTGGTGTTACTTGGGTTTCGGTTGAGTGCTGGAAATGAACACCCCAGTTTGTAGAGCAGTTGGTAGGTATCAGTATGAAAGGCTTCTTTAAGGTAAGGATGGCCACAGAAAGTGTCTTGCAAGTGTAGCCCTAGTACACTATTACTACTACTGTCTTTTACATATGATTTTCCCACAGTCTGTAGCATTCATTTTTTGTTAATTATGTGGATATGTGTCTTTCAGAAACTGTGAAAACATTGTATCCTGTAGATGTTTATTTATAAAAACAGTGGATTTCCTACCGCAGCCAGTTTCGCTTTGCAAATAGTTTGCCAGTAATATAAGAAATACCTATAACATATAGGGTATATAAAAGGAAATGTAACAATTTATGATGTCACTGACTATAAACACTATGCATCACTGAGGCACTGAATGTCTTTGTGAGATCAGTCTATATTTAATAGTTCATTTTCTATCTAGGGGGGCACGGTGGCTTAGTGGGTGTCACTATAGCCTCGTGCTTCTGCGGTTTGGGGTTTGAATTCTGCCTGCAGTTCTGTTTGTGGTATGTGCACATTTCTTCGTTTGTTCGACTTTACTCTGACTGCTCTGGTTGTCATGAGCAGCCCAGGAACGTGCAACCTGGTGAATTGGAATCTGTAGCTTGCACGTGCTGGATATACCCTGTGGTGTATTGTATCAAAAAATGACACCACAGAAGACCTCATTCACTTAACAAGATGTGTTATGCTGTGAGTATACGTGTTTCCTTCTTGGTAAGTCTTCTTAGTTTAATTCATTTGAAAAGTTCGCTATGTTTGGTTAAAATCAATCAAAAAATCTGTTAAAAATAAGTGTATCAGTGGTTTTTATATAATCTCTCAAGGTAATTTACAATAAAATATGAATAAGTGAAATGAAAGTAATTGCGCCATTTTAAATGTATTTCATGTTTATCGTCCAGATGAATTCTATGAAGTTCTGATATCATGTGAAGCGTGAGCTTTGTGACAGCACACGAGGCAATGTGTTGGGCAGCACCACAGTACCGGGACAGCACCGCTTCTCGGGGAGTGACGTGGCGTGTCATTTTTCAGTAATGGCTTCTCTGTTTCCTTCCCCTTGGCAGAGTCACACAGGCTCAGCTGGCGGCTCGCTGACGGATGGAAGGCTCTGTGTCTTTCTCAGCAGGATTAAAGGCAGGATTCGCCGACCGGGTCCCTCAAGGTTATCCCCTTTCTTATTCTTTAACCGCACTATTGTAGCTCTGGCCTTCTGTTTCGGGTAACCTCCAAAAGAAAAAACTGACCTCTTATAATATTCGCCTGTGCTTTGCTCTTCCGCAAGAGCGCTGCTAGAGATTTCGGGCTGTATGAAAGAATATTATTTTGGGCCCGCAACCCAGACCAATCCAATTATGTTCTAAAATTTTTGGGGCCACTAAGGAGAATGATACATGGTTCCATCACAACCGTACCTAAGAATAGTGTTGATGGGATTGTGTCCTACGCCCTGTTCTGGATGATGTAACTAGAGTTAGAGTTTCTCACTGGCCAGAAAGTATTGTCCAGGATTGCTGAGATGCGTGTAGTAAGTCACTCACATGGCTTATTTTCAGTGACGTCTTCCTTCTTGGCATTCTGTGATACCCTGTAGAGCTGTCAAGCATGTTCTGTCCATTTCCTTCTGTTTCGCAATGTTTTCTGTCATGAAGCTTGAAAGCCTTATGCCTTACAGAGTCTGTGCTGGGGCCAATACTGATCCGGACACTGCTCAAAGCAGAGTTCTACGGTCCGAGGATGATCTCATTTTTAGAGAGGTTGGTTGGATCCATTCGGACCAGAAATTAAATGTAAGACACCCATCCTAGATAACTGCCATCCACCGTTACAGTTTCTCGATTGCTTTGGCATATTTCATGAAACATGCTTGACATTTTCAAGACTATAAGAACCTTTCTCAAAACAGTTCATGCATGCAGCACAGCACTATGGTTTAGCTGAAAAAACGTGTAACATACCCAAAACAATTGCAGTTTTTTCTCAATTGCTTTGGGCCATTCCTCAAATGACAATTAACATTTGCAAAACAACAAGTGTAATCCCCACATCACAATGTCACTTCTGCACAGCAGAACATCATGAAAAATGTGGCAAATGATGACAGTTGTACAAAATCATTTGCGCATATTTACTAAAACATTTGGAAATTTGTGCGAAGCAATTAGAAATTATGTTCTGCTGTGACATTATGGTATGGGGATTACACTTGTTGTTTTGCGATTGTTAATTGTCATTTGACAAATGCCCCAAAGCAATCGAGAAAAACTGTGATATAGGAGTAGCTGTGATATTAATCACCGATTCTTCTATAGAATACTTAGATCAGGAGGGGTATCATTCAGTAAAAATTGACTCAAGTTGACTCAGATCATCAACAGTATTCATCTATAAATCTTTTACCTTTTACTGGCTGTTACTGCTTTATCAACTGTGTGTAGCTATGAATAAAATTCTCTGCCAAATAAAACACATTTGTTCAGTGTGTATATAGTCTGGATCCTCTGGCCTTTGTGACATTCTTGTCTGCTGGACACATGGAGTGTAAGACAGATTTGGAGTCAATCAAAGGATTGGCATAGGGTAATTCAAAGTCAGCAGCAAGCTGACCTTTTCCTTAAGCAGCCGAGGTCTTTCACAAGAGTAGCAACTACAGGCCAGATCATTCTGATGATCATTCAGACCCAAGGGATACAGCTTAGAGGAGGGCTTACAGCTATCAGACTGCACTCAGACAGGTAAACAGCCACCTTTCAAGGGATGAAGATGAGAGGAAAAGAGAGATGACAGGTACCAGCTATATTGAGAGGTAAGCAACTACCTTTCAAGGACATGATTAATCTGAGATTTCTGAGTTATTAGTCTTTGTTCACGTTGTTGAGATATCAACCTTTTCTTGGAGCCCAGCTGGTCTTACAAAAAGTCAATGAAGTTAGTGGACCTGATGCCGTGCAGCCTAGGATGAAGGGCAAGGCTGATTTGTTTATCTGTTTGCTTGGACAGTAGTCCAGTTTTCTGGAGAATAAAGGCATACAAGAGCTGACAAATATAATGTGTTCTTCTCAAGAACTGATTCAGTCCTGCAGACTCAGTTGTGCACTGGATCCAAGAGTTGCCTTTATCTGATGAAAAATCATAAAGGCTACTTGTAATTATGCCAAACAAGTCGTTCTCCGGTTCTCTGGTTTCTCCCCACAGTCCAGAAACACGAAGGTGAATTGCAGTTGGGAAATAGTCCATAGTTGTGAATGGTGTGTGTAGATTCTGTGGTCAGTATTTATATCAGCCACTGGAGCACCTGGAGGATTACATGTGATTGTTGATTTCTTTGTATTTTTATGATCTTTAATCATTCTTTATGTCCATGATGCAACTGAATCCCAAATGTCCGCACAATGTGATAAAAACATTTTATTAAGACGTTTTGGGTGCCATTTTTTCACTCCCCACAAATTGATAAAAATTTGTGACTGCAATCAACAAACTAAAAATATCAAAAGTCTTGTATTTAGTTTGGTTACTTATGGTTAAGCTTAGGGCTGGGTAAAGGATGAGGTTGTCATTGTTGGGATTAGAGGTATGCCCATAGAAATGAATGGATGGTTCCCACAAGATATAAGTACTGTACAGGTCTCTGTGTTTGTTTGTTTGTTTGTGTGTGTGTGTGTGTGTGTGTGTGTGTGTGTGTGTGTGTGTGTGTGAATGGTGAGTGAGCCCTGTGATGGGTTGGCAGCCCATCCTGGGTTATTCCTTGAGTTGTGCCTGTTGCTTCTGGGATAGTTGACATAGGGTAACCAGATATAGAAAATGGATGGATGGATGGAATCACTTGTATTTCCTCAGCAATACAAGGGGCTTGAAGGCCGTTCTCTAGAGGCTGAATATGAGTGATCAGTGTCAGCTTATCTAAGGTCTGTGAGGGGAGATTATAAGCATACAAACATGCAGAGAGCATACAACCTTCACCCAGATAGAGCGGGATTCAATCAAAAACTCTGTGGGTGTGAAGCAAAAACTACCTGCCGGCCCATCAGACATGCGATGAGAATGTTGAGAGTTTCAGTTTTACACATTAAGAAAATACTGTTAAGTTGTAGTGAAACCTGCACACTTATGAATTGTAGGACATTAGTATGAAGAGGTGGGTTCAGCAGCAGATGGCTTTGGTCCCTAGAGCTTCTCTTTCTTCTCTAACTATCACAGGAGTTACATTTCCTCTCCTTTGTTGTCCTGTGCTTTTTCTGCACTCAGATTTTTACAGCTATATATCATTAAGCATCTTCACCATCAATTATGCTGTTGTTCAACTGTCAAGCACTCTGAAAGACTGCTGTACAAAATAACATAAACCGGATTGAATGTCGGTTGATATTTGATAACATAATAATACTGCACTGTTAATATCAAATTATTCTTGTGATGCATTGAGTTTAAGAAAAGCTGACAGTTCCTTTTTCAGAGATCCTCTTGCGTGGCTCTCTGTGTTTTTCATCAGACAGCCTGCGGTGTGTCTCACATTACTGTAACATTAAAGGACAGACTTCGAATACCAACTGCAACTAATCTGTCAAGTCGCTCCGGGAGAATAAAGGGAACGTCAGGGAGCATTCTTAGAAAACATCATCGAGAGGAAAAACTTGTTTTCTCTGTCGTACAGGTAAACATTTTTTTACAATCTGACTGAAGCAAAATACCTTTGTAACTGTCAAGGTGCTTTTCATCTGCTTGTTAGCGCATGCTTTGCCTGGCTGTTTACTTTGGATTGCTGATAAGTGAACCGTGTGATTGATTTTCTGGTATTTGGGACACTTATTTGTTTGTTGCAGGACTGCATGGAATGGGTTATCCTGCTGAATCATTCCGGAATGTTGTCATAGCAGGTTGAGATCTCAGGCCAGGTCTTATTAGAAGCTGTGGGTCTTTATTACTGTGTATACATAAATATGTGCAAATTGCTACAGGTTCAAGTCCTCAGTAAGGACTTCAGCCCCCCCAGACCACAATGCATGCACTGCATGTCCATAATATTAATATGACAATTAATCATTTAGGGAATATTCTCCTGGCAAAGTTACAGCAGCACCTTGGCATCTAGACCTGATATCTCGCGCTGCCTGGGTCTGGGATTCCAAACCCCAGTTATCTCTGGGCTTTCGTATGTTCTTCCTGTCCCATGTGAATTTCCCTCTGCAGTCCAAAGATGTTCGGTTTGGGAAGTTGCCATCTGGGAGATGCCGGTAGCGTATGTACGTGCCCTGTGATGGACTGGCTTCTTCACCCACTTCTGGGGCCTGCATCGCAAAGCTGGATTTCTCGCTTAGGCAGATAATTTGTCCAATTTAAGGTAGCCCAGTTTAAATGGACTTAATCTTCATTCACAAACATTTAGCCCAGACTACCTTAAATCCAACAAGTTATCTGGCTAAGAGAGAAATCCTGCTTCGTGATTCCCTTGGTTATTACTCAGCTAACTTTAAACAAATGTATTATAATAGCTAGTTTTAAAGTAATATTATATTTTGCTATTATTTTTATGTAATTTAATTAATTCATTTATTTATGTACTATCTTTCACAACAGTTGCCACAAGCCACTTCTCAAGAATGTGTGGCTGTCCATTACCAAACACTGATTACACAAAATACAAAATGGTGTGTGAAACATTTTAACATGGTTAAACATTAAAGAATTAAATACTGTACAAATTACATGTTAAAAGTCGATATACATCGTAATGATACAGGTAATGTATTTCGATGCTAAAAATCAACATTGAAACATATAATTTCCTTAATTAGATCTAAAGTGTAAGGACACAGGTGAATTTAATTTAATGAAGTCTGACATGAGACATGAAGAGCCCACCTTTATAGCCCTGGGACCTGCATGCCGTTACCAGAATTTGGCTGTATGGCACAGTGAAGTGTTTTTCCATTTTCATAAAATGCTTTTATTTGCCACCTTCCATCTGATTAATTAGTGGGACCTCTTATGAATCTCGGCAGGTGACTGTGCAAAGTCTATGTTATCCTGGGGAGAGAGGCGGGAGGCTGTGGATTAAGCTCAGTAGTGCTCCCCGGACTGGATAACTTCCTGGTCACAACACAGTTCCTTTATGAACGGTACCCGGGTAGAGATACACAGCGATTTGGAGGGAAATGCTTACTGTGTGCTTGGTGGTTTGGCAGAGAATGTCCAGGCCCATTCCTGTTTGCAGTAGGGAAGCTGGGGAAATGAATGAATGGGCAAAATTTAATATGACCAGTTATTTCAAATTAAGTAGGCAAGGCTGGAGACAGAAAGGTTTCATTTAAAGACCGTTACATGAATAAGATCAATGGCTATTTGGTTTCCACAGTGCTAAAAGATCTTGAATTTATAAACATCAGTCAGAATTTATGAAGATCGAGTGCTGTAGGGACACTAAACATTGTTAAATTGCCGTTATCCTTGATATGCATGATTAAGCTAACTGGTTAGTTACAACTCAATGTAGCTTTGAATCTAGCAAAAACACTGTATGCTAGACCTAATCTATTATCACGACAGTCAACAGTAAGGTTTTATGACCCTCTTAACTAACGCAATATATATAGAAGATTATAGCTATCACATTTCCATTTAATACTCATGAATATGAGCTGGCAGGTCCAAAACGACATGGAGACCCATGAGATCCCTGAGCATACGTATCTACCTGCATTTTAAACATCACCACAGGCCGCGCGGTGCCATGACGACGTGTCCTGCGGATCACAGGGATCCGAGTCTGAGTGTTTTGCCATTTCCCATTTTAATAATCAGCTGTTTTGTAGTATAGACCCACCTCAGATTTCGCGGCATAGACCCACATCAAATGGTTCAAAGAAGGGATTATTCAACTCTCGTTCTAAGGCCTCAGTTATTGAGTAGCTACTGTAACAGAAAAGGAGAGAATCAAAGGGCTCCTTTGGTAGCCTACAGCCATTGACTTCTTCCAGCTATATAGCTATTCCAGTACAAAATAATAGGCCTGGGTTTCCAACAATCCACCTGTAGTAACGTTAACACTGGTATAAGCTAGTTCAATTTAAAAACACTTTTATCAGTATTTATAGCAGCCGCGGGAGCACCTGGAGGATTACATATGAATGTTGTTTTCTTTGTATTATTATGTTGTTTAATCATTTTATATGCCAGTGATACAGCTGAACCCCACACTCTATTTGTTTTTTGTTTTTTCATGGCGTAAAGTCGAATCCCAAGAATCTCTCAAGGAAATGTACCCTCAGTAGCCAGTTTAACAGGTACATCTACTTAATAACACAAACAGGCTGCTCCTCTAAACAGTGAATCATGTGACTGCAACTGAATATATACTGCATGTGGACAGGGTCAAGGGGTTTAGTTACTATGTGGCTGAGCATCAGAACCGCGAAGACATGTGATCTGTGTGATTTTATGTGGTTGCAGCATCTCAGAAACAGCCGCCCACCTGGGATTTTCTCACGCTACAGCGTCTAGAGTTACAGACAATGGCGGGGTAAACAAAAAAAATCCAGTCAGCAGCAGTACTTTTGCCAAACACATCGTTAGTGGGGAGATCAGAGGAGAATGGCCAAGTTCGTTAAAGCTTACTGGAAGGCCACAGGTGCAAAAGTAACAGCTCAGTACAGCAGTGGGTGCAGAAAGGCCACTCTGAAGGCATGACTCACCTACCCTTGAAGTGTTTCTGAAGAAAAAATGAGGTCCTGCTTGGTACTATGCAGCGGTACCTAATAAAATCTTATTTGTATATAGTTTATACATTGTGCCCTTAGCATTACAATTAGGAATAAGTCACATGGTTACCTATCTATATTAAAACAATAAATAAGTCCACCCATCTTCCATACTGGTTATTCAGTCCAGGGACTAAATAGCCATTATAAATAACTGATTATAAATACTTGTATAAATATTACATATAAAGACTGTACTTCCTAAGAACCTCATAGTAGGTATACTAGTCTCATCTCTATATTTTCTTTTCATTAAACCTGTATCTAATTTAGCTTTACTCATTCTCAGAAGTCATGGGTCTGACTGAACTGATATGTGGTTTATTGGTTTTCATTAGAACCTTATACCAGTAACTTCAAAAAGAGATATTTTGAGCTCTCTGCTTCTGTGGGTTCAGCAGCGGCTTCAGTCCAAAGCTACCTATGCAGCTCACAATGCAAGTGTCAGATTAACGATGCTCCTGGGTACAAGTGCTTTTAATGTAATGATTAGAAAAGAAGAATGGGAGACTTTAATCATATTTACTGCGGATATCGATACGGCACAGATCTTGTCACTGCCGTTTGGTTCTCTCAGCGTTGCATCGTAGGAGTTGCATGATTTCACTTCTTGAGGCAGGAAGTCACTGTCATTTCTCTTCCCCAGCAGGATATTTATGGTGGGCCCCGAGTCTTTAGTGGTGTGAGTGTGACGTGATGCCCCTCTCAGGTTCATTAGCAGCATCTGCCGCCTTCTCCACCCATTCAGAGCTACTGAACGTGACCTTTATTCTGCATAAACGTAACATGAAAGGGATGTAATTGTTTCTTAGAACTGCTTAGAATTACACTATATATAGACACACACGCACACACTATATGGACAAAAGTACTGGAATACATCTTATTGAATTCAGGTATTTCATTCAGACCCATTGCCACAGGTGAATTAATTTAAGCACCTAGCAATGCAGTCAGGTTTATAAACATTTCTGAAAGAATGGGTCATTCTGAAGAGCTCAGTCAATTCAAGCATGGTACTGTCATAGGATGCCACCTTTGCAATCAGTCAGATCGTGAAATTTCTTCCCTGCTAGATATTTCACGGTCAGCTGTAAGTGGTGTTATTGCAAAGTGGAAGTGTTTAGGAACAACAGAAACTCAAGTCACGAAGTGGCAGACAGTGTAAAGTAACGGAGCGGGGTCGCCGAGTGCTGAGGCGCATAGTGCATAAGAGTGTGTAATGAGGTTGTTTTTAAAGGGTTGGACTAGGCCCCTTAGTTCCAATGAAGGGAACGCTTCAGCATACTGTATCAAGACATTTTGGTCAATTCTATGGCTTCAACTTTGTGGGTGCAGTTTGGGCCATTTTCCATTCCAGCATGATTGTGCCCCAGAGCACAAAGCAAGGTCCATAAAGACATGCTTGGGCGAGTTTTGTGTGGAAGAACCCGACTGGCCCACACAGATCCCTGACTTCAACCCCATCAAACACCTTTGGGATGAACTAGATGAGCCAGGCCTTCACGTCCAACATCAGTGCCTGACCTCACAAAAGCTCTTCTGGATAAATGGGCAAAAATTCCACAGACACCAGTTCACAAAACCTTTAGAAAGCCTTCCCAGAAGAGTGGCAGCTGTTATAGCTGCAAAAGGGGGACCAACTCTATATTGATGCCTATGGATTTAGAATGACATGACATAAAAGTAATGGTGTAACGGCCAGGGGTCCCAATACTTTGGTCCATATCATATATATATGTGGGTAGAGCATGATGGGATGTCCGAAAAGAAGTGTTCCTATGCACACTGGAAAGCTTATTTTAGCAGATCCCATCTTCCCTCCTTTATTACTTATACAAATAAAGCTTAATTTCATTTCCGTCTTCCGTCGTTTATCCTTCTCAGGGATGCAGGAAATCACATTCAGCTGGATTCCTCATATTAATGCAGCCTTTCCGCAGCTTTGTGCGAAAGTGAAGTGAGCCAGTTCCCGCCCGGTGCCCCATCTCACGTTTCCAGTGTCAGTTTGTCACCCAGCGGGGAGCTCCCGGTGACAACCTGTTGGCCGCCAGGCGAAAGAAAGCCCCCAGCCCGGGGTTGTCCTGTCAAAGCCTGTTCAAACCTGAACTGGGGGGGTGGGCACTGTACATGTGTGACCATATGAGGCACACTGGCCGGACGCAGCGAGATGGTTCTAATGATGACACGGATTCTGGGGGGGGGGCTGGCACTCCGTGGCTCACACGAGGTGGTGTGTTATTTTGGGCTGGCTAAGTTAGTGTGACTGCGTGAGACAAAAGTGAGACAAAATGCGGGGTCATGAGCGTCACACAGGCCTGGTCACCCGGGACGCAGGCACACTGAGGATGGCCCCGTCTTTTAGTATGGGACCTTTTACTGAGAGCTGTCATTTGACATAGGTTTCTCAAAGTGCTCTTTTTCCAGCTGATCTTCTTTAATTACTTACACAATCTGGATACTTCTATTTTTCTTAAGATAAATTACTAGCAAGATCATTTATCAGTGTCCTATATGCAAGAAATACCCATAATCCTTTGGGGAAAGGCATAGTCATAAGTATGGCACACGTGTGATAACTAACAAGTAGACCGGTTAGACCAGGGAAATGGGCTTCCATGAAATTCACCATTAAAAGGGCCCATCATAGCCTGGGTTTGAGAGACACCCCCCGCCCCCCTATTGACCCCACCCAGGGATTTCCCTGCTGCAGGGTCAGACAGTCAGCATAAGTGCAATGTCAGCAGAACACCCCACACGTGACACTTTCAGGGCCCGTCAGAATCCGTCATGTGGGTTTAGACGCGACACGTGCACCAGCACATTCCACACTCGATTGCTGATCACCTAACTGCGCTTAGCGGTGATGGAAGAATGTCGGAGGTGGGGCTAGGCAGAAGAAGCAATACTGGATTCGCTGATCCCCCTGAGCCTAGTCTGGCTGTAGCAGGTAGCTAGTAGGACCTACGATATCTTCTCTCCCTGGCTCTGGCTGTCAACACAGCCCCCCCACCATGACGGGTAACTACGAACACAGCGAACCTGCTCCTTATGCCCTGGAGGGGGTACGTCGCCTTTGCACCCACCATGTAAAGGAACAGGAGATGACCCACCATCTGAAGGAAACGATATGGCCTTTTGCTGATTCATCCCAGAGGTATCAACCCCCCGCCCCCACACACACACACTTTCACTCACTCACAGCCCACACACTGTTCCGCCCAGTAATCGGCATTTGCATTTACGGGCCGCACACAGGGTTTCCCAGTTTCTCTTTCTGCGCTTAAGCCACCAAAGAAAGACCACTGAGATCGTGAAACCCCTGCCCACAACACAGTAAGGAAGCTAGTGTAAGGCCGAAAAAATCTCCAGTTTCTGTGTGTATTCTCCAAACTAACCATTTTACCTAAAAAGTGAAAAAAGCATACAACTAGATAATGCAAAGCTGGCATATCGACCACAAAACCATTTATTCAAACCTCCCTGAGACATAACAATCTACTGACAATGTTATTTTTTCCAATGATTTTTTTTTGTAAAAAACAATAAAAAAGACAATAGCATGAGCCCAACACACAGACCTTGAGAATGGATCAGCGTAAAGTTCAGCTGGGGACAGGTGGGGATAAAAAAGGCACATTTGGGGGGAACCTGCTCTTCTCGTTGACACCGGGGGCTGGTTTATTTTTGTAGGACATTTGTGGTCAGGGAACATATGTTTACATCGTTCTTGTCAACCTTTGTCACTTTCCTGATCTGGGGTGACAGAGCCGTACAGTGTACAGCGCGTGTCACCCTGCCCAGAGTTTCCCGACCATGCGAACAGGGCAAATCCGGCCAAGGCAAATGTCTCACTCATGATGAGGAAGCTGTGAGGTCAAAGTTTTAAGGTGCTGAAATGTGCAGATGTATCTTTTTTTCAAGAACTATACATTAATATTATACTCAGTCTTTTGTCATTTAAATTATGCTTATTAACTGATAGTGATCAGAGGAATATTGGAAGTCAGCAGGGTGATTAAAGGTGGCATAGAATGCATTTATTTAATATTTTTTTCCATATTGTTCTCTAGTGTCTACATAGAAGGTTTGTGAACTTGAATTGGTCAAAAAATGTCTGGAAGTAGTTTTACAGTCCCACGTACCACTCTGTAACTTGGCCCTAGAATGAGAGGCTGTTTTCCCTTATTTGGTGGGCTCATTAATATGATAATAACCTCTGCTCTGATTGGCTGGTTTACTGTGAGGCACTGGAATGGCTCACACAGAATGAATTTGCCTCACAACTCAAGTTCAACTTCAACCTACGCGGAATGTTAGTATAATCACAACTTTGTTTTCAGCATTGTAACAAGACCATTGAAATTATTTTTCATCTCACACAACAAATAATTTTATAATGCTAGCCTGACCGTGCAAGTTTTATTAAGAACTTCAAACAGCAAGCTTGTAAATGTGTTTGTAATGAATTTGGAGTGGGCTGGCATTTGTTATGTTTACGGGCGTGGTTAAGGCTGTTATGTAACAGTCTAGGAATTTCGAAACGGTCCGTTTCACTTCTTTCTTTTACATATTCAACAGTGTTTGAGATTCACTTTATGGCATTTCCATGTAATGAGCTCTCTTTTTTCAACTATGCCAAAATAAAATCCAATTATCATTTTATGAGTCCTTTAAAGTGGAAAATCCTAGATGTGTTTAAAAAATAAACACACGCATTTTTAAACATTGTATGTAATGCATGGAGCGTCGTTGAATATTTATCATTCTATTTAATGCTTTAGCAATTTGGTGAAGTTAGTATTTGGTGTAATAATTGTGTTTTGGCACTTGATTGTTTAAGTGTGCTGAGTATATGGTTGCCACGTAAAGAATTCAGGGTCAGGGTCACCTATCATGTTCATTATATGACTGTTTATGAGTTTTACGTTACCTTACATTTTCTATATTGCTGCCTTTACTGTTTTCCTTCAAGTACTTAAAACCTGTGGAAGGTTATTATATGATGGCGTGATACTGTAATTAATGTATCATGCTCTATGTGTATATTAGGGCAGCGCAGTGTCCTCACACACCCTGGCAGGGCTGAGTGTGTCCATTACCTGCTCTCATCTTTTCGCTGTGTTGCATAAATTTCCAAGGTCATGCAGTTAGGCTAATCAGTGTCTCTAAATCGTTCAGGGTGTGTGTGTGGGGGGGGTATAAATAAAACATTGTGGGGACCAAATGTAATTTTGGCATTGTGCGGACCATTTTTTTCAGCCCCCACAAGGGGAAACATATTTTTATAAATATCTGTGACTGCAATTAATCAGTATTTTCTTTGATTACTTATGGTTAAGGTTAAGGTTGTCATTTTTGGGATTAGGGTTTTTCCCATAGAAAAGAATGGACGGTTCCCAGAAAGATATGAATACAAACGTGTGTGTCTGTGTGTGTGTGTGTGTGCGCGTGCGTGTGTGTGTGTCTCTGTGTGTCTGTGTGTACCCTGCCATGTATTGGTATGCCCATCTGTGCTAAACATCGTGCCCTATGCTTCATGGAATGGGCTGCAGGCCCCCTGCGACCCTATATAGGATAAGTAGCTGAAAGACAGACGGATCGATGGATGCATGAATGGATGAATGGACAGATGAATGGATGGATTATATTATGAGCTTTGTTACTTTCAAACATTTGATTGACCCGCATAAGCTGCATGGCCTTGTCAATCAAAATAATTTCTGCTTTTATTTTTTAATGGGACACTTCTTAAACCCACTGTGGAAATAAGTTAACGATCTTATTTAATCTTTATTGAATCATTAATAAGGAGTGGAAGAAACATTACACTTTTTCCCCAATGGACGTTTAAAGAGGAAGAAAAAAATGACCCTTTGATGACCGAATCCCCCACGGATTGTCTGACTTGGGGTGACTCACATACGTAACTGTTCAATTAATGATGGCTCCTTACTGGAAAGGGTGCAGGCCGGATCAATTTTGCTAAATGGTTTCAGTGACACGTTTAAGCTAAATTAGTGGGGGGCCTAATTGAAGCGGCTAGCTAGCTCATTTTATACGTGACACGTGGCTGGGTAATGTCACTCACTTTGAAAACCGGTGATTAAAGGGTCTTAAAGCAATGTTATGGCGGGTTCGGAGACAGACTGTAACTCAGATATTACAGTTATTCGAATTTACAGACATAACAGGCACACAGAGACGTGTATCCCTACCCTTCCATAGATTAGAACTTAATAAAATAACAGCTGCTTGTATATCTTCATGAATATCAGATTGTAGTATGTTTTTCACTTGTATTGTATTAGGATCCATTGTTTGTCAAGTTGGATTTATAAAACATGAAAAGAATCATTCTCTGTCAGCATAATGTACTTGTTCGAATAGGACACTACATGAATGGTGGCTTTTAACACAATCGATGCATATAAAATCTATTGAATGTTGAATAGAATAGAATTTTTTTGTGTTTTGAATTGTTTTCTTGTTCTGCAATCCGAGTAGGTCAAAATAATTACCACAATGAATCATGTGCCTGGGTAATTCGATAAGTGATTGAGGTATTTGCTTATCGTTAAACACCTAATTAAATTATAGTGCACGCTCCGTCTCTCTTACAAATGCACACATGCCTGAAAGAGATGGGAAGGCACAAAGATACAGTTGCTCTCACATTAAGACATGTCTGTGTTTCAGTCATTGTTGGGGACTTTCCATGGTCTTTATATTTATCCCTGAACCAAAAAAACAAGAATAAAAAGAGAAATTAAAACTGATAATAGGCTGACTTGCTTACAAAAAAAACATTTTACCTCACAGGTATCTCCCAAAAAAGATTTCATGGTTAACTGTCCTTTGCAGGGACATTTTCCCCAAAGATGTCCCCAGGAGAGCAGAGAGATGCGTCTTTAGAAACACCAACACAATCCTCGTTCCTGGTGCAGCGGTGCATCTAAAGAGTGGCCAAAGATAGCCAAGGCCCCCCCAAGTAAATACCTGGCCACCCCTGTTGGCACTCCCATCAAAATATTAAATTGAAACATGCATTTTGTTTTCTAAGCAAACCATACAATGGACAGTATGTGATGCGGTCACCCCCAAAAATATAACTGCCCCAATCAAAATTTTCTACTGACTCCACTGAAGGTAGCTGAAAAGTTCAAGCATAAGATCTGGGTGAGCTGGCTGCGGGTTTCCTGTTGCTCACAGCTGGGCAGCAGGTGGTCATCGTAAAGGTGTGCCCCTCCCTGACAGCTGATCCTGCTACAAGGCGGGGGAGGGGGGGGGTCTCCCTCAGGGGATTTTATAGTGACACTGGAGCAGGACACAAACTCCATTATAGTGTCAGGCTCCATCTTTAGCGCCCAGCAGTCAGGGCGTTTGTACGGCAAAACGACCTTTGGTTTGTTTCCTCCAGAGTGTAAACATCTACACGTGGAAACGGCACTTTTCCATCAACGTTTTCCCGATGCCACTCCCACCTTGCCCCCCCATGGTCTCTGCATGCTTCTGGCCTGTGTTATTAATAGTCTCCCCGCTGTTAGCACTCACTGTGTTTTTCTATCAGATTTATGACCAGGCTATGCATATGACCATGCCCCATGGCGTGATTTAACATATGAAAGACTTCCTTTTCCTCCGCTACACCACCCACCACCGGAGGCTGCTTAGGGTCGCGCGGACAGTGTTCTCAATCTCCCACTAATGTACGCGATGACGGATGGCGGCTATTTAAATCTCCCTGACTCACGTAGGTGATAATCTTTTAGTTGCTGACGGATAACTTTAGGAGGCGATATCAGAACTTCAGCCGCTGGTCGGGCCACCTGGAAGCTGCTGGATAATGCCCTCAAAAGGAGGTTGGAAGGGGTAGGTGAGCTCTCTGTTCTTCAATGGAAAGAGCGGGTCTGGCAATCATCACAGGCAGGGAGGCGTTTTGTCTAAACTGTGTTGTAATTTGCTTTTTAGTTTGTGTTTGGCTTTCACAAAGAGTGTTTCCAACATTAAACACACAGAGGCTGCAGTGTAAATATTTAGTTCTCTCAGTTTTAAGAGTGTTTTAAAGTATCTGCAAAATGAATGGAAGACCTTTTTTGGCCCTGCCAAACACTGTGTCTAAAACGTATGCTTATACAACCGAGAGCCTGAAATGAATGGCCATAGCTGAACATTAAAAGGTAATGCAGCCATATTCCATAGCAACCTTTAATCTAAACTCTGTGATTCTTTCACCTTTTACCATAATAGCCATAGATTTCTTACAAAAGGATGAACTACAGGGATAATGTGAGGATCGTGACCTCTTCTACCTTGTTCAAACAGTCGTCGTTCGGAGTGAAGGATTATGGTTCAGACCAAGGCGTTACTCACTCGTGTTCATCGTTCTGGGCCTGGTCCCTAATCTGTGAAAGGAATGCCAACGACAGTTCTTTTACTGGCTACGATGTCATGTGACCACTGTACCATAGAAGTTATAGTTCACCTGAATACACCATTCTGTCAGCATAACTAATTATTTGAAAAGAAAAGTCGCAGTAAGTTACGTTTGGCTGATCTACTCTGATTAGTTCAGGGACTGAAACAACAGTATCATTTTCCAGAAGAATAACATGTTCTCATTTTCCATGAAATAAATGAATCCTGCTTCAGCATAATTCCAATTTTAATAATTTAGATGAAATTAATTATTCTACGTTCATTTTCAATGAGACAGAAATAAAATGATGGCCCTGCATTTTATGCATATGGGACTATGTGTTTTTTAAATGTCTGGACTCTCAGTTGACTTTTTATACAATCACTGATTTTTGCCGAGATTTCAAAGTCAGCTTTTTGGAACATCTGAAATCGGGGTTTAAACCATTAAACCATCCATCCATCCATTTTCTACCGCTGTTCCGGGTCAGGTCGTGGGGGCAGCAGTCTAAGCATGGAAATCCAGACCTCCCTCTCCCCGGCCACTTCGTCCAGCTCCTCTGGGGGAATCCCGAGGCGTTCCCAGGCCAGCCGGGAGACATAGTC